>OX638303.1:43798141-44386033 GCA_951812265.1 Taphrorychus bicolor
AATTAACTAGACAATTTGTAAATAATTAGTGATTGATTTAGGAAAACTCAATAAAACACATTTTCGACGATTTGCTTTGCTAAATTATAACTAATTTCCTGCATAGGGTTGTCGTTAAAATAATTAGTGTAGGGATTACGAAAACTTAACAAAACACTTTTTCAATTGCTGATCATTGCTAAATTAGTGACGAATTACTTTAGAGGGTAATCTTTAAAAAGGGTTTAGTGTTTAGTTTTCAAAATTATGAGATAAGAGAAATAAATAAAGAAAAAAGAAGTTATTCGATTTTTTTGGAGGCAGAACTGAAAGCTGAAAGTGGCGTCTACTATAAAAAAGAGCAAAACGGTTTGAATGCCGCACCGCAGAGCGAGATACCTGCTCAAACAGAGGAAAACAGCAACTTCCTGACCCAACTTTTGGGCCTGTTTTGTGGTCACTTCTGCAAAGACACGCCTCTGGCGGAGATGGTACCAAAACCCGCTCAATGTACACCTGTCCTGGCTACTTTTGCCGGTACGTTGTGTGAGAACTGCATGCGCATGATTAACACTCTGCACCTTCTATATAACTACTCTGCATCTTCTATATAACTATTCCGCATCTTCTATATAACAATCAAAGGGCATGCTTTCAATATGGAAACTTTTTCCTAATTCTGCTGATTTTATAATAATTCTTATAACTCTTTGCAGAATTAACTAAATCAGGATTTTCCAAGGACATCTGCAGGAGCCTGATCGCCATGATGGACACTGATAGGTCTGGGAAGCTGGGTTATGAGGAATTCAAGTCCCTATGGACATCACTGACGAACTGGAAGGTTCTAACCAATATATCTGTTTTCTTTTTAAATGTCTAATATAAGTACCAATTTTAGAACGCCTAGTCTTTGTACGACACGGACAAGTCGGGCACTTTTAGTGGTTTCGAGCTGAGAAATGCCCTGCAATCGGCCGGGTACCGCCTCAACAACCCGGTACTTAACGTCCTGATGCACCGCTACGGGAACAAGAATGGCGAGGTGACGTTTGATGACTTCATTATGTGCGCCGCCAAGGCCAAAACTATGATAGGTACCTGATGACTTACATTGTAATGAATACGTTTTTGTATTTTTGATATTTTTAGATACATTCAAAGCCAAAGACAAAACAGACTCCGACAGCGCCACTTTTAACCTGCAGGAGTGGCTGGAGTGTACTCTGTACACTTAGACCAATGCCAAAGAAAATTAAGTCTTCTATTTTACATAATAATTTTATGACTAATGCACAATCAATGTAAAAGTATGTTTTTAAACTGTAAAGCTTTATATGTGATTTATTCTCTATTGAATAGTTTTTTGTCTTTTAAAATGCCTTTGGAGTTACGAAGTTCTAGGATGTAAGCGGACTACATTTAAGACTAACTAGCATTGCCTTTTTACTGCAAAATAAAGATATTGATATATTATGGTCTATTTATTTTTTTTATATTACGCAGAAGCCTGAAGGAGACGTAACGCGAGTCAAAACGTCGCCCCTGCCTCCACAGTGATGACTCCGATCTGTTTATCGTTGTTACTAATGCCCGAGTAGTTTAAATTACTAGGTATTTTAGACGTCTGGTGGAGACGTAACAAACGTCGAAACGTTGCCTTTATTTTATCAGACAGCAGCAGCTAATTTCCACAACTTTTTTCACACTCACTACATATTACGAATATGCGACATTCAGTATATTTTTTAATTTGCTTCCTAGAGGCACTAAGATTAAGGACGATTGACAGATATAGCGCCGGTCGAAAGCCTGATGGAGGCATAACACGAGTCGAAACGTCACGCAAAAAAATTGGACATCAGTACCTCTATGATCTAACCTTTATTGACAGAATGACTTACGTCAGTTTTTTTTTGACTGAACTGGATGTGTACAAGTTTTGTCCTAAAACAAATCCCCTAAAGTAACAGGTCCCCATGATATTATGTGGGATGCTTTCCTGAGTCACTCGAGCCAGTCGTGCGAAGGTTTCGGCACCCCAAAGACGTCGTTCGCCAAACGCAAATTGGACATCAACTCCATCGAGTACCAAAGCTACATCCGTCGCGACGTTCTCGGCTTCCTGGACAAATATGCCATGCCGTCCAAGATTCCCAAGCCCAAGAGCAGGCGTCCATCGGCCTCTCCAGGGCCTAGCGGTAAGAATGCTGGAGAGAGGGAGAAAGCTCAACGAGGAGCAAAGCTCAATCCAGTTTACCTAAAGCTGGAGCGTACCAAGGAGGAAGGTGCGAAAGTACCTCCTCCAAAGTCAACTAGACTGAGAACCTTTTCTGTGAAAACCAAGAAGGAAGGGATTGAATGCAAGTGCACCAAGCCATCCCTGGATAATAAATCCAGCCCTCCTACACCCTCGGATAGCGACAAAGTTAGGACCGAATTGTCGCTGTACGAGAATGCGCCCATAAAGTGCCCAGTGGGTTACTGCGAGTTGGAAAAGAAGAAGCGCGATTCAGTCAAAGAAAAGAGCACTTTACATAAGCGAGTAGCTGACAAAGACGAAGGCACCGTGAAGTGTAAGAAGAAGGAGGAGGAGGAGCCTCTGAAGAGGCATCCTGTGCTGGTGCTAACAAAGCGGCGGATCGTGAAGAGCGACGAGCTCTCGGAGCACGACCAAGAAACTGTTGACTTGAGGATGCGTAAAAAACTCGGCAAGTCGGGTTTGTATTGGGTAAGTTACGTTTAACAAAGGTTTAGACCTTTGGGACAAATAAAAAAAAATTATTGCTGAAACCTGTTACCCTCTTGTCCTCTTCACGCTGTTACCTCCAACCAGAGAGGATCCCCAAAGTCCACCATATTCAACCACTGTTATTTAATGGCCTCAGATAACGTTAGCAGAGACTTGATTAACCCGAACTTAATATTAACGTTTAAGCATCAGTACAAAACTAGTTTAGTTTGCTTATTCACAAAACTAGTTTAGTCAGTTTCTTTGCTTATTTACTTAAGACCCCATGATGATTTGATTTTTCAGTCCTCAATTGTCCTCCATTTCGTTTCGCTTTCTATCTTGCCTTTTCCTCTTATTTATTTGAAATTAAAATTTTCGCTTGTAGCCATTTCTAACTTATTTTTTCGATTTGTTTCGTCATTTTTTTTACGTTTTTGTTAATTTTTTATATATATAAATGTATTTTGGGGTCTTGAAATCAAGTATGTAATAACCGCAGATACATTAAGCAAAAACCTGTCTAATCCAAATCCAGTAATGTCCCTTACAATTCAATAAGAATATAATTTAGTCTAAACTGAATTAAAAAATATCCTTAATGTCTCGGGGTCTTTTTGATAAAAATTAATTGCTTACATGTTGAATTTGAAAGGGTCTTGCCTAACCGAAAGTCAATAATATGCTGCAATACTCGCTTTTAACGGATAGAGTAAAATTTCAAAATTCAATCTTGGGGTCTTTTGGTGAAAAATAGTAAGTGATTCCAAAACAGTTTTCGCTGATAGTGCTGTTGATAAATGTATCTTGGAGTTTCAAAATTAAGTAGGGCCCATCAACCTGACTAACCCGAACCCAATGTGACTTAAAATTGAATAGGAATATAACTTAGTCTAAGCTGAATTAAAAAATATCCTTAATGTCTTGAGGTCTTTTTTTAATTTGTGACCCCTGTGAGCTTAAAAGGGTCTTGACTAACCGAAATTCAATAAGATGTTTCAATATTTTTTTTTAGAGGATTAAAATTCAATCTTGGGGGTCTTTCCTTAAAATAATATTTAGTGACCCCAAAAGAGTTTTTATTCTTCAAAATCCGCATCTCTGTTTCGTTTATTAATGTCTTTCGTATGATTGATTGCTGAGATCTTCAAAGCTTAGTGGTAGTACTTCTCCCTTCTTTGTTGATTATATCTCTCGCCTTTGATTTAATCAGAGGATTTTTCTCTAGTATGGCGAAAAAGGTTCAGGCATCAAAATACAAGCCGAACCCCAAAACTTCTATAAGCTGAGAGATCAGCACCTAGAAGAAGGCACCTTATTTGAAGATCTGTGCTTCAGTGCCTGCGATTCTTCCCTGCATTTCAGTCAGAACTCTGAGAGGCAGTACGAGTGGAAAAGGCCGCATGTAAGCCCCACTTTCCACGCTTCATTTTAGCGTAAAAAGATTTTGGTACGATTTCAAGGAATTGTGCGATACTCCCCAATTTTTCCTTGAGGGATACTCAAAGCCCGGGGTGCAGCAGGGCAAATCCAGGAACTACTGGTTGACGGTGGCTGCGGCCAATTTGGCACTCTATCCCAAACTATTCGCTCAAACTGTGCCTGACGACCAGGATTTTGAAGATAAATATGCAGGAATTTTTCATTTTAGGTCGGTTACCATGCAAGGATTTTGATAACATCTTAGGTAAGTATTGTATGTAATATTTTTCAGGTTTTGGCAATACGGTAAATGGATAGACGTACCCATAGATGACAGGCTGCCTACCAATAAGGGACAGCTTGTTTTTTCACGTTTAACAGAAACAAACGAGTTTTGGAAGGCACTATTAGAGAAGGGTTATGCCAAGTATGTAGAGACTAACGTTATTCCCGCAACTTCTTCAAGAGGCAGTATTTCGTTGTAGATTACTGGGATCTTATGAAGCATTAGAAGGAGGTTTCACATGCGAAGCCATGGAGGACTTTACCGGCGGCCTAAGTGAGATGTACGAAGTGGAAGAGTTTTCCCCTGATTTGTTCCAAATTATGGTTAAAGCCTACGAAAGGGCTTCGATTATGGGAGGTTTTATTAAGGTAATGCCTGACTTAGGGTGACTTTTACAAGGTCAAGTAAAACTTCAGATTGAAGATAAAACTCCAGATATAACCTACATTGCATTGTTTATCTGTCAGGTAAACAATGCAATGTACATCAAGTCTGGTGTTTTATCTTCAATCTGAAGTTTTACTTGAACTTGTAAAACTCGCCCTTAGCAGTGATTTACTGCTGTTAAGTATCTCTTTGTAAGTAACTTCTTTGAGGGGTTAGCATTCAAAACGACTTTTACTTTTCGTAAAGTTACTTTCCGGAAAATGTAGAAGAAACGCATTTAGGTAAAATTTCTTCATGGGTGTCATAAAAGGTATTCAAGAAAATTTCAAGAAGAATTACCTCTCTTTTTCTTTTTGCTTTGAGTTTTCAATTCTTTGTTTCTTCTGTTTTGTATCTTTCCACATGCACGATCAAGGTTTATAGATTACTTGAGAGATCAACTTTTCGCGAGGATAATTTACACTCAAATTGAAGTTTATCAAGAGATAGCACTTTTTTCGAACTTTTGCAGGCGGACCCAAATAAACCCGAGGAAGAAACCACCCAAGGACTAGTCAAAGGTCACCTATACATCATAACAAGGGCTCTATGTATAAATATAGAGCGGCCCACCTACACCGATAAGGTTCAGTTGTTGAGACTGAGGAATCTCTGGGAACATGCGTCCAGATGGAATGGAGCGTGGAGTGATGGGTAAGTTACACTTAAATCATAATATAAATATGTGTACGTAGTCATAAAATGTGCATAAAGAGAAAAACGTACAATCAGTGTACAATTACATCAGGGATAATCAAGTGTGTTTCGGCAATTTTCGACATTTCGCTGCCTTTTTTCCACATCCTAACGACACTGCCTATTTTTAAAGCCAAAGCTAAACCCATATAGAAGTTTATTACCTTTCGACCACTGCCACTTTAATGGTCACTTTAGGTGAGCGACGCATGTTGTTATTCTTTAAAATACTATTTTGTCAAAAGTTAAAGGCTGGTAGAGGAGGAGTCAATCAAATCAGTCAATATGAGATTATAAAAATGTGAAGATTTTAAAGGCAAATGCCGAAATACCGAGTTGCAGGATTTTTTATACTTCTGAACTCTCTTAACTTAGGTCCTGGGAATGGAGTATGATGTCTGAATCAGACAGGGAACAGCTTGGCCTCACCTTCGAAACCGATGGGGAATTCTGGATGACATTCAACGATTTCCAGAAAAACTTTACCCGCCTAGAAATCTGCCACTTGAACGCCGAGTTTCTGTCAGAAGAAGACTTACTGACGGATAAAAAGAAAAAGTGGCAGATATCCGTGTTAGCAGGAGAGTGGGTCAGGGGAGTGACCGCTGGCGGATGCAGGAATTTCTTGGGCAAGTTCTGCACTGGAAATCAACAAGCAGCAAAATAGTTTTTCTTTGTAATGTAGATTCATTTTGGCACAATCCCCAGTACCGAATAACTCTGACTGACGTAGACGAGGGAGACGATGAAGGCAGGTGCACGGTTATCGTGGCCTTAATGCAGAATTATCGAAAGCGAATGGCTAACTTAAGTGGCGAGCTTTTGACCATAGGCTTCTCCATTTATCACGTAAGTTAATAGATGGAGATGAACACCGCAATCAAAACGTTGTCAACTTGTCCCCAAATATGACAAAATTAACTTCACAATCTTTTTTCGATTAAAATGGTATTAGTTTGTCTCTTATGCAGCTCCCTTACCCGGATAGAAGTCCCAAGCCTTTGGATCTCCAGTTCTTTCAGTACAACGCGTCAATTGCCAGATCTCCGACATTCATCAACATAAGGGAAGTCTCCTGCCGCTTCAGGCTGCTCCCCGGCATGTACTGCATCGTGCCCTCCACGTTTGACCCCAACGAGGAGGGCGAGTTCATGCTGAGGGTATTCTCGGAGAACAAGAACAATATGGAGTAAGTCTCAGATAAAGTCTGCGGTTACTTCAAAATTAAGTACATTCTCCAAATAACAGAAGATAGTTTTGTAGAGCGGTTGACTCATTCTAACATAACGTCTTAATGGTGTAATCTGACCCATTTATAGCATTACGATAAAAACACGAGAAAATTGAAGAAAAGGGGGGAAGGGGAAGTCTCGTAGGTCAAACTGTTTCTTTTTGTTTAAACTTTTTTATAAAGCGACGGTCACTCTTGTAGATATTTGGTATTTTTTGGCTTCTAACGCTTATAACTTTTAACTGCTCATTTGATGCTTTTAATGGGCGAAAGTACAGAAATAAACGGGCTTTTCAAAAATGTGGTCTATTTGACGGTACGTGCGGGGGGGGGGGGGGGGGCTGACCAGTGGCATACCAAAGTCAAAAAGCGTTTTTTTTTAAGCCCAAAACATTATCGGTTTTACCGTAACTCCGCGGATATATGGGATATAGGGCTCCCCATGGGTAGATTTTCCCATAAATGTAGATGATTAATTTTTAAGTCTAATTCCGATAAGTTAAATAGGAAAGTTGTAGAAATCTACAAAAAATCGTAAAGTTGAGACGGTGTTCCGACCACGTTGTCTATAGTTTGTTTGCATACAGTTGCGTTAACAACCCGATATAATACATTTTATCAATTCTTATTTTCCCATAAGAAATACATTATGCAATGCTTTTGAAATGGGACAATATTGATTTCGTCATAAATAAAAGATGGAGGCGAAAAAAAATGGCCGCCTTAGACAGGGTGATTAAAAAATGAGGATATCTTTGAAACGGATAAAGTTAGAGAGCTGAAATTTGGTACCATGTTCATTAGGGAATGGACTGAAAGTTGCCATGGGTCAAAACCTTATTTATGGTACCAAACCATTAACGAAATTGTGCATATAGTCGTTTTCAGGAAGATATTCATCTAGCCAGCCATGGAAATATCGGTTTTGTAGTGGCAGCCCTTCTTCAAAAATTTTTCAACTGAAATCTGGGGAAATTCTTATTTTCTATTGGTATCAATCACATTATGTCCAAATTTAAGAAATGGCATGACCCTTACTTTCTATCCTTGTCTTCTGCATGAATTTTGAGAAAGAGAGCGCAATATTACGTCCGTCAATTCCTTGGATGCAGAATGCATCTTTGTAAATATTTTTCAACTGAAATCCGGGGAAATTCTTATTTTCTATTGGTATCAATCACATTATGTCCAAATTTAAGAAATGGCATGACCCTTACTTTCTATCCTTGTCTTCTGCATGAATTTTGAGAAAGAGAGCGCAATATTACGTCCGTCAATTCCTTGGATGCAGAATGCATCTTTGTAAATATTGTGAATTTAATTCTCATATTTTTTTTTCTTATTCTAATTTTTGTGAGTAATTTTCAAATAACTGCACTGCATATTATCATCAAACAGTCCTTTACATGACTATTTTTATACTCAACAACTTATATAGTGAAAGCAAAAAGTGAAATAAACCTACGACCTACCGCGAATTTGATCCCTTACAGAATGAAGCTATTTTTTTAAAATTTCCTTAACTCCAGTAGCAGAGCTGCAGCTGCATGCATTGACTGCTTTTTGACTTTGTATGAAGACTGTAAGCAAACTGCTCGATGCTTGAGAAAGAAAGAAAAAAAGAATTGCCCAGTTTCCAGTATTCAAGTGAGATCTTCAAGGTGCTACTGAATGATTTTGTATTATCCAAATGAAGAATGATCATTTGACCATTTCAATTATCTGTGAATGTACCAAAAGAAGGATGAACTAACCTGAACAAAAAATGTGTTTCTGTTTATAAATTAAGTGTTCTGTTAAGTGATTGTGTGGGAACCAATTTGAGGGTGACCATTGTGATCTCAGTTATACAAAGTGCTAATTATGTAATAGTGTTAATCTCTCCGAAGGATGCATATAACATTTGTCAAAACAGTTTAAACAGTTGGTAGTCACCAATGTGTCAAAATAACACTAAGTTTTTATATATTATCATACTCCTGCATATCATATTAGATATATTCATTTTTTGCTATTGTGATTGCTAAGGACTGGACCTCAAAAGGGGCCTCTTGAAGTTTCCAATCCTGGGTTGTAATATTTAAATCACCATACATTTTAAGTGTTTTGTATAATGTATTACTACAAAGACTCTTAATGTGCCTTTAAAGTGGATCTTCCATTCTTAGAAAAAAGCCAGCGGCATGTGTATGGAATTATTTTCTTCTGCAATTATAATTTTTAATTATACTTGAGATTTTAACAGAAACCAAGCAGAAACCTTTAATTTTATGTCATGTCATGGTTCTTTCTCATAACTCATTTCATTAAAAATTACGATTAACAAATCACAAACTCTCATGTGCATCTTTTGAGCCCAAGGTATGTTCTAGAGCTCACAATGAGAAAAAAATGTTTACATACAACTCGGTGACCTTGACCTGCTCTATACACTTCCGAAATCATGTTAAGGTAGACATCCTGTAGTGGAATGTAAAGTCCTAATATCCAATATAAAATATTTATACTATATTGTAATCAATAAAAACTACCAATATGTGTGTTATAATTTTTTAAATATTTTCCAAAATGTGTATAGGTTGGTTGTGAAGTTTTCATAGAATAGGATAGAACAATGAAAGTATCAGGTACTTTATTACTCCAGCATTCTTGTCTCCTGATAAGTCACAGCCAACTTAATGAGTTTTTCCATTAAACACACTATACCTACTTGTTTTTCAGTCTGGTAGAAACATAATCTTTTCTCAGGTGATGTTGCTGCATTTGGAACAATTTTTACTTGACTGCAATCTGCATTCAATTTTAAGCTTGGAAAGGGCATTTGGACACTAAGGTAATTTCTGGGTGAGTATATTTGGTACTTTTGGAAATCTTGGTCATGGTTGATGGTCCAGTTCAGTTGTGCTCTCATCAATAACTTGATCCGGGGGTGCTTTTAGGCTTTTTTCCTCGTTTTTCTCGGGGGCTGGGGTGGTTATTGTGGGTTCGGATTTCCTCACTTTCATACCTTTTTTTTCTTCCCTTTGGATTTTCTCCAAATTGGGTGTCACTTCATCCTCTATTTCCATTTGATTTGGAGTCCCAGAGGATTCCGCTTGTTTTTTGGATGTCTGGGGTCTTTTTCCTTTTGGCACCTTTCTGCTCTTCATGCTGTCTCATCACAGCCACTTGTTTTTTGGTATCTTTCAACCTCGCTTCTAATTTCATTATCGCTGCTATATAGCTCTGGTTAGCATTAGAATTAGTCTTCCTGTCTCAATTTTTGTAACTCTACTCTGGCATCTTATTTTGCAGAAGTTGGAGGTTGCAGATGAGTTTTCTGGATCATGCGATGAATTGTGTTAATAGTTCTGTGTGGTAGTTAGTTGCTTATTAAGTCAGTTTACTTTTTCTACATTACAAACGCAGCATAACAATTGGATTTGCGCAAAATTTGAGAAATAAGGTAGTTATGTTTGAAAATTACAAAATTTGAGGTTAAAACCCGATAAATTCGTTCGTTAAGTTCGATTCGCACCACTCTCCGATCTAGTAACTTTTCTGGTAACTTTTCAATTGTTTTTAAAAGGTGCGTTTACAATGTCATGGGTTGCTAGATGAATATCTTCCTGAAAACGACTATATAAGTTTTCAGGCTTTTACACGTGTATTTCTCATAAGAAAAACGTTGGGCAATGCGTATTATATGGGTGGAATGTACATTACGTCATATTTAGGGTACTATTGATGGAACTTGGTGCAAATTTGGATGGACTGGTACTAACTGTTCGATTTTATCGTGTCTAGGTTCCGAGATTTAACTGATTAAATTTCTCATTGATAGGGATAGAGTGACTTTTGTCAAAACGTGAATTACCATTTTGTTTAGTTTCATAAAAGTCTTATAGGAAGTGAAAAACTGCTAAAATCTTATACAAATGACCTAATGTTTTTATTTGATCGAACATTACGTCAACTAAATTAAAAACCTTGAACTACAAATTAGGCAGGTATTTTGTGATCGAAAATGCTCTATTCATTGGTGTTAATAGCATCGTTATACCATGTTTAGTTTTTGAATTATATACCTATAAATATTAAAATGACGATAAAAAGTCGAAAAATTACGTTTTAGACGCCATTTTGAAGGGGAAAGAAATTACTGAAAATTCCAAAATTGCAAATTTTTTACATAGTTTTGTCCCCTCTTTCATATGAGACTATTTGTGATAAAATCTATGACAAACGATTTTGGCTGAAAATTTTCACGACCTACCCCCTTTGAAAATTTTTAAATTTTTACATTGTTCTGTTTATCTTGGAAACGGTAAGGTTTTTCGATATACAGGTTAATATGATGTATGAAGAGGCCATTAAGGGCTAGCAGATGCATGTATCAGAAAGAAGCTAGCTTTCACGGTTTTCGAGAAAATTAAAAAAAGTGCAAAATTTGTACCTTATGTTTGGGCCACCCGTGCTCACTTACTGTTCTAGGCAGAGCTTCGAAAATGAGCTCTACGTGTAGCTCTCTTCTTTTTCTTCCTTAGCTCTTCTTATACATTTTCTGATAAATCTTCATCGAAACGAGATATTAGCTGTTAAAGGCAGCAATGCACGATTTTTATCTCAAAATTTAGTTTTTTGGGCCGGTTTGAGAGCTCCATATGTTTAACATAGAATTTTCTATATGTGTCATGTAAATCTATAGTAATCTATTTTATTTGTTACTTCGAGTCGTTTTATAATGAATAGGACGTTGATTTCTGTTTTAGATAGTATAGAGTGGCTCAAAAAATGATACAGAAAGCTAATATATGCTAATAATGCAGAAAAGGTCCATAAGCACTGTGTATTTTACATAGAAAGGGTGGACTATTTAGTACGTAGGCAAGGCGGAATAAAATGTTAGATATAGGCGATGAAAGCTTTATTAAAACTTACCAATTAAAGCAATTTTATAATGCAAGGAGTCTGGTGTTGATATACCTATGAGTATTTACCGCGAAACAATTCCTTCGCCATTTTATCCACAAATTGTTAAAAAAAATACTAAAATTATTCTACTTTTTTGGCTCCTCGTATAGCTTTTGGGATAAATCCTCATTAAAACGCGATATAAGCTGTTGAAAGCTGAAATCCACGATTTTTATCTAAAAATTTAGGTTTTTGGGCTAGTTGGGGAGAGTCTCATATGCTTATTATGGAAATATCGACTTTTCCCATATAAATCAATAGTAATCGATTTTATTCGTAGGTTCTACTAGTCGTATGATAAATAGGGCATATATTTACGTTTTGGATATCGTGTAGAGTGTCCCAAAAAAATGTTGTAACCTAGAATTTTAGGATTTTTTCATGTAAATTGATATCAGTTAATTTATTGCGTAAGTTCCAGTAGTTTTATGATAAATAGAGCGTTGATTTCTGTTTTAAATAGTATACGGTGTCCCAAATAATGCTGCAACATATAACTTTAGTTTTTTTTGTTTACCAATATTTTTTTGTAGGTTTTATTCCCTTATTATAAACAGTTAGGAACCAACAAAGCTATAAAACTGAAATTTCAATTGTAGATTCGTTTCATAATCACAAACAATATGTCATAAACGGGAACCTTGGTATGGGTACTCGTGGTACCATTTTATATCTTTTTATGAATTTTATTAGCACGATTTTTATCATTTTTCAAAAGCTGTTATGTTTGCGAATATGAAGTAAAGTGTTTCAAACGTTTCGAAATTTCAGTTACTTTTAGGTATCTTCAGGTTCTTTGTTAATCATTTTGCGGCAGTTTGAGCTACATCAGAGGAAAGGTCGGATCCGCGCGCGTGGTCAAAAAACGCAAAAAACAAAAATGACGCGCTAGTGTGACAAAAGCACACCATAAACAAACCAACTCAAGATTTCTGCTGACCAACTTGTTTATTCCCGCGATTAATATTAATATTTTTTCTAGGCGAAACGACCAGCTCATTGGCTATTGCCCATTAGACGATAAAGTAGGTTTTGCCCTCATAAGTTTTGTCTTTACTATATTCCACAAACGCAGGTATCCCAAATGGCTACCACCGACCCTGTTCCCAACCTTCCTCTCCCTGAGCCGGTGGTAGAGCCAACCATTCAAAAGTCAACAAGTATCGATAAGCGCTTTAATCAGGTACCGTCCGGTTATATATTTAAATAGCAGCAGAATTGAAACTGAAAGAGATTTATGACATTTAGATTAGTGGAGGAGATCACACTTCTTTCGAAGACCAGGTGAACACTGACAAGGTCCATGAAATGTTCCTCAAGGTGGCTGGGGAAGACAAGGAACTAGGGTGGAAGGAGCTGAAGGAGATTCTTGATTATTTTATGAGGGACGGTAAGTAATGGTCTAGTTCAACTTCTGGCATTTTTAACGATTCTTGAGATATTTTTCTTCTACCAGTTTTCAACTTTTTTGAAACTAGAACGACGGCACAGTTCAATTTTCATTACTTCAAACCTTTTTTGTGATACTTTAGAAACATGCATTTTATACTCGTTTTCAGCTACTTCTTTCTAACGGAAACAAGGGTCTAGCTCAAAGTTTCACCCCTTCAACGGTATTAGAAATAAAAGAACTCGAACTAACCTGAAATCGCCTGGGCAAAGTTGAACTCTTCCGATTTAAAAAAAGGATATTAAAAACTACAACTTACCTCTCGTAGAAGCCACAGGGATGTGCATGTGACCAATCGAGCACCATCCAGCAACGACAAAACAAGATTTATTGGGAACAAATATATATTAAACAATCAGCTCGTCCCCGCTGTCGACTCCGACACTGTCGGGGCTCACCCTGCAAAAGGGACAGTGGCCCTTCTGCAGCAGCTGCAGCTCGAAGTCGTCCACGTGAAACGCCTTGAAGCACGAGTTGCACTGCGTCACGTGCAGCTCTGGGAGGATGTTTTTGAAGAATTGGAACCTCAACGGCAGGTTCCACTTGCAAACCAGCACGCTGTCAGTTTCTAGCGATAGCAGCTGGTTTCGGTTCAAGGTTACGGGTTGGTTTTGCTTTGGGCTCTCTGCTGAGCTAAAGCTCGGCCTAAAGACAAACGGATCGGAATCCTCCTCCTCGCTGGTGAGCTCTAAGGTCTGCTGGTTCTCTTCTATAGTCTCGGTGAAGCCTTTACTCTGAACAGGAGTTTCAATCAGTCTCAGAGCTTCTTCGTCAGAAATGTCCTGCTCGAGAGTGAACTCTATCAGCGGTAGCAACTCAAAACTGACAAAAGAGTAGACAAAGGCCTGTCCACAGTTCACGCAGACATTCGTCGCGCCAATCAAAGGGTTGTAGGTGGAGCATCTGTAGCACATGGGCAGCAGCTCCTCCGAGTCGTTGTAGGGCCGCGCCCTGCACGCGATCGTGGCTATTTCCACTTGCTCCTCGAACTTCTTTGGCACTTTCAAGGTCGTTATCTTGTCGAACATTTGCTTGGCCAGCTTGTTGGCTCCCAATTTCCGCGCCTGCTTCGCCAGGGTAAAGTATATGGCAAAGAGGGACACTCCTTGCGGTCTTCGTGTGGCAGTTTCCACCAGCAAGAACCTCGAGATATTGAACAAAGCCTCAGGCATGTACGACGTGAACGGTTCCTCTAAGTACTTATGAACAGTACTATAAGCGTAGTAAATCTGGGCTAAACGTTCATGATCGCGGAACTTTTCCAAGTACCACTCTTGCTTGTTGCCACTCTCGATAGAAAGGTCCAGGTACTGCCTGGATATGATCCAGTAGTAAAAAGCAGCATCGTCAAACCGACACTCTGAGACTGCGTTAGTTGTCAATTGCTGAAACACCTTAAAAGCCTCTTGAGATTTTCCGGCTTTGTGAAACGCCTTTTGTGCTTGCACAAACTTGTCGTTTTCGGCCAACCATCGGGCATAGGGAACGTAAACTATGGCATTAAACTGCGGTTGATTCTCGACTATAGCAAAAGCTTGAGCCCACTCGTTGGCGTCTACGTGAAGCTGAAGCACAGCAGCCGAGTCCCCCAGACGGCGGTAGATTTCTGCAGCTGAAGCTGCCTGCCCCAAAGTTTTCAAATGTTGGGCAATAGAGCTCAGAGAGCTTTTGTCTGATTTATCAAGACGTCTGCTCAGTTCCACAAGCTGATCGCTCCAGCCTCGCTCACCGTAGATCTCTATAGCTGCGCTAATGTCCCCGATAGAAACATACATGTCAGCTGCGGCTTTGTGTTCATTAATGTTTCTAGCCCAATCGGCTTTCTGTCGGATAAGTTCGTTGTTGTCTTTGGCTCCCAAAAACTCCTGAGCCTCGTCAAACATACGCAGATCTGTGTACATCGTTAGAGCTTTGCTCTCGTTACCAGACTTCTGGTAGAGCCTTGCGGCCTCTTTCAGCTTTCCCTTCATGGCTAAAATATCTCCAATCATTACGTCCCTGCTGTAGCCGCCTTTTTGCTGCTGCTCCTGTATTTCCTGGATGAGTTCTAGATAGGTGAAGTCTTGCAGCTTGATGAACGACAGTCTTGCGACGTCCAACTCCATCTTCTCCAAAGCGGAGTGAGCCAGCTCCTCCCAGTCCCCGTCGGTCACTCCCAAACAAGCAATTTTGTAGGCTTCGCTGTACATTTTTTTCTCTATGAACTGGTACATTGGTGAGCTGAGGGGCAGCTCCAAAGTTGTCATGTTTGAGTCGTTAAGGCAGAATACCTTGGAGCCGGATAGGCCCACGACAAAACCGTTCAGGTTTTGCACGTGAGCGGGGAAGTCCATGACTTTAATGGAAAGAGTATTGGCGCCGCTGAATGCCAACATTTCTTCGTAGAGGTTGTTAAAAGCTACACTGTTTGCGTTGTTCTCCTGGTAGCACAGCTCCCCGGTTTTGGCTTTAAACACTTGGAGAAGCCCAGTTTCATCCACCACGGCCAGTTTGTCCTTCATTTGGCTCAGATCCAGACACCTCACCCCATCGCTGACGCCCACCTTCAGCAGGGGATGGATGTTGTCCAGGTGCACCTCCCACACTTGGCCGTTTTTTAAGCCCAACAGTAAACCTTCTTTTCCGGGAGGACCACCGATATTTTTTATGTATCTGATGAGGCTGTCAAAGTTCCACTCTTTCTCCTTTTCGCCGGAGAAGGACATGCTTTGCAGCGTTTTTTCCTGGCAAACGATCAGGTGGTTGGTGCAGATAACCAGTAGACTGCAATCGAGTTTTTGGGGGATTTTCTCCTTGGCGCGATAGTGCATGTCGTTGCTGTCTTTGGAGTAGAGCTCGTAGATGACCACTCGTTCGGGTAGTTGTACCTACAGGAAAATACAGCTACAGGTTCGTCATTTGATTAACTTTAGGCAACGTTTTAAATTCAAAGTTAAACAGTGACTATTAGAGATTAGCTCCTTGTCGTCAAATAGACTGATATAAAATCACGTAATCATGATTGAGTTCGTCTTGTTCATCAACAATTTTCGATCAAATATCAAGTAGTTTGAAAACACTTGTCAAGCTCTACTATAAAAGTCAAGGCAAGTCAAGTGCCGACTTATCACGTATTTAATTTTTTTAAGTCAAATTAAGTACATCTCAAAAATGTCAAGATACTTGACTTGATGAATCTTTAGTTACTATATGAAAGGACGAGAAATAATGATGAGCTTTGAGGAAGAGCAATTGAAGAGAAGACGGCGATCTTCGATAGAAGAGACATTGTCATTATTATCTTCAAAGTCGGCGTTCTTGTGGTCAGATTTCCGTAAGAAAGAAAGTGATTCCATTCCGAAGGATGAAAATTGATGAAACTCTACTGCAGCTAATGCTAACTGAGGCTTAAAAAAACTTTTCAAATAAAACGACAACTTACAGCTAGTCGGTCGGTGTATATGGCGATCTTCTTGATCAGATCCCGGCACTTGATTCTCACTTTCTGCTCGGTGATCAAGTGCTGAATGATAATGTCAGTCATGTTCTCCCTGTACGCGTACCTCTCCCTATAGAGCCCGTGGACCATGTTGAATGCCAGTTGATAGAACGCTATGGTCCCATCTTCACACCCAACAGCCTGAAACAATCTACTTTGTTGGTCGATATAAATCATTCACTTATTATTGACGTCAAGTATCTTCTCCACATGTGCGAAAATGAGATAATGTATAAAAAAAATGAAGAATTCAAAGATAACGAGATGTCAAAAATAACTGATTGAGGTATAGTTACAGGTGAAAAAGGGCCTTACGACAAAACTTCCGGTGGGGTCTGCATCGCAACACCAAATCCACGAGCTCTGCTGCTCCCCTATCATCCCCAACTTGATGCCCTCCCTCGTATACAGCTTGCAGCACTTATTCAGCCCGCTGATTAATATATAATCCCCCTGTGGAAAGTAGCGCACCCTCAAAGCGTTATACCCCAAATTTCGCTCCTTCCCCACCAACTTCCCGCCAAGAGTGTAAAACGAAAGAGTCTTGTTCCAATCGGTCACACAGAGAGTGTCGCTCTGGTCCCCCTTGTAGGTGCTCCAAGCGATAGCCCAAACGGCCGCCCCTCCAGGCCGCTCGATCTTCATCTTCTCCTCCCCCAGCTTGTTCCTTATGGAGATCACTCCGCTGTTGAGCGCCAACGCCAGATACTGACCGTCATTGGTCCAGGAGCAAGAGTTAATCCTCACGTTGGTCTTATGCTTCTGCACGGCCTTCTGGTCGGTGCTCCAGAAGGCAAAATCACTTAGGGAGCAGCTGGCCAGATGGTGGCTCAGAGGGTTAAACGAGACGCATTGTACAGAGTCCCCGTGGCTGTATTTGAGCAAACCTTCCAGCTTGTTGGACCAGATGATGACGGTCTTGTCGGCGCTGCCGCTGGCGAACTTTTCTCCGTTTTTCGCATAGGAGACGGTGTGCACTTTGTCTTTGTGCCCTTTGAGGAGCTGGATAAGGGTACCTTCGGACGCGTTGTAGATCAGAACGTGGTTGCCTCCGGCGACGATGAGCTGGGTGCCATCGGGGTTGAAGCACATATCGTAGATGCTAAAAATGATAGAGCAGTGACAGAACATTTTCAGAAAGTTCTAGAATTTCATTGTGCCGTAATTTCTAAAAGAAGAGTGATTTTGACTGAACAATCACTGAGTATCTATTACATATTTTGGAACTAATCACATACAATAAAGAAGTTTGATCACTGAACAACAATTTGAAGAAAAAAAAAACGTATATAGCAGGATTTGAATGTGAAGTCAGTGTTCAATTTGGAACAGTAAAGACTCTATAGAGCATATGAATTGAAACATGGAAGCATCAACAAACTAAACGTTAGAGATTAAGTGTAAAGAGCAGAAGTAAGTGCTTGAATATGTGCTCCATTTAGAATAAGATAAAGGTTATTAAAAGGACATAAATCACAGATTTTTAATCGAAAATGCTCACCTCTGGCCGTTTTTGTCGCTGTCTTGTATCCGATCTACCCACTTGGGTATCGTTCTCATGTTGGCCACTCGCAAGTCACCTCATAAGCTGCTCTCACATTACTGCGAAGAACTCTCGTCGCCCTTTAAACGTAATAAACAAATTCACACGTTTTTTACGGTCACTTCTTCCACACAAAAGAAGTTAAAGGCCAGATGGCTTGTGGTGTGTTGACATGCTAAAGCCGTCTCCAAGGTAACCGGTCAGGTTTATTGGCCTACTGCGACTACCTGTAAGGTGACTCTCAGGTATACCTGTATTACGAGGGATAATCTAAATATTTTTATTTTATGGAAGCGTTGCCCCTCAGACGATTTCTGTAACTAGTAAATGGGTCCCCATATAGGAAAACCTTAAAGCCTGATGTTATAAACTGAACCAAAATGACGCTTTGAAATTCATTCCTAATTCAGTTTAACAACTAATTACAGAGTTAACCAACTCTGGACTCTCTAAGGACATCTGCAGGAGTCTAATTGCCATGATGGACACTGGAAGGTCTGGCAAGCTAGGCTATGAGGACTTTAAATCCCTTTGGGAATATCTGGCAAACTGGAAGGTTCCCTGTTTATACTCCTTTTTAGAACATATAATGCCAGTAACATTTTTCAGAACGCTTGGTCGCTGTACGACATAGAAAAGTCGGGTACCTTAAGCGGTTTTGAACTGAGAAACGTTCTGCAATCGGCTGGGTATCGCCTCAACAGCCCAGTACTCAACGCTCTGGTGCACCGCTACGGGAGTAAGAGTGGTGAGGTGACGTTTGATGACTTCATTAAGTGCGCTGCCAAAGTCAGAACTATTATAGGTATCTATATATCTACACGTTGTCCTACTAGGTGACTTAGTTTTTGTATTTTTAGATACATTTAAAGCTAAAGACGAAACCGAAACTGACAGTGTTACCTTTAGCTTGCAGGAGTGGCTGGAGTGTACTTTGTACGTTTAGCAATTATCATAGAAATGAAGTCTCCTACTATTTTCTTACAATATTTTTTATTTTGTATTTTTTTCTGTGTATTTATTATGAAAGTATTTTATTACACCACCATATATAACCCAAAACGTATATAGTTAGATATCTTACTAAGCACATCTCGTATAAGACTTAAATTTACTTTTCAGTTGAACCTGGTAAACAAATGGATATTACAATTATCAAAGCTCTGGCGCCATCTGTCTTTCAATATTCGAATTTATCGTTAGCCTCCTACAGTTTTCATCATGCCATTAAAAACATATATAGTCTCGCGACGCTAGAGGGCGCCAGTTTTATAAACATGGTCCTATTAATTCCTCTATATGAGGGCATCATTTTAAGGGTCATCGTCATTTAAGTTTTTAAGTTTTAAATCTTAATTAAATTTAATTAGGTACACTAAGCCTTTATTTCAAAGTTAAGAGAAACTTTATCCCCCTTATAACCCTGCGAGGTCTTTAATAATTTGTAGGGTGTGTTCAAGACATTTTGAGTACACCTGTGGTAATAGTTATTTATAGGTAAGTCCGGTAAATACGTTTTTATAGTAGGAGTACGATGTTTCTGGACGAGGCGATAGCCGAGTGCGGTAAAATTACTTTTCCACACTCATTAAAATAAATAAAAAAATTCTACTCAGGTCAAAAAATGATAAGTTTATATTTAGTTTTCTGATTAAAAATGCACGTCAGATCAAAACTACTAAAATTAAACTTTATTTTTTATGTAAATTTTAATTCTATGTAACGTAAACGGATACTCGAAGGAAAAATTTTGTACCTAATACATATGCGTAAAGTGTCTTTTCCGCCCTCAACTGCCTGCAACCACAGCCTCGTGCGGAAAAGTATCACTTTCCGCACTTGTTAGGTAAATAACTATTACGGTAGCCAGTCCTGTAAAAAGCTATTTACCGGGCTAAAATCAAGTACATAAAAGTGTCCTAAATGATACAGTATGAAGTAAAGGCTTTTTATGATTAACTCGGTGGCGCCATCTGCCTTTGAATAGACAAACTTTTCATTTATATCTCAAAGGTTTCTTTATATATAGTACTCACCTTAAGAAAAACTTATTAAGGCCGACGACACTAGAGGGCGCCATCCTAACAGAACAGATCTTATTTTCTTATACTGGGCAAAGACGATACTCACATGTGTTTTTATGGTCTTTGTACTGGGTCAAAAAAATTAAAAAAAAAGACCAAAAGAACCTTGTAAAATTCAGCAGAAAGAAACTGAAGTTATTAACACTCGGTTCACATAAAGACACGATCAGAGTGGACTCAAAAGGAGAAAACGGTAGAAAAGTAGTAAAAAAATATTTAACCATTGAACAAAAATTGAAAATGTACAAAATAAATAACTAACAAAATAATGAAATATTAAAAAAATATCAACAGACGAAAAAGGAAAATCTTGCAAGAAAAAGAAAAAAACGAATTAGAGCAACACATAGTGCGCATATTTTTAATAAAAAAAATAAACAAGTAAGATACGAAAATTTGAAGAAAAAACAAAGAAAAACATGCACTAGGTGAAAAACTTAAAAAAAATACAAATTGAAAAAAGTTTTATTGAACAAAAATAAAAAAAAAATAAGAAAAATTTAACAAATATCGAAAGCAGTAAGACCTCAAATGAAGAACGAAAGAAAAAAAAATTACAAATATGTAAACAAAAAAAATTGAAACAAAAAACATTGAAAAAAAATAGACTTAATTAAAAATGGCTAGAACAAGCAACGTTTAGTTAAAACACAAAGCAACGAAAAAGCAAGACACGAAACTTGACAAAAAAATAAATAAAAACTAAAGACAGAAAATTAGAAAAATAAAAATACAAAGTGGCTCATTTTGAACAAAAACCGACAGCAGAGAAGTCCTGAAAAACAAGAAATAAAAAAATTAATTCAACATGTCAAAAAAATAGAACAAAAAAAGAAAATTTGAACAAAAATTTTCAGCAATAGGTCATGAAATAAAACAAAGAGAAAAACTGCGAAAATTTAAACACAAATCAGAAGACTGAATTTTAAAAACCTAAAAGAAATAATATGTATACATTACATATTAAAAAAATAAGGAAAAACAACAAGCTAACGCAAATAAAAAAAAAACAGGCCTAAAAATTAAAAAAGTACAGGTCACGAAAAAAGAAGAGAAATTAAGGGTAGAAAACTCAAAATATCACAAAAAAATAACCACGATAATTCTAAAAACGTGAAAAAAATTGAAAAAGTAAGCAATAAACACGTTAAATATTAATTAATATAGACTATAAAACAGCAAGAAAAATAAAATGAGAATTTAAACAAACACTGATGAAAGCAGCCAGGATATAAGGCAAAAAAAAAGCAAAATGGTTGCAAAAATTAGACGAAAGAGATTTTAAGAATTAATTAGAAAAAGCTATAAAGAAGACTAGAAAGACGAAAAATATCAACAATGCGAAAGACAACCAAAGTAACCTAAAATAAAAGTAGCAACACGCCAAAACGGTCACACACAAGAGTATATGTCCAATATTAAATAATAAAACAAAAACAGAATAAAGAAAAAAAGTTAATTGAACAAAAATTAAAGTAATGTTTTAAAACCCAGAAAAATTGTCAAAATAAATTTAGAAATAAAAACCTTAGGAATGATTTAAAACTAGCTTTATATAGAAAAAAAGCAGCAAGCTGCAAGTCTTTCAGATAACCAAACGAAAAGGTCAAAAATAAAATTACCAAAAAAAAGAAAGAAAATGTAACAAAAACCCAAAGCAGTAAGATCTAGAAAAAAGAGAAATATTTGTAATTAATAAAAAAAGTTGTTTAAAAATTAAAAAAATGAAATTATTAATTTAAAAAGCTAAAAGAAACAACGCGAATAACAAAAATGAATACAACAAGAATGTAAAATAAATGACAAAATGCAATGCAAAAAGAATGGAAAAAATGGTGCTGAAGAGTGTCGGTTAAGCAAATTATAAAAATACAGTAAAAGAAATAAATATTAAACAGAGAATAAAATACAAGCAAGAAAACAGTATAAAAAAATCAAATAAAACCTAAAAGGTGTTAAAGTTTGAAGTTATATAAAAACCAGAAAAACTGAGGAAAATACTTACATAAATAAGACAAAAGGGGAGGTAAAACTGAAAAGAATTCTATAATGGTTTCGATATCTGTTAAGGTAAAAGGGCCAATAAGACGAAGCTGCAAGTAATGTAACACGCTCAACCATAATTTGGGCTTAAGAAAAAGTAAAAAAACTTTCGAAGATTTTAGAGAAAAAATTTAAAAAAGAAAAAAAAAAAGATGAAGAAAAGAATAAAATTCCCACAAACCAATAAAAAACAAAGCAGAGAAGATTGGAAATTAAGAAAAAAAACACAGCTAAAAATATTCCTTTTTCGGGTCTAAATAGTTGAGGAAAAATTGTCGAGAAACAATAAATGAAGAGAAAATAATGTGAAAGAATTTGGTAAAGTAAAAGGATAAGGAAAAATAGATGAAAAAAGTTTAATAATTTTTAAATTCAATAAAAAGTAAAAAATAAAAAAATTTGAAAAATTGAAGAAATAATTGATGCACTTCATTGTCAGTTGCCTCGTCACTCTGAAAAACATTAATTTAAATACATTTTGAGATTGGTCTTAGTTAATTGTCCGCTTGCCTTATGTCGTTTATCTAACATAAAACTAACGTTTTTCTTTGCGTCGTTTAAATTATGTTGCTAAAGGTGATATATTTTTATAATTTACCATTTTATTGAAAGTTATATAACTTTCATAATTATTAAATACATAAATGTTGAGCTGTAGTTTTAATTAACCCATTAAGCCATATAACATTAGAAATACGTTACAATAACGTGAAGGTCAGAAAACAAGACATTTAAAATAGCGAAAAGCAAGTTTTCAGTACCTTTTAATTCTCCTTTTTCATGTTCGATTGAAGTTCTACCCTTCTTAAGTCTACATTTGTCAAAAAAACGTTTTAATAACGTGGCCTACACTAACGTATTTTAATATAAAGAACAACGTCCTAATATTGGTTTTTAATGTTAGTTTCTTTGAGGGCGCTCTTAGTTAATTGTCAGCTTGCCTTATGTTGTTTATCTGATATCAAACTAACGTTTTTTTTGCGTGGTTTAAATTACTTATATTGCTAAAGTTGGTATATTTTTATAATTTGCCATTTTAGTGATATTTATATACTTTTTTAAAAATATAACATATCTGTAGTGTTAATTAATTCATTGAACATAATTAATTAATAGAAACACGTTACAATAATGTAATTTTGCATGTCAAAAAAAATTCATTTATCTAATAGTGGAAATCAGTTTTTAACACATTTTAATTAACTTTCTTAATTTTTGATGGATCTTCTAGCCACTTCTAAGTCAACATTTGCCAAAAAACGTTTTAATAACGTGGACTACCCTAATGTTTTTTAGTATAATAAAGCAATATTCTAATAATGGGTTTTTAACGTAAGTTTTCTTAAGATCTGGCTTGGTTAATTGCCAGTTTCTCTTATGTTGTTAGCCTAACGTCAAAATAACGTTTTTTTTTGTGTGGTTTAGATTATGTTTCTAACGTTGATATATTTTTATAACTTTATTGAAATATATAACTTTTACAATTATTAAATACATAACGTTTCGAGCTGTAATTTTAATTAACCCATTAAGCCATATAACATTAGAAACACGTTAAAATAACGAAAAGCAAGTTTTCAATACCTATTAATTCAGTTCCTTAATGTTTGATTGAACTTCTACCCACCTTAAGTCTACATTTGTTAAAAAAAAAACGTTTTAATAACGTGGCCTACACTAACGTATTTTAGTATAAAAAACATCATAACATACATATTGGGTTAGTGTTTTTAACATCGGTTTTACCTAATTGTCAGCTTGCCTCATGTTGTTTACCTAACGTCGTAAAAACGTTTTTTTTTTGCGATATTAAAATTATGTTGCTAAAGATAAGCTAGTTTTATAATTTCCAATTTAATTAAGAGTTATTATAACTGAGCCAAATAACATTAAAAACACGTTACAATGACAACCTAATGTTTGCACAACGTCAGCTGAAATTGCGTTATTACGTAAAATAACATCGATTTGACGTGAAAGAAACGTCATCAGAGCGTTATTTGTCTAATGCGAGATCCCTGCACAACCCTTTTAGGAAAACGGTTGCAAACCTGACATCGCTGGGTATTGACTGCATGGACCTTTAACCAACCACCCTCATTTTTCAACATTTACATTTCCCATCACAAACCGCACGTCTCTTTTACTATATATTTACGTGGGTCTTTTTTGTACGTCCAATTCATTAAGAAAGCTTTTAGTCTTAATGTAGATTGATGCCCAGCGGCTGTCCAGCACGCGACCGGCTCGCGTCCATTATTAGAGGGGGGTGAAAAGGTGAAAATGTCCCTCTCTGACCCTCATTCTTAATGGGGGTGACGTGATGTTACCTGAGCGCTAAACGATGACACGTGACTCTGACCCTTCCAGCCGGCCACCAGACGGTTTCATTTAGTTAAAATCGCATCGGCGATTTTTATCTTTCGACTGGATCCACTTTTATAGTTCTTTGATTAATTACTGTTACGCCGGTAGTTCGAGGAAGACTTTACGACTAGTTTTTGCTAATTTAAAATTCTAATCGGGGAGTAGGTGACCCCTGCAAAATGTCGCTGCTGCTGCTCAGGTGACTCACCGGATTAAGGAACCACAAAAATAAATATAAATAAATATATTTTTTTCAGGTGAAATTAGCCTTTTAACAATGCTGCTTTGCATGTTTAACATATGGCTACGTGATGTAATTCTTATACCATTTTTGAATATTAAACAGCAGAGGTTGACTCAGAGAGCAGAAGCCTTAAGCGAATATTTGCGTTTTTTTCCTAAAAATAACGCCAAATCAGCGATCGCGGTTTAGTTATTAATATCGATGTGTTATGCGTTTATTAACAAATAATTTCTCTAATGATTGCTTGTTACACAAAAATTGTGATTGTTTGGCTTAATTAATACACCGGAGTAACAAACAGAGAGTACAATCTAAAGTATTTTCCGGGCTTTAAAGCCGTGGTCAAATGGAATTTCTTTCTGACGTTTCGTCTACAGCTGCGGCACACATTAGCAAAGGCGATGGACGAAGTGATCTCCAGTGTTTCCCGACGTTGACTGATTCGACTGTGGTGGGAGTAGTGGTGGCACGGGGTTTCGACACCCTTGAAGTATATCGTAGAAAGCATCGCCTTCGATAATGTCTGCCGCAGCTATAGACAAAACGTCAGAAAGAAATTCCATTGGACCATGGCCTCAAAAACCGGAAAACACTTTAGCTGGTATTTTGACCGGCCGTGAGAGCCTTCAGTCCTATAAAGAGAGAGTTAGTATAAATAACGAGGTAGAAGGGGGCAAGAGAGGGCTTTAATTCAAAATGAACCGCAAACACATTTTAAGATGTTTGAAGGGTGAAACATGAACCACTCGAAAGTCAAGCAGCAAACCTATTTTTCAAGGCGTTCTCTGTTTTTATGATACTCGATGATACTTTGCTATTTTCAAATAGTACTGAAAAGCGCAGATATTGGTTTTGCCTTCTTTGATATCTCGGATCGCTTTCTACAGTTCCTTCTCAAGCGTATCGAGGTATTTATCCAACTTTTCTAGGTTTTCAATCTTAAAAACCGTTTTCTTCTTTTTGGGCTTCATCAGCGTTGTCAATGAGAGAGAGTGAGCCTTTTCAATGAGAACCGTTACAAGAGATAATTGTTTTGTTTACCAGAGGAAACGCAACATGGACAATTCTGCTTGACTAAGCCTCAAACCTAAAGATTCAGGTTTTTATAGCATTTTTGTCTTCTTTATAGTCTCAAGTTTGGAGCCTTCCTCTTCTTCAGGTTTTGCGAACGGGCTTAGTTGCACTTTCTGCTCATTTTTGGGTTTCTGTCTATATTTGTGATTTTTAAGTTTTCCAAACAAGAGTTTTTTGTCTTCGGGGGCCAGTTTCTTGTTCTTTCAAAAACGTGTCGAGGTCTCTATCCAACCTTTCTAGGTTCTCACTCTTGGAAAGAGTTAAAAGTAGCTGAAAATGAAGTGTCACTTGGCCTATCTAGATCAGAATATAAAAAAGTTTTTTTGATTAATTTTACGTGTAAAATTCTAAAATACTGTTTTCACCTTAATTTCGCTTTTAGAATATTATCGGTGATTCTACAACACCAATAAGTTATTTTTTACGTCATTTTCGTTCTATTTTGATTCCTTTTCACTAATTTTTTGCCGATTTTTCGGTTAAAGATCTAGATATGTAAATTCTGTCCCCACCACTGAATTCCTGAGTTAAAAGCAGCTGAAAATGAGGTGTCACTTGGCCTATCTAACTTTGAATTTAAAAAAGTTTTTTAGACTAATTTTAGGTGTAAAATTTTAAAATACTGTTTTTACCTTAATTTCGCCTTTAAAATATTATCGGTGAATCTACAACACCAATAAGTTATTTTTTACGTCATTTTCGTTCTATTTTGATTGCTTTTCACTAATTTTTTGCCGATTTTTCGGTTAAAGATCTAGATATGTAAATTCTGTCGTCACCACTGAGTTCCTGAGTTAAAATCAGCTGAAAATGAGGTGTCACTTGGCCTATCTAACTCTGAATATAAAAAAGTTTTTTTGACTAATTTTAGGTGTAAAATTTTAAAATACTGTTTTTACCTTAATTTTGCCTTTAGAATATTATCGGTGATTCTACAACACCAATAAGTTATTTTGTACGTCATTTTCGTTCTATTTTGATTGCTTTTCACTAATTTTTTGCCGATTTTTCGGTTAAAGATCTAGATATGCAAATTCTGTCGTCACCACTGAATTCCTGAGTTAAAAGCAGCTGAAAATGAGGTGTCACTTGGCCTATCTAACTTTGAATATAAAAAAGTTTTTTTGACTAATTTTTGGCGTAAAATTTTAAAATACTGTTTTTACCTTAATTTCGCCTTTAGAATATTATAGTTGAATCTACAACGCCAATAAGTTATTTTTTACGTCATTTTCGTTCTATTTTGATTGCTTTTCACTAATTTTTTGCCGATTTTTCGGTTAAAGATCAAGATATGTAAATTCTGTCAGCACTACTGAATTCCTGAGTTAAAAGCAGCTGAAAATGAGGTGTCACTTGGTCTATCTAACTTTGAATATAAAAAAGTTTTTTTGACTAATTTTAGGTGTAAAATTTTAAAATACTGTTTTTACCTTAATTTCGCATTTAGAATATTATCGGTGATTCTACAACACCAATAAGTTATTTTTTACGTCATTTTCGTTCTATTTTGATTGCTTTCCACTAATTTTTTGCCGATTTTTCGGTTAAAGATCTAGATATGTAAATTCTGTCGTCACCACTGAATTCCTGAGTTAAAAGCAGCTGAAAATGAGGTGTCACTTGGCCTATCTAACTCTGAATATAAAAAAGTTTTTTTGACTAATTTTAGGTGTAAAATTTTAAAATAGTGTTTTTACCTTAATTTTGCCTTTAGAATATTATCGGTGATTCTACAACACCAATAAGTTATTTTGTACGTCATTTTCGTTCTATTTTGATTGCTTTTCACTAATTTTTTGCCGATTTTTCGGTTAAAGATCTAGATATGTAAATTCTGTCGTCACCACTGAATTCCTGAGTTAAAAGCAGCTGAAAATGAGGTGTCACTTGGCCTATCTAACTCTGAATATAAAAAAGTGTTTTTGACTAATTTTACGTGTAAAATTCTAAAATACTGTTTTTACCTTAATTTCGCTTTTAGAATATTATCGGTGAATCTACAACACCAATAAGTTATTTTTTACGTCATTTTCGTTCTATTTTGATTGCTTTTCACTAATTTTTTGCCGATTTTTCGGTTAAAGATCTAGATATGTAAATTCTGTCGTCACCACTGAATTCCTGAGTTAAAAGCAGCTGAAAACGAGGTGTCACTTGGCCTATCTAACTTTGAATATAAAAAAGTTTTTTGACTAATTTTAGATGAAAATTATGTTTTTACCTCAATTTTCTTTTTAGAATATTATTGGTGGCACTAGAGCACCAATAAGATATATTTTTACCTCATTTTTGTTTCAATTTTTCCGAGGGTCAACATCTTCTTTTTTGCTTTTAACTTTTACTTCAACCAGGTTTACTTTCTCAAAATTGCAATTTTTTTTTTCAATAAAACTCTTTCCTCCTTTACTTCTTTAGGCTCCGTTGGTGGCTCGTTCTTTAAAACAATTTTTACAATCTTTCCGTCTTATTTACTGTTAGTAGGTACTGAAAATACTAAAATCAAGGTTTTTTTTAAAAATCAAATTTTACTTTATTATTTTTCTGCTACTTAAAAAAAAACTAAAGAAAGAAGAAAAGGTGACTAGGGACAAAGGCAGCATACAAATCATAAGAGTTATTAGAAACGCCGTCTTTTCCAGTTAAAAAAAATTATTTTTGTGGATTTTAGTTAAATTAAATAAATTTAAAAAACAATCGACAATTCAGTATTTCCGGAGATAGACCAGCACACAGAGCAAATTTTTAGTAAACTTTGGGATTTATGGTATTCAAAGTAAGTTTGTTACTTTCTTAAAGGATTGCGTCTCATTCCGACCAAAAACGATAAAAACATGCCAAAGTTTTTTACAAATTGACCCAAGGGGGGGGGGGGGGGTATTACGCCTTTTTTGTCAGTTTTCCCCCATAAAGCTTTTCCAGCCAATAAACTTCAAATTTGCATTTTTAAAAGCTTTAAGTATTTTTTGATCAATTTTGTCGATACCCTTAACGCGAATTGTTTCAAAAACTTAAATTTTTATTACTAAATACTTTGAGCCCTTTTTAACCTTAATTCTTACATATATTTCCTGTAACTATCCAAAAGTTCCAAATTTGCAACTTTAGACGCTTCAAGTCTTTTTTAAAAGTTTTGTCCCTAATCCTACCTTTCATTTTTCCACAAGCTTCAAATTTGAATTTCTAAACCTAATTTTATGATTATTTCAGTCATTTTTAACCGATTTTTTTCTAAACCGAACCTCAATTTTTCTGCAAACTCTAGATTAGTATTATTTAATTCTTTGGGTCATTTTTAACCGATTTTGTCCTTAATCTTAACCTGTATTTTTCAAAAACTTTGTACCTTTAGAGCCTTTAAGTCATTTAAAGTGTCACCAAATTTGCCTATTGATGTATTTTGGGGTAAATTTGATCTATTTTGTTCAAATATATAAATTTGCAATAACCAACAACAAATCAGATAATTTGAATCACTTTTGCTTTTTCTAAAATTGAAAAACCCTAAAATTGCATTTTTAGACGCTTTAAAGCATTTTCAACCGATATTAAACCTAATCCTAAACTACATTTGCAATGCTTTGAGTCATTTTTAAACTGGATATCTCCAAATAATGTAAATTTATATTTCTACACACTTTCAGTTATTTTTGACCGATTTTGGTCCTAATCGTAACGACTTTTTCGAAAAACTCTACTACTACTCTCACCTTAAGGTATAAACTAAGTTTGCACCTCGAGGCATTTTGAATCCAATTTCATTTTGTTTGGTCTAAAAATGTAGTTTTACCAAAAACATGAAATTCGAAAGACTGCTTTGTCCCAAGTTGAAATTCTCCAAAAATATCAAAATTTGCATTTTTGAACGATGTGGGTCATTTGAAGTCGATTTTAGCAGTATTTATAACTTTAATTTTTGATTCCAAATTTGTATTTGTAGATATTTTACGATATTTTCAAACAGTTTGGGCTCTATTTGTTACCTAAATTTCTCGAAAAACGGTTAAAAAGTTCTTTTTAACCTTTTTTGGTCCGAATCTTAATCAGAACTTCTTCATAAATTAAAAATGTGTATTTTTAATAGCACAAATCTGTTAATTCCTACTGGAACGAAACATATACCTCATTCACTAATTTTTGTCATCTCGTTACCTTCAAAATCCTCATTTTTTTATATCTCTCTCCTTTCATCACATGTTGAGCAGATACGACAAAAATGTCAAATTCAGATTTCCAGATAAATAAAGAGAATCGACAGTTCCTCCCTTCCTTCTTTCATTTCTTGATTAATCAGTTTGTTTTTCCTTTGAAACAAAGGTTCTAGTGATCCCAAGTATATATTTGACTAATGATTGCTTGGTGTGGATCAATGAAACTACAGGGTGTAGAAACGTTGTATAATGTCGATGTTTCAGCACTAAATTAGTGCCATCTTCAGGACAATACAACACAAGCCACCTCCCGTGTGTCAGACTCAACAAATATGCGAGACGTTCTCATTTTTTATTATTATGATGTTCGAACAACGAGAAGAGAGGACCGTTCAGCTACACAGGACCATTCTGCCTTGTACTGTGTTGCTGAATAGTCCTCTCTTCTCGTTGTTCGAACATCGACATTATAAAAAAATAATAATAAAAATTGAGAACGTCTCGCATGTCTGTTGAGTCTGACACACGGGAGGTGGCTTGTGTTGTATTGTCCTGAAGATGGCACTAATTTAGTGCCGAAACGTCGACATTATACAACGTTTATACACCCTGTAGTTTCATTGATCCACACCAATCAATCATCAGTCAAAAAGTTTTTTTTCTTTTTGCTTCTTGATTTGGCCTTCCAAGCAATGTTTTTTTCGTTTTTTACGTCATTTTCTTTTACTATTATATGCTCTATTAGTTATATGTAAGAGTTTTCATTTTTGCGTTCCTCACCAGAATAAAATATCATACTGCCTTTTTCTTACTATTCGTCTCAAATAATTGTTCTCTCTTTATATTTATTAATTAGTCTATATTCTACCTTTTGATGAAAAAACTTTACATAGACCCCCTTCAAGACCGATTTTTAGGCACTTTTAGAACATGATTTGCAGGCATTTAGAAAGAAATCCACTTATGGAACTAATTTCATTCTTATTATGTTTGTTACGTCTATAGGAGATTGAAATCGCCTCATTCCGATCAAAAACAGCAAAATAAAAAAATTGCTAACAATTTTTCGACATTGATCAAAGTGGGGGGGGGGGGGGGGTATTTTCTCTTTTGTCTCAATTTCTAACTTTGACCGCCTGTATGCTGATGTTGATGTCCCCTTTCATCTCCCACCAACGAAAGTTCGATAGATACAATATTTTCGTAGATAGATTCCTTTAGTTGATTTTAAAAATTACCCTTAGTAGTAAACAATGCCGGGGGGGGGGGGGGGGGGGTATAAAGACCTTTTTCCCATTTCTCAACTTTGCTGAAAATGCCTTGATCACCAGCGTACCATTCCGATCAAAAAACAGCAAAAAAAAGAAAATGTCCAAAGGGGGAGTATTACGACTTTTTTCCCAATTCTCAACTTTGACCGCCTGTAACTTGAGAACGGCTGGACCGATTAGAGTGAATCCAATTGTGTTGCCCTCTTCTTGATGCCCTCTTTCACTTCCCACCATCGAAATTTCCGTAGGTGGGACTGTTGCCCTGCGTAGTTGCCATGTGAGTGCTGTTGCCTTATTGCATGACTTTTCCAGGTCAGCCCGCTGTGGATGGTACCCCCAGGTACTTAGCCTCAGGCTTCAGTAGCAGAGGTTCACCGTAGACGGTTGGTGAGGGGAATCCTGTAGTTTTCCTTCTTTTAGTGTAGAGCACAACTCTGTCTTGTCAGGGTTCACTGTCAGTCCCGTCTCGGTACACCATAGTTCTATTATTGTTTATGCCCTTTGCATTCGAACATAAACGTTGCCACCGAACTTTCCTGATATCATATCCGTCGTCCACATCCATTATGAGACACCATGAGGTGATAAGCAGCTGCTTTGTGCCGTAACCTTAGATAATTTCTGAATCAATTTTTCCTATATAATCACTTTTAGGACTAAAATCATTCCATAGAAATTTCACAGATTTTACGGTCCATAAAATCCATTTTTTTTTTAAATTTTTAAAATAAGTTTCAGTTCAAAGTTTTTTTTAATCACCTGCTGGTTCACGAACACGAACAATTTAACCAGAAAAATTGTCCGGCAGGTTCTTCCAAAGTTGGCCACGTCGCAGTTTCAATAATTGGCCATAAACCACAATTAACCGAATCCAATTAATAGATATGAAGCGGAAATTAAAGGCGGCCCACACCATCGCGGTTTTTCATCATCGAGAAGACAAGTTAATTGGCGTCCCGCTCGCTATTATAATAGCTCCAAAGAAAATTATTTTTACAGTAATGATAATCATTATTATAAAGCCCGGAGAGACCGGACAAAAAGCTTAAGCAGACGGACGTCTTAATCGTATGTTATTAGCATCACTTTTGGAGAAATTGGAACCACCTTTGAACTTATCATAATATTTATAACTATAAACCATTCACCTATTATTAACATCAATTAGGCGTTGGAAATCTGACTTTGACACTTTTATCGTATCTTCTCAACATGTGCTGAAAAGAGATAGGTATAAAAAAAAATTAACGAGATGCCAAAAATAACTGATACAAACGTGTGAGGGGGGCAGAAGAAACGACGCTTTTCCTAACAAAACAAAAACGCCATTCCCGGGCCATTTGCGTTCGTGTTGAGTCAACATCATCTCGTGTTTGCTTTGTTATTAAATAATTTGCATTACACTCACTTAGGCACACTTATTTGCTTAAATTATCCGCAATCAATAAAGGGGCAGAGGAATTCATCGTAATGGCTACTTATGTATGATTTCATAAAGCTCTCAGTTAATGTTTAATTATTTTCGAATGTTTGCCTAAGGTTTCGCATGATTGAGTTGTTATTTTACGTTGCTCACCTGTGACCTGCTCTTGGTGGGTGATATCACCCCCTTAAACGTCAACTTGTCACATATTATAATGTTTTAATGAAATTTCTCAATTTTTTTTGTATGTTTATAATACTACTATCGAACTGACTTGGTCGCTTGGACGTGTAGTTCGGAAGCATGAGCGGTCACTTAGCTGCTGAAAAGGACAGAATTGAGCTTGAAGCTGCTAGTGAGTCAGGCAAGAAACAACCAGCTCCAAATTGCTTTATAAAACCCCTTTCAGACACCACGATCAGAAATCCCAACGAAATCAGACTGCAAGGTAAGACAGACAAATTTTTATTGCTTCCATCAACACTAGAGCTTATTCATTCTTTAATATACTCCCCAAAGAGGGTACTTCCACGTTGTTAAAGAAGGCCTTACCATATGTCAAGTCGGAGAGCCTCTGGCAGAAGCTGTTAAAGCTGTACTGCTTAAAAAAAAGGTCTTTTGCAACTTCCCCCAAGAACGATTTCAAATGGGGACTCATCATCAGTTTCTTCATCACCAGAGCCACGGAGTGAGGTTCGGGTTCCGCTGTAACCCCCGATACTCGATTTTGCAGCAGCCTTGCAGCTACGCCCCTCGTAGTGGCCACTATAGGTTTGCCCAAGCTCATGGCTTTGAGGACATAGTCCGCCTGCACTTCATTCTTTGAAGGGAACAACACGATGGCGGCCTCAAGGAGCAAAGTCTTTTCGTGGATGATGGGCAGCTGACTAAGAAAACTCACTTGCGAGGCGCACATTCGTTCCTTGGCTGAGGCCAAGATATCGTTATAGTGTAATTTTTCATCTAAAGTCTTGCAATTTCCTGCTATTACCAGGTGAAACCTTTTGGTAGTCTCCGCATCGTCCAGGATTTGCAGCAGGAGTTCGAAAGCGTCTAAAGCCAATTTAAAATTCGAGGATCTGCGGTATTTGCCAATACAAAGAAACATAATGGTGTTGTCAAGGAGATCTGGAATGATACGTTTAACTTGTATTCCTTCCTGGGTCCACAAACCGACATCTATGGCCGGATAGATGACCCTTGCGTCTCGCGTTACCGCAGGAAAAGACTTTTTGAAGACCTCGGCAAAGGAGGCACTTTCCACTATGATCTCGTCAGCTAGTTTGATGAACTTGGCCTCAAATAGCGTAGGAATGTAAGGGACGTGATCGCACAAATCGTTTCTAGCCCTCAGCTGTTCAAACCGTTGCACATAGAAAAGACGGTACTGGGAGAAGAGATGGAGTACGTAGAGGGCCACCATGTTGATGTCCAGTACCACCAAGTTGGGCCTACGTTCTTTGGGATAGAATACCATCCGCAAAGCCATACATAAAGCTTTCAGCGTCGACATTTCCTCTCTGAGGAAGCCCAATATGCTGCGCGGTATCCACCATGCGGAATATCGAATTTTGATCTTTTCTGGAAACTTTTGTTCACTATAACTTTTGAAGCTTTGAGATATATATCGTTTTTTACCTGAATGTCTTCAATGCACTCTCTACGATTATAACAGGAGGTGTAGAAGGTCACTCTGTGACCCAAATGTTGGTAGGCTTGGGCTAAGCTCAGCAAGTAACGGTCGCATTTCCTTTTCGCTAATTTTTCGTGCAGAAAAACCACACGCAGCCTCGATGGAAGGCCCTGAGGTCTGTTTTCCATTTTTGTAAAATAACAACAAAAAAAATTATAAGATTAAACTTTGATGTACGTCATCGGTCAAAAGGTTGACAATCTTTACTGGAAAAAGGGCCTGGTGACAAGGTGCTTTTTATGCGTTTCCAACAAGTCGTAGAAAAGGGTGGTTGATGATATTTTGGGGGTTTTTAGATATCGAGGAGCAGCTGGAAATGGCCGAAAATAGGTGCAACACTTTGAAGGATCAACTGGATTACATGAAGAAAATGTACGGGGTGAACAGGGACGTCATGCCGCTGAAACAGAGAAAGATATCTAATGCTCAAGGATCGACCGGTGCTATAGAATCTGTCGGTAGGGATACTCCGCCTTGTTGCTCTAAAGTAAAATTACCTTTGAGGTCTTTAAACTTTTTTTTTCATAAAATATCAACAATTCGCTTTAGACCTCAAAGCCTTCGACTTAAAATAGCTTTTTTTCAGTTATAAAGGGCAAATGAGATTGAGCGCCAGGGTTAAATAGCCTCAGTTTAAGGCGCAAAAAATTAATGTCCTGGCAACTTTAACAGAAGGATAATCTCCATAGAAATGATGAAATTGGTGGTAAAGCACTTTTGGTACAGCATCTTCCTGCTACAGGTCATTGGACATTGATTTGCTGGGCCTAAACGAAAAGCCCACAGCTTCTTCAAGTGATCTGACCATAAAACATTTAGCAAATTGACTAAATAATTGTGCGTCCCGACGTTGACTTAGTCAACGTCGGGACGCACGGAAGATGATTTCGCCCGTTGCCTCATCGCTTTTGATAATGTCTGCCGCAGCTGTAGACGAAAAGTCAGGAAGAAATTCCAATAGAGCACGGCTTCAAAGCCCGGAAAACATTTTAGATTATATCTAAAAATTGTTCTGATGCTTAAAGGAATTTTTAATTGTTGGCAATATTATTTTTAGATTGTTTTTAGTTTATTTACTCTCTCTTACTCTCTATTTACTCGTTTTTGGCAAATTTTGTGATACATTTTTGATTAAATAAGTTTCTAAAACGCAAAGGAATAAAAAAAATGTTTTTAATGAGAAAAGGGCATTGCCAGTTTTGAGCTAAAAAATGATTTTTTTTTTAATTGAAAAGCGACATTTTTATATTTTTTCCTTAACTTGGTGGTTTCACAAATTATTTGATACATTTTTAATTAAAACAGTTTCTAAAATTTATTCTAAAACGTAAAGGGAAAACAAGAATGTTCTTAGTGTGACACTCTGTTAAATGTCACTGGTCGGGTTATTAGCGATACTTTTTGATAACGTTTTTGATCGTGACGTCATCACTAGTGAGTGTATTTCTATCGTTAATATAAATTAATAAAAATAAAAAATACATTCAGTACAGCCAGTCAAAATCGCAATTTTCAAGGTTGAAAAAATCTTAATTGAAAAAAACTCTCCGTGTATAATTTGACAACTCCCTCCAGATTCCTCTGAAAAGACCTCTACCATCAAGGACGAACCCAAGAGGATTGCCTCGCCGAACCGACAAAAATCGAACCACATAGGAACCGACAATACCGGGGCCGCAGTCAGGACCATCAACAACATCCTCAATGGAATCACTAATTCTGTTAATCGGCTGTCAGAAATTCACTCTCAGTTGACCACTCCGCGGGTCAAAGTCTCCACGGGGGTAACTGCTGGCAGCGAGCGCGTAGAAGGTAACGTCGTAGGTCTAGTTCCAGAGCTGAAGATCGACAGCTCTACCACCGTGATGCCGAAGCCCAGAGGGCAGAAGAGGAAGGCGGGAAAATCGGCGAAAACCGTCTCTCAGCATACCATTTTTAAGAAGCCGGCGAGGGTGGAGAAGAAGATCAGGTCGGTCATCACGAAGTCCAACGCAGGGCTGGACAAGAAGTCCTCAACCGTGATCAAAAACCGACTGTTTAGCAAATTTAACTCCAAGAATAACAATTTGGTGGAGATTTACCATAACGATGCAGTGAAGCACAGCGACTCTGATGAGAGTAACATGAAGAAGTCTCGGCAGCACTGTGAGCGGCCTTCCAACGAAGAAGTACCACCTCTCAACATTCAAGCCCTAAATATGCCAAGAAAGGACAACGGTCAAGATCAGACTGCGAAAAGCGACCTGACTTATCCTGTAGGCTTTGCCCACCAATATCCTTACGAACCGCCAGAAGCACCCAGAACCACCATCAGCTGTGTCTATAGCAAGAACTACGAGCTGCCCACGGTGGCATCCAGAATGAAGCAGGTGGCCAAAAGTTACTTGGGAACGTTGAACTTGAAGACGATACCGTTTTGCGCGGCAATTTCCACGACGCAGAGCCACAACATCGGCATCAACATACAGCAAGTGATGAACATCATCAAGAACAGGCAGCCGATCAACGGAATTTCCCCCACCCTGGCTCACAATATTGGTCTGGCGGCTGAAAAGCTGCACGACAAACCGTTTTCTGCGTTAGTATCTACTATAAACTCCAGAATTTCGTAAGTGACTTAAGGGTTGGATTTTTGGGTTGTAAAATTGGGACTGGTCATAGGCAAACGGCCTCCAGGTGCCCCTTGTCTAGAACTTACATGAACTTTCAACAGCTGCAGGAGCAGGCCAAGAGCATACCGGAGGAAACCATAGAGGAGGCCGAGGAGGAGGCTGGAGAGTCTCCAGAGGTGCAGACCATGATAATTACTGGTAGTTGCTAGTTCAGTCATTTTGTGGCTGACTAATATAGTAATTGGTGATTTAGGTCCATCTGGGGATATGGAGATAAAGACCAACAAGGCGCCAAGCTGGAAAATCGATAAAAACGTCAGTGGAGAGCAGTGCACTTGCACTGAAGGCCTGCAGCAAGTCGCTAATAGGTACCAGAGAAACATCAGGACTATCACAGAGAACAGCCTAAATTCCCAGGTTGGTACCCCATAATTCGCGCCTGTATTTCATGGTAAACAAATCATGGAATAGCAGATCATGGAAAACCAACTAAAAAAAAGGCTGAGGAGGTACAGGACAACAGCAGGGAACACGGTGGATCCCAGGGTGGCTGCCGGGCAGGAAGGTCAAGCACAAACTGCGGATCAGAAAAGTGAGAGCCTGCACGGCAAGGAGAGGAATCTGAAGCAGGTCCTGGCCAATCTGCACGATGACTTTGATTCGTTGAACAGGTAGGACTTTCATTAGTTAACACCTTTACTTGTGTGAACTCAGAATATAACTTGACATAAAGCAGCTTTACCATTTTAAACGCTGACTTATTCAGCACCTTATTGAGGAAAAGCAGAATTGGATCAGAAAAGTGCGTTAGCAGATTAATAAGCTCAGACAGTAACTGTCTGAGCAGATACTGATCATGGCAAATTCCGTATAAAATATGTCGAGGCTCAGAACGCTCAGAATGTCGCTTCTAAATTCCCAAAGTTCAATTTACCGCACAAAGGCAATTTTTACCAAAATAGAAGAAGTTAAACCTAGAAAATTCAGAAAGCAACTTGGGAACCTGCAAAGTAACTTACCTACTTCTACACAGTACACATTTTACTCTATATACTACAGTATTTTTTTATGAAAGGCAACAAAAAAATCAGTTTAAGCCAATTTAGGTTAAAAAGTAACTTGAGGGAATTTACATATTCTTAAACTCACGGTTGATTAAAAAAATTATTGATGGGAACTCTTCTAAGCCTCAGGAAAAGTAAAAGTAAATGAGTTGAGAATGGATGGTAAGAATTAGATAAGGGGGTGAGACACAATCTTTGCAATTGTTTGGCTTCTTTTTCGTGATGAAAATGTTCCTTCACCAGACGATACGAAGACCTATCTCTGAAAAGCCAAACCGACGGAAACGACGTCTCAATACGAGAATTGGAGCGCCTGGAAAAGGAGCTCACCAAAAAGGAGGAAGAGATAACGATGGTGATGACCCTGTACAAAGAGGTGCTGGCGCTGAAGCAGCAGGTGAAGCAGCTGAGAGAGAAACACAGCCAGTCGAGTTTACCCTCCAAGGAGCACAAAGAGACCAAAATCAAGTTCAAGGGGTACAACAATCCAGAGGCGGCGTTTCATTTGACGAAACTGTTGAAGCAAATTCAACACTACCAGATGAGATACAAATCAAATTTAAGTCAGGAATAAATAATAGCGATAAAAGTTTCCCATTTGGGGTGCGTTGTGTTTGGGTCACACAAGGTGTCAGTGCATGTAATTAGTACCTGCACAATGCTGATTATAATGGGCACTTTTGCCCAACCGAGCAAATAACAGTAATTCCTGCAATGTTTCGCGGGTAACCCTAAATTATCAGTCTTTATGCCATTGATGACACAACTGGGGATCTGCCCTGTAATTTCCGTCGGCTGAGTGACAATTATTTGCCTTGGCAGAGGAAAAGTGCATGTGCATAGATTTAATTCCCCGATATTATCTTAATGGCTATTGATTTGTTGTTGCAGACAGGTGAGAGATGATGTATGAGGAGGTGAATGAGAGAGACGAGAATAAGAAGAGTTTTTCAAATTATTCAACGGTATTTTATTAATTGATGTCTTTATTGCTACTCCATCCATTGACTTTAGATTGCTCACCGACCATAGATCGTCTTAATGAAGAAAAAAATATCTAGGCGTAGTCAAAATAGTCAATTCGTTATTATCTCTCACCTATTTGTCACCGTGGACTAACCTGAACTAACCTGACTCATCAAAAACAAATCTCCAAGTTTTCTGCTTTTGGAAACTTACAAGTGTAACTTCGATAGGTAGGTAATTCTCGCGTTTACAATTTGATACCGTCAACAATGATTAAATAATTTGCCATCTCTAAAATCATAAGTTCTGCTGTAGGGACAAAACTAAAGGAAATCTGATGGTTCCTTTAAATTCCTTCACAGTGATTAAAAAGTTTGTAATGTTTAGTAGTAGTAAAGTTTAATCTTCAATTCTGATATAAGAGGCAATAGTTGTCAAAAATCACTTCAGTTTTTCAACTTTTTGTCGTTTTGACTAGAATGAAAAGTGAAACATTTAGTCCTAATGACCAGGTTAATCCACCTGGCTCATGCTTTCTTTTAATTCCTTCAGAGTGAATAAATAATTTGCCCTCTTTCTCTAGAATCATAAGCTCTGCTGTAAGGACAAAACTAAAGTAAATCTGATAGTTCCTTTTAATTCCTTCACAATGTTGATTAGTAGTAGGTTTAATCTTCTCGTGTCACCGTGAGCACGTGGTCTAACCTGAACTAACCACTCATCAAAAACGGTACTTTTGTTTCGTGCTTTTGTAAGGTCACAAGTGTAACATCAAATCAAAAACGAACCTTAAGTCAAAGAAGAAATTCCATGTTCTCCATCCTTACGCCTTCAAATGCAAATTCTCTTGAACTAGGTAATTCTCGCGTGGTAATATTATTCACGATGTCGCAAATTTCCCGTGATTAATGTGCCCTTTCTGTTCGTGGCAATAGAGCCGATAAAAATCCTCTAATTTATATCGGAGTCGGCTACAAGGTACCCATATTCCGTACCTATTAATTAAAGCCGTTGTCTTGCGTTGGGTTTGCGTAACGAAATTAATAAACGCTTTCGTTTTGCCCATGTGTGAGATATGAACCCAGTAAATCGTAATAATGTCTTATAAGTTATACGATTATGATTGTTGTTCGACTTATTTGTTAGCGCTTATAATGGGATTATTATTATTTCGTTGTTAAAACGGCCGTCCATCGCCAGAGTGACACCTGTTAGTAATTAAAACGGAACACGATATGTGTTTTATTATAAAATACATAATATACACGCACATGAGGGCCCATAAACAATATGACTCAACTATTATTATGGATTCAGAATGATTGTGATTGCGAAGTGTGTACACTTACTCATTAAGTGAAGCTTCAAAATGGGATAATGATCATTTACCCGCAAAATGCCCTCTAATTGGCCGGCATTGTGAACGCCTGACCGGAAATGACCTATAAGAACACAATGGCGCAATTTTTTGGTTCGATCAGCCGTTACATTTAAAAATGTCGTTTTGTTCGGGCAACGTTAGGTCAGCGAGACCGAGATGTCTATTGTGGGTACCACTGTACCAAGGCAAAACGATTTGATCGATTGAAAATTGTTTACAAATAGATGGTTCCAGCCGAGTGTAAAGCTGCTACGAGTGAGAAGTGATGAGGTGATGTAATACGGTGGAGGTCATCAGAGAACAGCGGAGCTAGAAAATGAAAATTGGGTCATTCTTGGCAGTGTTCAATTTTTCACTAAACTATCTCTAGAAACTGTAAATACATTTCACCTATTTTTAGTTCCAAAATGCAAGTCAATGAAAAATCCATTTAGCTTTGACCCTACATGTCCAGATATGGCAAATTATTTAACCACAATAAAAGAATTAAAAGAACCGTGGATTGAAACAGTCATCGGAATTAAATCTAGAATTAAAGGGATTTTTGACAACTATTGCCTGTTATATAAGAACTAAATATTAAACTCTTCTATTGATCGACCTTACAAACATTTTAACCACTATGAGAGGATTAAATAAAACCATCAGATTTACTTTAGTTTTGTCCCTACAGCAGAGCTGATGCTTCTAGAAATGGCAAATTATTTAATCACTGTGAAGGCATTGAAAGGAAGCATGAGCCACGTGGATTAAACTAGTCACTAGAATTAAATGTATCACTTTTCATTCCCGTCAAAAACAACGAAAAGTTGAGAAATTAAAGTGCTTTTTGACAAGTATTGCCTGTTATATAAGAACTAAATATTAAACTCTACTACTGATCGACATTACAAACATTTTAACCACAATGAGAGGATTAAAGAAAACCATCAGATTTACTGTAGTTTTGTCCCTACAGCAGAGCTGATGCTTCTAGAGATGGCAAATTATTTAATCACTGTGAAGGCATTGAAAGGAAGCATGAGCCACGTGGATTAAACTAGTCACTAGAATTAAATGTATCACTTTTCATTCCCGTCAAAAACAACAAAAAGTTGAGAAATTAAAGTGCTTTTTGACAAGTATTGCCTGTTATATAAGAACTAAATATTAAACTCTACTACTGATCGACATTACAAACATTTTAACCACCATGAGAGGATTAAAGAAAACCATCAGATTTACTTTAGTTTTGTCCCTACAGCAGAGCTGATGCTTCTAGAGATGGCAAATTATTTAATCACTGTGAAGGCATTGAAAGGAAGCATGAGCCACGTGGATTAAACTAGTCACTAGAATTAAATATATCACTTTTCATTCCCGTCAAAAACAACAAAAAGTTGAGAAATTAAAGTGCTTTTTGACAAGTATTGCCAGCTACATAAGAACTAAATATTAAACTCTACTACTGAGCGACATTACAAACATTTTAACCACCATGAGAGGATTAAAGAAAACCGTCAGATTTACTTTAGTTTTGTCCCTACAGCAGAGCTGATTCTTCTAGAGATGGCAAATTATTTAATCACTGTTAAGCAATTCCACGTGGATTAAACTTGTCTCTAGAATTAAATGCATCACTTTATTCCCGTTAAAACGACAAAAAGTTGAAAAACTAAAGTTATTTTTGAGAACTATTGCTTATTATATGAGAATTAAACTCTAATAAATGAGATGAATTAGTCTCTGTCTGAATGAATTAAAGAGAACCATCATTCAGGTGGATTAAACCAGTCATTAGAATTAAATGAACCTATGACGTATTACTTAATTTTTCAATAAAGGGCATTTTAAACAATATGCATTATAATACCACTTTCTGAAGTAGGGAAATTACTTTAGTCCTAGCTCGTAAAGACTTAAGTTCTTTTTTAGAACCCCGGCAAAGTGAAGTACAAGTTAGGAATAAATATAAAACTGAAATTAATATTTTTAATCCCGCTTTAACTAAGAATATGCGGGGACTGATTGGCACTAGTTCAGGATATAGCTTTGCTATAAATGTTATGTGGAAAGATTGGTCTCTTAAACTCAGAGAATTCCCATAAGAGATTAAAGGGAATTTTAAACGATCTGAAACGTAATCCCACTTTCTGATAATAAAGTAATTATTTTAATCCCAACTGCTAGGAAGTGAGAAACTTCCAGGCTAAGTGAAGAAGTAATAAATAAACACAAAATTTTCAAAAAATTGTAGTTTACAATTTTTAATCCTGATTAAACATAAGAATGAACGAGGAACAAAATACCCTAGTTCAAGAGGTAGCTTTGTTTTAATTCCTGTGTGAAAAGATTGATCTCGTGAACGCACATAATTTTCAAAAGTCTGGTATTAAGATAAAAAAAAGGTCACTAAGGGATTACAGGGAATTTTAAATGATGTGAGACACAATCCAACTTTCTGAAAATAAACTAATTATTTTAATCCCAATTGCTAAGAAGTGACAAACCTGCAGGCAAATTAAAGAAGGGAAAACTGAAATTAACATTTTTAATCACGGTAAAATGTGGTTAGAATAAAAGACACTAGTTAAGAATATAGCTTTGCAGCAGAATGCACAGAATTCACGCAAATCTGGGGTTAAATAAAAAGAAAAACGGCAAGGGATTTTAAATGCTGTAAAGCACTATAAGCCCTTTTCGGAAAATGAAGTAATTATTTTAATCCTAGTTGCTAAAAACTGACAAATCTCCAGGCAAAGTGAAGAAATAAAATTAAGAGCCAATAATGTTTCAGGAAACTATTTAAAATTTTTAATCCTGCTTCGAATTAAGAATGTGCGAGGATAAAAAAACCCTAGTTCAGGGAGTATAGCTTGGTTTTAATTCTCGTGTGGAAAGATTGGGCACAGAAATCTGGGATTAAACTAAAAGAAAGGTTGCTAAGGGATTAAAGGGCGTTTTGAACCAGGTGAAGCACAATGCAACTTTCTGAAAACAAAGTAATTATTTTAATCCCACCTGCTAAGAACTGACAAGCCCTCAGGCAAAGTAAAGAAGTACAGTTAAACAAAAAAATTTTCAGTGTTTAAAGTTTCTAATTTTAAATTTAACTAAAACTTTTGTTTTAACTCTTTTGCGGAAAGATTGGACTCTTTACCGTACTGAATTCACAACAGTCTTGAAATAAAATTGAACGCTAAGGGCGTTTTTAATAATGAGCAGAACATTTTAATTTTCTAAAAGTAGCAATTTCTTGCACAAAAATTCCAATATCAAGTCTCTACTAAAATTTCCTGCTTCATCTCATCGTAAACCAGCATTATTTAATAACTTAGAGCGATACCACAAAGAAGTGGTACCACATTTTATATGGCAGTAAACGTTCCAAAGGCAGAGTGCAAACATCGTAACTCAGTAGCCAACAATAACTTCTGCTTCTTGACCCCGAAAAAGCGATTCGGTCGTAACTTTGTCGTACAATATTCACTTTATATGCAAATTATATAGGGGGGTTAATAAAGTTTGGATTATCAAGAGCTTTTCATATGGGATTAGCTGACCGCGAGTTGTGGGTTCTTTGTGGGGTCCCAATTGAGGAAGTACCTGTCGGCTTGTCGGGCACCACAGAGAGCAAATAATTAATAAAAGAAAAAGTACCTATATGTGGAACTGTACCGGACGCTGATAAGGCTAAACTAAATATTTGTTGCTTTATGCAACGGATACAAAGCGTGTCTGTTAATGATGGGATAATATTGACAGTTTTAATTTTTTTCGTCTAAATTACGGGAAATAATGAAGATTACGTTTAACGTATTGTTTCAGGAAAAGCGTTGCTTGTCAGTAGGTTTTGTATTCCGTTTAGATATATTTGAGAACTTTGTCAACAACGTAAAGACATTTAGGTCACGGCAAAAACATCAGTTGTTTTTGAAAGTAAAAGATTTTATACCAAAACCAATGGTGGTTGAACATTAAGTTGTATAATGTAAATTCTAGTAGTTGTATGGGGACCACCGATGAACTTCTTCAGTTTTTTTATGTGTCTAAAACAATGTTTGGATGTCTTGGAGGTTACAGAACAAACACAATTTTTTGAAATTTAGAAGAAAAATAGAGTTTTTAAAGACTGAAGAGTCAAAGATTTCAAAAAAGTGCATTCACTCTGAAAACAATATTTAAAATCTTGAAGAACTAATATGGATTTCGTAAAATTCATAAAAAAATGGAAAATTTTGAAGACTGCAGAGATACCAACTCAGAAAAACAGTACAGAGTATTAAATAATATTTGAATGTCCTGCAAATGGTACAGAACAAACAGAATTTCATAAAACTTCTCAAAAAAAAAAGATTTTTAAAACTACAGGGACAAAATTCCTCAAAATAACCATATCAAAAGTTATCATGCAAAAAATACATTTCAAGAAAAATTGTAGCCACTCTATAGTAGGAGCAGTATTTCGTAACACTTCTCTTCAAAAAGAGAAAGATTTGAAAGCTACAGGCAACTAAATTGCCAAAAAATAGCACCCAAGTTGAAAAAATTTTAAAATAGCACCCTGTTTCTAAACCTACAGGAAGGTTATAATTTCTTAAAATAACGTTCTGCAGGTTACAGAAAAAAAATTGTATTTTAACTTTGATTCATTTTTGAATATCCTAAAGGATACAGTAAGATCAGAATTTGAGGGACACTTCAAAGGGACACAAATTTTGAAGAATACTAAGTTTGCAAACAAACCGCATTCAGGTTGAAAGAAACGAACCCAAATAGAAGTTTGTGGTTGTCATGAAAGAAAAAAATAAGATTTTGAAATTTCTTTGAAGAATTTGAAGTATTTGAATGTTTCTAAATATACAGGAATGTTATAACTTTTTGAGCCACATTCAAGGTTTGAATGATCTTAAAGGCCATAGAAGGAACAGAATTTTCTAAAATTTCTAAAAAATAAACAGAAATTTTAACGGCTAACGAGACACTGGCTTTTGAAGAAAATTGCATTCTATCAGAGACGGTGTTTGAATATTTTGAAGGATACAAAAAAAATGGTTTTTGAAAAGTTGCAAGGAGAGTGATTTCAAAAAAACTAAACCAATATACTCAAAAAAAAGTAAGGCTACAAGGACACATAATTTTTTTTAATTGCACATTCTGAAACAAATTTTGATGTCCTAACGGCTACAGAAAGAACATGATTAGTAAAAAACTCATTCAAAAAATTTGAAGGCTAAAAAAGACAGTTACTTCAAAAAACTGCACTGTCTCTGCCCCAATAAGAAATACTAAAGAATTTGCCTTCTGCTTGGTAAACCATTGATATCAAAAAGTTGATAAAACTCGTATTGTTAAAGGTAACTCGATTTAGAGTAAGGGCAAGAAGTAGCCTGAAGGTTCAAATAGCTGTCCCTTGAATTGTATTAAATCTCGTATCCAGAAGTTTGTGGTCCTACTGTCTACCTTTGAAGTAGACTGCAACAAGAAGAAACGTTGTCAGTTTTATGAAACTACTTCTAAGAACGTAGTGACCACAAGGAATATATACTTTTTATGAAAACTTTGCAACTATCCAAAGCTATGCAAATTCTCCTTTCATTTCTCCTCTCCAGTACAACAGATTTACGACAGATAAACTTCTTTAAGTACTTACATGAAGTAAGTAGTCAGAGCAGCGTCTCTCTAGCGTCCGATGGTCTATTCTTGTTATTATTCTCTATGTGTCACCAAACTTAGTTTTCGAGCAATGAGGGTGTTTACCTAAAAAAAGACAATATTAATTTTTACACCCTCAATAATTATCCTAGAATTTAGAGCATGCAGGCCTATTCCTGTTGATATCCTCTATAAATTCCCATATCGGGAACATGCCACAAGTCTCCGTTTCCGTTTAATGAGGATGTTTAACCACCCAAGGAACCCAATTATTTTTTCTCACTTCCTGAAATAAAAAGCTACTTTTTGACTTTTATTTTGGGGACTAAAATGTCTCTTTTTGTTCCGGAGAGATTAAAATTGTAGTTAAGAAAGCAAACAAAGCTCTAAGAATGGTTTAGAATTTAATAACCATGATTTTCTATTTTCTGCATTTAAGTATAACAGGCCAGGTGTTCAGTAAAAACACTCATCAAGTTAACCATATGAATTTTTGATAAACAAGAATCAAGTGATAAAAATAGATGACACTATTGTTACTCTATCATTTTTCCTTGACCAGCCACATAGCCAACTTGATGACTTTTGTAATGAATTTCACCCCTTATTTTATATAATTTGTATGGTAACATCGTTTGCAGAGATGCTTGATAAGCTATAGGCTTAAGAATCACGTCTTGGCTAATGAGGGCAATAATAACCTAAGCCAATTTTTTTAGACATACCTTTTACATGTATAAGCACGCCACTGAGCCCAAAATCGACGCCTATGTCTATTCGACATGTTAGATATGGAAAAGGACCAGTCTAGACAAAGACAGAACATGCCTTGGTCGATCACAGTGCATATGCTGTGATTGGTGATTTAGTTGACCCAACTACTCCCTGCTCCTATCAAGAAATAAAACGAATAAAGTAAACAGGAAATTTCATTTCATTATATCTAAATAGTTAAGGGCCGTAAGTTATTGGAAAATGTGGTAAAAGTTTCCTAAGAGTTCAAATATTCCTATGCGATATCATGCGAGTGGTCAAAATGAATGAAATAAAGCTCAATGTTTGCTATTCTTGCCGATATCCGATCCTAAAAAATGGCATCATGGCCGTCATTTGTTGTAAAAAAAAGAAAAAAATGGTGGGTCTTGGCATATTAACAAACTACATTATACTAAAAAAGTAATACTGAGAAGAACTCTAAAGAAAGCTACCGAAACCTTAGTTCCAGTAACTAACCTAAGTCACTGACTATACTGCTTACCTGGTCATTAAACCGACGAATCTCTTTTCGCTACTTCTCCTGAGGGCTAAAGGCATAAAGGTAAATATCCCTATTTTTTTCTCTCTTATTTCCAGCACTTTCCGAGTTTACTCGTCAAATTAGTTTGGTAAATATGAATAAAAACCCACCAAACCCCTGCAAAAACACCTCTGAACAACACATAATTTCTTTCTTGCAACTTGCAACGCGAGAGCCATCTGTGAACCGTAAGCCTAAAACCTAGAAGAAACGTCAAAACATCAATACCAATCAAAACTGACCAAAGTTGTTGTCCTCTCTTTCTCGTGCATAACGGTAAAAAAGGAGAGTAGACGCCCGTCGACGCCGTGGCAGCCATGCACCGGAAATCGCAACATCCCCTATAAACGTGCGCGTGCCGCGTTACCATGGCAACAGCATTCCTCTGTTCGTTGGTATCGTGATTTTGAAGTGTTGACGGCAAAAACTTTGTTTTTTTTTTATAAAAAATTCCTGTTATCGATCTCATTTTACGTGATTTTCAACGAGACTGTGCGGGGCTTTTGTTTGTGGTTGTTTCTTTCGCAGTATAAGGAATAATCCATTATATCAGTAGCGTCAGTCGGTCGAAAAATCAAAACTCCTTTCTCGCTGCCCCGACGGTGCACCACCAAACCGGTTTTTACAGTGTATCGATGGCGTTTGAAGGATACACCGTGTCCCCAGCTCGGCGGTAAATATAATTTGCGCGGATATTGCACGGTGAAAACTGTCAAGGAAAAATTTGTGTTCAGTGGAGCGCTGCGAAAGTCGTTTAAGAGAAGGAGTGACATATTTTAGATGCCCACAGACATCGAGAGAGGTAAGCATGTATTAAATTGTATTGATGTAAAATTTCCGAGAAAATAATATTTTTCTTCGAAATTTTACCGGTAAAATAGGAAACATTTGGAATTAAAAATTTGTAGCATTTTTAAATGTGTTCACTATTTGGCTAAAAGCATTTTTAGTTTTGGAAATACTTATTTTGTTTGTAAATTGTGGCTCGCCAAAGCTAGAATTGTTAAAATAATCATTTATATATTAAAAATCCAGGAAAACTTTGACGGTTAAGTTAAAAAGAAAGGTCTTTGATTGCGAATTGACAATAATGACATCGACTTGTGACAAATGCAAAAAATTTCCATTCCAAGGAAGGAAATTTTTGCGGAAAATTACCGATTTCGGAAAATTTCCGTTTGGAAAATTTCTGCCTTTACATCACTGGATAAACTGTATAAATCTGAGATAATATAACACAGAAAATGATGTATTATAAAAATGGTCTCTTAATAAACCCATAATGTATTACATTATCTATGTAGAAACAAGTATTACAAAGGTAAAATTATCCATAATCAAAGAAATAAAATTACGTTTAAAAACGACCCCGTAACACTCCTAGAAAGATTCCATCTGACGGCAGCTATATCGCATTTACAAATCCCTGACCCTTACGATACTGAAAACTTATAAAATATGTAGGTATTGCAGCTATTTAGAAGAAAACAGAAACAATTTGAGAAATGATTTTTACGGTACTCTTTACAGTATTTGAACTCAAAATTATTTCTTATTTAACTTAAAAATTTTTCTTTAAATTTTTTAATTTTCAATTTTGAGCCTTTATAACTTGAAAAGCAATAGACCGATTTTGAAATCACTTTTAAACACACGCCGTTAAAAAACGGTTTTTCTACTCGCGTGCACGAAAACTTTACTTTGAAAGAGTTAAAAACCTCAAATGGCTGCTATTTTGCGTCGTTTTTGCATTAGTGATTACCTTGTAACGAACCAAAGGAGTTGAAACAGGTATAATATTTATTGTAATAAATAGCTAACTTAACCAACAATGAATTGACCTACGTTTGATTATTATTCACAACATTAATTGTTAAAAGTTTTTGTATTTCTATATAATTTAAGCTGAAGCAATAAATCCCATTACCTATATATATTTTTATTGACAGAATTTTACTCGTAGAAAAAATATTGTTCCTAACACTTGCGGAAAGTATCTTTTCCGCACTCGACTTCATGGCCGAACGACGCGTAGCAGCGAACTATGCAGTTGCCTGCGGAAAAGTACCACTTTCCTCACTTGTTAGGAAAATAACTATTTCTACGTTCAGAGAGGATTGGAATCGTCTTATTTGATGAAAAACAGAGTAACCAAAGAGAGGACATTCTTCCGTGTTGGAGTGAATCCAACGTTTTTTCCTGTTTTTGTTGTCTCTTTTAGATACAGGCAGTCCTGTTGGTTTAGTGGTTTTGGAGATAGACCCGGTCAATTTTTGGACTATTTTGAAATAATTTTTAAACACACACCGTTAAACATTCAATAAACAACTACTTTATGTTACGAGTTTCACTCAAAGTTAGAGAACCATGTTCAAAGAGGATTGAAAAGGTTTCATTCAGACGAAAAACAGCATACATTTTTTTTTTATTTTTCTTCTCCAAAGGCGGATTCCTTCTTTTTTTGCGATTTCCAAATTTTCCTACTTTTGTTGTCCTCTTAGATACCGCAAGCGGCAGACCCATTGCTCGATCCATTGGTTCAGTAGGTTTAGCGATAGACCGCTTCGATGGCCGAGTTTTTGACCAGTTTGATTGAAATCGTCTCATTTAGGTAAAAAACAGAATCTCGAAAAAATTATCCCGACATTTTTTTGAAAATGTCCAAAGTTTTACGAATTTATTATCAATTCTCAACTTTGACCGCCTGTAACTTGAAAACGCCTTGACCGATTGGAGTGAATCGAACTGTTTTTTCCTCCTCTTGATGTCCTCTTTCACCTCCCACCATCGAAAGTTCCGTAGGTGCAATATTTCCGGAGATAGACCCCTTCGGATGTCGATTTTTAGGCACTTCTAGAATCGCTTTTCTTGGCCATTTTTAAAAAATCCTCTTTAGTGGTTAATTTGATTCCAATTGAGTTTGTTATGTTCGCAGGGGATTGCAAACGTGCCATTCCGATCAAAAACAGCAAAACAAAATTCCAAATTTTTTTTTGAAAATCTCTAAAAGGGGGGGGGGGGGGTTATTACGACTTTTTCCTCAATTCTCAACTTTGACCGCCTTTAACTTGAGAACGTCTCGACCGATTGAAACGAATCTAACTATTCTGTCATCTTCTTGATGTCCTCTTTCATCTCCCACCATCTAAAGTTCCGTAGGTGCAATATTTCCGGAGATAGACGCCTTTGTTGGTCGATTTTTAGGCACTTTTAGAATCGCCTTTTTTTGACATCGAATTGAGTTTGTTACGTTCTCAGAGGATTGCAGACGTGCCATTCTGATCGAAAACAGCAACAAAAGGTTTCCGAAATTTTTTTCAAAATGTCCAAAGAGCGACTTTTTTCTCAATTCTCAACTTTGACAACCTGTAACTTGAAAACGCCTCAGCCGATTGGAGTGAATCCAGCTATTTTTGACCCTCTGTTTATTAATGTGCGATTGTCACAGACTTCTAAAACAATTTTTTTATAACATCTCGTTTTCAAATGTTTCGACGCTCCAATTCAAGAAAATGTTATATTTTGACACATTGTATAACAATTTAAGATTGGCATAGAAGAGTAAAACAATTTTCTTATAAAATTTTAGGTCTAATTTTGTATTATCAACAAAAGTTTCATTAATTTGGCAATAAATATCACTTTGAAGATTTTTTAAAAGTGTCAGAATAGTAATTCAAGAAAAATTATGTTTACTAATTTTTGACATGCTGTATATCAAAATTGTGGTTTGCACAAATGTGTAACATGATAATTTTTATAAAATTTTAGATTTGTTTTTCTAGTTTCGATAAAATTTTTATTTGACAATAAAATTAATTTTGAGGATTTTTTAAATGCTTAACACTACTAACGTAAGAAAAATCATGCTTACTATTTTTTTAAACCCTCTATATCCATTTGAGATTTTCACAGATCTGTAAAACCATTTTTTTTTATAAAATTTTAGGTCTATTTTTGAACTCCCCTTCGCGTCGGGAAAATTTTCAAAATTTCGTGTTCTCAAAAAAAAAAATCCAGAAATAATTCATGCACTATATTATAAGTGAGAATGTTTCTAAAGTTTTAGAACACTGATTCAAGAAAAATCATATTTACTAATTTTTGACACCCTGTACATCTCGTTGTAGATCAATTTGTGATTAACACAAGTGTATAAAACTTGTCTTTTTATAAAATCTCAGGTCAAAAAATTATGTTGCAATAAATTTTGACGATGTGTGAAATGTTTCAGTGCACCACTTTGAAAAAAATCAAGTTTACAATTTTTTAACACCCTGTATTCCGATCAAAAACAGTAGAAAAATTTTCCGAAATTTTTTTGAAAATGTCCAAAGGGTATTACGACTTTTTTCTCAATTCTCAACTTTGACCGCCTGTAACTTGAGAACGCCTGGACCGATTGAAATGAATCCAACGGTTTTGTCCTCCTCTTGATGTCCTCTTTCACCTCTCGCTTTCCGAAGTTCCGTAGATGCATTATTTCCGAAGACAGACCCCTTTTTGAGTCGATTTTTAGGCACTTTTAGAATCGCCTTTTTGGACCATTTTAAAAAAAAAACCTCTTTTGAGCTTAATTTTATTCGAATTGAGTGAGTTGCTACGTTGTCAGAGGACTGCAAACATCCCATTCCGATCAAAAACAACAAAAAAAATGTTCCGAACTTTTTTTTAAAATCTCCAAAAGGGAGGGGGGGGATATTAGGACTTTTTTCTCAATTCTCAAATTTGACCGCTTGTAACTTGAGAACCCCTGGACCGATTGAAATGCGTCCAACTGTTTTGTCCTCTTCTTGATGTCCTTTTTCGCCTCCCGTCATCCGAGGTTCCGTAGGGGCAATATTTCCGGAGATAGACCCCTTCGGAAGTCAATTTTTAGGCACTTTTAGAATCGGTTTTTGGACCATTTTAAAAAAAAGCTCTTTAGAGGTTAATTCCATTCGAATTGAATTTGTTATGTTCTCAGGGGATTGCAAACGTGCCATTCCGATCAAAAACAGCAAAAAAAAAATATTCCGATTTTTTTTTCAAATCTCCGAAAGGGGTTTTAGGACTTTTTTCTCAATTCTCAACTTTGACCGCCTGTAACTTGAGAACGCCTGGACCGATTGGAATGAATCCAACTGTTTTGTCCTCTTCTTGATGTCCTCTTTCGCCCTCCGTCATCCGTAGGGGCAATGTTTTCGGAGATAGACCCTTTCGGTGGTCGATTTTTAGGCACTTTTAGAATCGCGTTTTTTTTTTACCATTTAGAAAAACCTTTTCAGCGGTAAACTTTATTTGAATTGAGTTTGTTACGTTCTCAGGGGATTGCAAACGTGCCATTCCGATCAAAAACAGCGAAACAATTTTCCCGACTTTTTTTTGAAAACGTCCAAAGGGGGGTCTACGACTTTTTTCTCAATTCTCAACTTTGACCGCCTGTAACTTGAGAACGCCTGGATCGATTGAAACAACTTCAACTTTTTTGTCCTCTTCTTCTCAACTTTTTTGTCCTCTTCTTCACCTCCCATCATCGGAAGTTCGGTAGGTGCAATATTTCCGGAGATAGACCCCTTCGGAAGTCGATTTTTAGGCACTTTTAGAATCGGTTTTTAGACCATTTTTTAAAAAACCTCTTTAGAGTTTAATTTCATTTGAATTGTGTTTGTTACGTTCTCAGGGGATTGCAAACGTGCCATTCAAAAACAGCAAACAAATTTTCCCGAAATTTTTTTAAAAAGTCTAAAGGGCGGGTATTACGACCTTTTTTCTCAATTCTTAACTTTGACCGCCTGTAACTTGAGAACGATTTGGTCGATTGGAGTGAATCTAAATGTTTTTTCCTCCTCTTTATGTCCTCTTTTACCTGCCACCACATCGGAAGTTCCGTATGTGCAATATTTTCGGAGATAGGCCCTTTCGATGGCCGATTTTTTGACCAGTTTGATTAAATTATTTAGATAAAAAACAAAATCTTTTTTTTAGTTAACCAAAGAGGGTAAATTCCTTCTTTTTTGTAATTTTCAACTTGTCTCTATAACTTGAGAAACAATTGAGCGATTGGAGTGAATCCAACGGTTTTTTCTTTCATTTCTTGCTTTCTTCTTTTCTCCACTTCCAAATTCTCCCTTTTTTCCAGTTCTAGGGTTTTCGCATAAAGGGTGCAATTTTGTTTTAGTCTTGTCGTTTTTCTGTATTTACAACTCGTAGTTTTAGGATATGAGATTCAGAATTTAGGAATTTGGATATTAGAAGGACCTGATTTGCGCTGATCACTCTCTATGTGGATTTGTATTGCTTTTTGAGCCTTTAGGTTACGATCAAATTATTGCTCTGCTGTAGAATTTTGTAGTTCTTGATCCTGTTATATCTATTATACATGAACATGATGGCTGTAGCTCAGAGTAGATGTATTTTAGCTAAGTAGGACACATGTTTATAGGAAGAAAAAAAAAGACTTATTTTGACTTCAAAAACACGCACTTAAAATATGTGTGCCTATTTTGAATCACTCTATACAGCAGTGTCACTTCAGCAGCATTAAGAAGATAGCAAGTTGAGTGAAATTGGTACCTTCTACATGAGACAATGAATAAAAAAAGAACAATTGTTTTCTCGAATAATTATTCTAATTGCAGCTTCGCTAACCACGCAAATTATGCATGATTGATGTTGGTCATTTTGGTGACGGCATTATAACGCTTCAGTGACGGAATCGAAGTCGATTGCTCATTGCCGTCATCAATTACCTCTGAATCAGGTCAATTAACATATAGATTGGTCCCTCTAAACCATAAACACTCGAATCACCCGAAGGACTACCGTTCCCGTATCAATAGTTAACGATCACCATCACAAACAACAAAGCCCGGCTCCATTCTGAAGCAATCGCCTTGTATATTATTTATACCTGTCTCGATGTCAGATTAAGATTATGACGTCGCAATTTCCTGTGGTAGATGGAGGCACAAAAGACCCAGCGACGTTTCTAGAGATAAGTCCAAAACGAGCTTTATACACCGAATTTGGAATGTATAATAGGATGACAAAGCCGCCTACTTAATGGTGTGTTTGCACTTGACTTCGGTTCATTCATGAATTTAGGTCTCTCCGGCTTGGGGAAATCTCCGAAAATCCCCGCCGAATTAAGTTAGGACAATCATCTTGATGATGCTGGAACAGGCAGGTAATAGAATTCTGAATGAATCTTAATGTAATCTGATTGGATTGATGAAAAAAAGGATGGAGATTACGTTCCATGCATAATAGATTAACAACAAATAGAGACGTCTATGTTTTGTAACAACTGTGGGTGTCTCTGCAAAAATAACTATTAACGAAATTTCTCTAATTACGCCCCCTCCCCGCAATTCTGTCCTTCGGCGATATTTTCGCATCAGCAGAAATAGTGGGATTCGTGGCCATCACCCACTGAAAAATCAATTTAACATCAGCCAATGACTTCGTGAATAGGAAAGACGCAGCCGCCGAATTTTCCTGCAACGAGTCGACGCTTTTCGCTTTTCTTGCATGCGTAATGAATGGAATAAGTAGGGCGTGGCCCACAGTGAGTCAAGATGTGGAAACAGCAGGACGAAAAGTAATTCCGTACTGAGATTAAAATTTCACTTAATAGCATCCTATAAAATTGAAAGTAAACTGTAGTTTAATCCCTGCTTAACACTTTTAACAGCGATAGCAAGGTTGAAGTGTAAGCCTCGGCCTAAAGGACTGAATAATAAGTTTGTTAGTGACACTGTTTTTATAGCTGAAATAACACTTGAGCAAGATTTGAGTCAGCTTAATACCTACTAATACCAGATTTGCCCCAATTGAATCCAAAATAATTACTTTTAAACTTAAATATTTTAGCCAATTTCTTGTCTGTCGCGCAGAATTAAACTGCTTTAAATCTAGAATTGAACCAGTAACTTCATGGTTAGAATATTTCTTTGTGAAAATATGGTTATCTACTTCAAGAAACTTGAAACTTAAGTGCGGTTGGATCAAAAGACTCTGCTTGTGTGACTTTGTTCATGGGCTATGCTCATAATTTCGAAAGACGAACTATTTAATTATTTTTACTTCGTTAAACTTCTATTTGAAGAACTTTAGGCTTAGGGATTAAATACCCCATATTTAATTGACCTCTGTTAAGTTCAAGAGAAAGTTTTTTTAATCTCCCTCAATTGAAACCAAAATAATTACTTTGAAACCTGAAATGGATTAAAAAAAACTTATATTCCCGGGAGTAACATCATTTTAATCCAGGAAAACAAGGATCAAATCAGAATCTTTGGTGTTGGGATGTGTCTTTGTTAATATATTTTTACTTCAATAAGCGTGGATTTAATTTGCGGTTTAATCCATTGGGCAGCATTTGGCTTTTCATTAAAAAAAAACTCTGATTTTTAATCCAGGAATATAAAATTATTAGTTCGAAAAATACCCCATTTAATTTTTTTACTTCGAGAAACCTCTATTTAAAGCACTTTAGTCCTAGAAATTAAATACCACTTCAGAAACTTCAAAAACTGTAGTTTAATCTTTAGTTGGTAGCTACGAGTCAACAGTCTTCTAAAGATTACGAAAACTTAAATGAATTAACTTTTTTAATTTTCTGTTATTTTAGATACAAATTCAATGGTTTTTATTAAAAAATTAAGCAGTAATTGACACATACCTTTCTAATAACTACGCTAATCCACCTTTCTGATAGTTCTCTTTAATCCCGTTTCAGGGACTAAGATATTTGATATTTTTTGAATCTATGAAAATGTATGAAAACTTATATGAAATAAACTTTTGTAAAACTAAATGAAAATAGAAACTGACACATTTAATTCAATAACTACGCAAATCCACCTTACTGAGAGTTTTCATTAATCCCTTTACAGGGATTAAAATGTTTGAGATTTCTAAAATACTTTATGTGAAAATCAAATATTTTAGATCGTGATACAAGAGCAAAACTGGAGATACAAAATCCAAAACTAGATCTCTTCTAGTTTAATCTTAAGCCGGTCGGTACGAGTCAAAATTTGTCTAAAGATTGTTTTAATTCCTTTTTAGGCATTAAAATAATTGATATTTTTTTAATAATTTTTATGAAAAACAAATATCTTAAGACTTGATATAAAGACAAAACTAGAGAAAAGAGTTTAATTTAATCTTTAGCAGGTAGCTGCAAGACAACATTTGTCTAACGATTAAAAAAATCAATCATTTAATTGTGTCATCTTTCTGGTGTTTCAATAAGTATTAAACTTTTGTAAAACTAATTGGAAATTGAAACTGACACATTTAATTCAATAACTACAAGAATCCATCTTACTGAGACTTCTCTTTAATCCCTTTACAGGGATTAAAATGTTTGAAATTTCTAAAATACTTTATGTGAAAATCAAATATTTTAAATCGTGATACAAAAGGAAACTGGAGGAAGAGATCTAGTTTAATCTTTAGCCGGTCGCTACTAGTCAACATTTGCCTAAAGATTAAATGACTTTAGTGTCTCAACTTTTAGGTATTTTGATTAGGATTAAACCGCCTTTAATACAAAATAAACTAGCAGCGTGACATTTTATTTGAATAACTACATTAATCCTCTTTGCTGATAGTTCTCTTTAATCCCTTTTTAGGGATTAAAATAATTGATTTTTTTAATCATTTTTATGAAAAACAAATATCTTAAGACTTGATATAAAGACAAAACTAGAGAAAAGAGTTTAATTTAATCTTTAGCAGGTAGCTGCAAGACAACATTTGTCTAAAGATAAAAAAAATTCAATCATTTAATTTTGTCATCTTTCTGGTGTTTCGATATGTATTAAACTTTTGTAAAACTAATTGGAAATTGAAACTGACACATTTAATTCAATAACTACACGAATCCATCTTACTGAGAGTTCTCTTTAATCCCTTTACAGGGATTAAAATGTTTGAAATTTCTAAAATACTTTATGTGAAATCAAATATTTTAAATCGTGATACAAAAGGAAACTGGAGGAAGAGATCTAGTTTAATCTTTAGCCGGTCGCTACGAGTCAACATTTGCCTAAAGATTAAATGACTTTAGTGTCTCAACTTTTAGGTATTTTGATAAGGATTAAACCGCCTTTAATATAAAATAAACTAGCAGCTGTGACATTTTATTTGAATAACTACATTAATCCTCTTTGCTGATAGTTATCTTTAATCCCTTTTTAGGAATTAAAATAATTGATTTTTTTTAATCATTTTTATGAAAAACAAATATCTTTAAACTTGATGTTAAGACAAAACTGGAGAAAAAAGTTTATTTTGAGTTCGGTCGCTACGAATCAACATTTGTCTAAAGATTAAATGACTTTAGTTTCTCAACTTCCAGGTATTTTGACAGGAATTAGATCGCTTTTAGTACAAAATAAACTAGTAGCTGTGACATTTTATACGAATAAATACATTAACCATCTTTACTGATAGTTCTCTTTAATCCCGTTTTAGAGATCAATCAATCAATGAGCTTTATTGATTTTTGATTAATTGATTTTGATATTGATTTTTTTAAACATTTTAATGAAAAACAAATATCTTAAGACTTGATACGAAGAAAAAAATGGAGAAAAAAGTTTGTTTTAATCTTTAGCCGGTAGCTGCAAGATAACATTTGTCTAAAGATAAAAAAAAATAAATAAGTTAATTTTGTCATCTTTCTGGCGTTTCAATATGTATTAAGCGTTTGTAAAACTAATTGGCATTAGAAATAGACACATTTAATTCAATAACTACGCGAATTCACCTTACTGAGAGTTCTCTTTAATCTTTTTACAGGGATTAAAATGTTTAAGATTTCTAAAATAAAATTAAAATATTCTACTTAATCAAATATTAAGTAGAATATTATAATAGTAATAATCATTTTAAAATGATTGGTACATTACTTTAGTATTTCCATAAAGATTAAAATGCTTAAGATTTCTGGAATAAAGAAAATATATACCACGCCTCCTGATATTTAAATAAAACGGAACTAAAGTGTAATTTAATCATTGTTTATTATGCTGCAACTCACATTTGTTAAAAGATTAAACAGTTCACTTTAGTTTTTTTGGCGTTTTGGTGGCAGTGAAAAGTTTTTGATTGAAATTAAAATAATGTATGTATATTGTAACTCACCCTAGCTCACATATTTAAATCTAATGAATGTTTTGTTCTGTCTGGCTGAGTTTCCTTTAATCCCGCCACACGAATTAAAATGTTGACAGTAGCTCACATTTGCTCTGATATAGAGTTTAAACTAGCCAATGGGACGTACATTAATGGAATATACTGCGGTTTATATTTATCAAAGGATTAAAAAATTACTTAAGTTTGTCAACTTTTTAGAGCTTTGGTAGGCAATTAAACTGTTGTAAATTAAAAATTAAGTACCCACCTACTTAGGTAATGGCTAATGTTTAATTCTAATAAAAACCTTAATTGACTTGTCTGATGGGTCCCTTTAATCCCACCACAGAACTTAAAATTTTGGCAAAATCTAGAGTAGTTCGTAAGAACAAAATATATTATTAGCTCTGATATAGGAACAAAACTAAACAATAGAGCATAATTTAATTCGTAATTTAGTAAACTGCAATTCTGATATATGGACAAAACTAAAAAATGGAGCATTTATCAATGGATTAAAAAATGACTTAAGTTTCTCAACTTTTTGTTGCTTTGGTAGGAATTAAACTGTTGTTAATTAAAAATAAAGTACCTACATACTTAGGTAGTGGTTCATATTTACATCTAATTAAAACTTTAGTTGACTTGATTAATCAACCTAAAGGATTAAAAAATTACTTAAGTTTCTCAACTTTTTAGAGCTTTGCTAGGAATTAAATTGCTATTAATTAAAACTGAAGTACTTGCTTACTTAGGTTGTGGTTTATATTTAATTCTTATAAAAACTTTAACCGATTTGACTGATGAATCCTTTTAATCCCGCCACAGAAATTAAAGCATTGACAACACCTGAGTCCTCCGTAAAAATATAATATTAGTTCTGATACAGGGAGAAAATTAGACAATGGGCATAATTTAATTAATAATGGAGTAGATTGTAGTTCACATTTGTCAAAGGATTAAAATAATACTACTTTTTGGAGCTTTGGTAAGAGTTAAACTGTTGTTAATTAAAAATGAGATACCTATCTAGGTGGTGGATCATATTTAATTCTAATTAAAACTTTTGTTGACCTGACTAATGAACTAAAGGATTAAAAAATAACTTAAGTTTCTCAACTTTTTGGAGCTTTGCTAATAATTAAATTTCTGTTAATTAAAATTGAAGTACCTACTTATTTAGGTAGTGGTTCATATTTAACTCTTATAAAAACTTTAATCGACTTGACGGATGAATCCTTTTAATCCCGCCACAGAAATTAAAACATTGACAACACCTGAGTCCTCCGTAAAAATATAATATTAGTTCTGATACAGGGAGAAAATTAGACAATGGGCATAATTTAATTAATAATGGAGTAGATTGTAGTTCACATTTGTCAAAGGATTAAAATAATACTTAAGTTTCTCAACTTTTTGGAGCTTTGGTAAGAGTTAAACTGTTGTTAATTAAAAATGAGGTACCTACCTAGGTGGTGGATTATATTTAATTCTAATTAAAACTTTTGTTGACCTGACTAGTGAACTAAAGGATTAAAAAATTACTGAAGTTTTTCAACTTGTTGGAGCTTTGCTAAGAATTAAATTGCTATTAATTAAAACTGAAGTACCTGCTTACTTAGGTTGTGGTTCATACTTAATTCTTATAAAAACTTTAACCGATTTGACTGATGAATCCTTTTAATCCCGCCACAGAAATTAAAGCATTGACAACACCTGAGTCCTCAGTAAAAATATAATATTAGTTCTGATACAGGGAGAAAATTAGACAATGGGCATAATTTAATTAATAATGGAGTAGATTGTAGTTCACATTTGTCAAAGGATTAAAATAATACTTAAGTTTCTCAACTTTTTGGAGCTTTGCTAAGAATTAAATTGCTATTAATTAAAACTGAAGTACCTGCTTACTTAGGTTGTGGTTCATACTTAATTCTTATAAAAACTTTAACCGATTTGACTGATGAATCGCTTTAATCCCGCCACAGAAATTAAAACATTGACAACACCTAGAGTCCTCCGTAAGAATATAATATACTATTAGTTCTGATACAAAGAGAAACTTAGACAATGGGCATAATTTAATTAATAATGGAGTAGTTTGTAGTTCACATTTGTCAAAGGATTAAAATAATACTTAAGTTTCTCAATTTTTTGGAGCTTTGGTTAGAGTTAAACTGTTGTTAATGAAAAATGAGGTACCTACCTAGGTGGTGGATCATATTTAATTCTAATTAAAACTTTTGTTGACCTGACTAATGAACTAAAGGATTAAAAAATAACTTAAGTTTCTCAACTTTTTAGAGCTTTGCTAGGAATTAAATTGCTATTAATTAAAACTGAAGTACCTGCTTACTTAGGTTGTGGTTTATATTTAATTCTTATAAAAACTTTAACCGATTTGACTGATGAATCCTTTTAATCCCGCCACAGAAATTAAAGCATTGACAACACCTGAGTCCTCCGTAAAAATATAATATTAGTTCTGATACAGGGAGAAAATTAGACAATGGGCATAATTTAATTAATAATGGAGTAGATTGTAGTTCACATTTGTCAAAGGATTAAAATAATACTTAAGTTTCTCAACTTTTTGGAGCTTTGGTAAGAGTTAAACTGTTGTTAATTAAAAATGAGGTACCTACCTAGGTGGTGGATCATATTTAATTCTAATTAAAACTTTTGTTGACCTGACTAATGAACTAAAGGATTAAAAAATAACTTAAGTTTCTCAACTTTTTGGAGCTTTGCTAATAATTAAATTTCTGTTAATTAAAATTGAAGTACCTACTTATTTAGGTAGTGGTTCATATTTAATTCTTATAAAAACTTTAACCGATTTGACTGATGAATCCTTTTAATCCCGCCACAGAAATTAAAGCATTGACAACACCTGAGTCCTCCGTAAAAATATAATATTAGTTCTGATACAGGGAGAAAATTAGACAATGGGCATAATTTAATTAATAATGTAGTAGATTGTAGTTCACATTTGTCAAAGGATTAAAATAATACTTAAATTTCTCAACTTTTTGGAGCTTTGGTAAGAGTTAAACTGTTGTTAATTAAAAATGAGGTACCTACCTAGGTGGTGGATCATATTTAATTCTAATTAAAACTTTTGTTGTTTAATTAATTAAAACGTTGTTCTATTAATTAAAACTGAAGTACCTGCTTACTTAGGTTGTGGTTCATACTTAATTCTTATAAAAACTTTAACCGATTTGACTGATGAATCCTTTTAATCCCGCCACAGAAATTAAAGCATTGACAACACCTGAGTCCTCCGTAAAAATATAATATTAGTTCTGATACAGGGAGAAAATTAGACAATGGGCATAATTTAATTAATAATGGAGTAGATTGTAGTTCACATTTGTCAAAGGATTAAAATAATACTTAAGTTTCTCAACTTTTTGGAGCTTTGGTAAGAGTTAAACTGTTGTTAATTAAAAATGAGGTACCTACCTAGGTGGTGGATCATATTTAATTCTAATTAAAACTTTTGTTGACCTGACTAGTGAACTAAAGGATTAAAAAATTACTGAAGTTTTTCAACTTGTTGGAGCTTTGCTAAGAATTAAATTGCTATTAATTAAAACTGAAGTACCTGCTTACTTAGGTTGTGGTTCATACTTAATTCTTATAAAAACTTTAACCGATTTGACTGATGAATCCTTTTAATCCCGCCACAGAAATTAAAACATTGGCAACACCTAGAGTCCTCCGTAAGAATATAATATACTATTAGTTCTGATACAGAGAGAACAATAGACAATGGGCATAATTTCTTTAATAATGGAGTAGATTGTAGTTCACATTTGTCAAAGGATTAAAATAATATTTAAGTTTCTCAACTTTTTGGAGCTTTGGTAAGAGTTAAACTGTTGTTAATTAAAAATGAGGTACATACCTAGGTGGTGGATCATATTTAATTCTAATTAATAGTTTTGTTGACCTGACTAATGAACTAAAGGATTAAAAAATAACTTAAGTTTCTCAACTTTTTGGAGCTTTGCTAATAATTAAGTTGCTATTAATTAAAATTGAAGTACCTACTTATTTAGGTAGTGGTTCATATTTAATTCTTATAAAAACTTTAATCGACTTGACCGATGAATCCCTTTAATCTAGGTTGTGGTTTATATTTAATTCTAGTGAAAACTTTAATTGACTTGACTGATGAATCCCATTAATCCCGTCACAAGAATTAAAATATTGGCAATATCTAGAGACCTTTATAAGAAAATATAAGAAAATAATATATCTTTGTTTCTGATCTAGAGACAAAACTAGACAAGGAGTATAACTTAATTGGTAGTGGAGTAGACTCTGCAGTCCACATTTGTCAAAGGATTAAAAAATCACTTAAGTTTATCAAATTTTTGGATCGTTACTAAGAATTAAACTGCTGTTAATTATAAATGAAGTATCTACTAAGGAAGCGGCTCATGTTTAACTCTATGAAATACTTTTATTGACTTGACTGATGAATCCCTTTAATCCCGCCACATGAATTAAAATATTTTTAGAGTCATCTATAAGAAAAAATATATATAATTAGCTCTGATATATAAAGATAAAACCAGAAAACGAAGCATAATTTAATTAGTAATGGACTAGACTTCAGTGAACATTTGTCAAATTATTAAAAAAAATTCCTTAAGTTTCTCAACTTTTTGGAGCTTTGGTAGGAATTAAAGTGTTGTTAATTAAAAATGTAATACCTATCTACCTACCTAGGTAGAGACTCATATTTAATTTAATTGGTTTCACTGGTGCATCCCTTTAATCCCTCCGCAGGAATTGAATTAAAATACTGGCAATATTTAAAACCCTTTATAAAAGAATATTTTAGTTAGTTTTGATATAGAAACAATACTAAACAAATGAGCATAATTTTATTCGTAATGCAGTAGAATGCAGTTTGTCAAAGGATTAATAAATGGCTTACGTTTCTCAACTTTTTGGGAGTTTTGGTAGGAATTAAACTGTTGTTAATTAAATTTGAAGTACCTACGTAGGTAGGGTTCATAGTTAATTTTAATAAAAACTTTAATTCACTTGTCTAACGAATTCCTTTAATCTATAAAAAACAGGGATTAAAGTACTTTTAGAGCACAATGATTTTAAATTTAGTTTTGGCTTTCTTTATCAAACCTCGTCCCACTGGTTTGACTCTCAGTCATGGCTCGTTCCTGCGGTTTGATAAATCCAATACCGTGGGCTGTTCTCCCTGATGATAACCGTTCAATTCGCGAACGTTTCGTATGTTTTACTAGCAGTCGCGTTCATTTAGTAGACCCCGACGAGCCGCGTCAAAATCCTGCCAAGGACTCCGTCACCACGTGGCGCCACAGGACTCTCCAACGCCCCGTAGATGCTTAGTAACTCAGTGATGTTGTAAATAAAGACTTGCTATTGTCGTATTTTATCCATTACTTTCCATGTTGGTTATTAAAAGACTAATGCGCAAATATTATCGTTAGCGCAGGGATCAAGCGGTACTTAACAAATTTCCTTTAATGGATTACGCTTACTTTATAGCATGTTTGAACACTTTTATCTGACCTAAAACCTTGATCAAATTTTAGAATTTTGCAATACATTTTTTTGAAAAAAAGTGGTTGTAGAGCCCCAATATCCTGGGGTCTAATATGAATTTAGGGGCGTGTTGTGTAGTTTTGGCCAATAATAGTGAACCATCATCTTCGGACTATCTGGTGTCCAGTGCTAGTGATCTCTGGAACCATCAAGGATCGTTCGATCAGGCAGGCTCTTCTGGTGGTTATTTGGACAGCTTTCTTCTCCAAATGCATCAGGTAAAGCGAACTTTTATTGAAAAATACGTAGGTGCGATTGTTTACCCACTTAAGCGGGCTTTATTAAGGGATTAAAAGCCACATTATGTTATGCTAATAATTGTTGGAGGCAGGATTAGTTCCGCTGGTTATATTACTTTAAGTGTCATTTTTGTGCAACTTATAAGTACTTGCGTAATGCTATAATACCTCAGCATTATGCCACTCTACGGTTATCTTACAACCAACTTTTGGAGGAAGGATATCATTATAAAATACTTCGTTACCGTAAAAAGGCAGTACTAACCAAAGGAACAGTTTTGGAAACACAGGCTAAAACCATTGGGACAGTTTTGGAAACACTGATGCTGTTTCCACATTTTATTTGAAGAAAGATCCTCAGCTTGTAGCCAAAGAACTGAGCTGTAGCGACTTATTATTAGTTTTTGAGGTTTTATTCTCCCAAAACCAAAAGTCTACGCATTATTCTGTTGTTAAGACGGACAATTTGAAATCAGCGTCGTTAACTCAGTATTAAACTGAGGGCTGAATCCAAGGGTAACCCCCAGCATTGAGACAGGAAATTTCTTTATATGTAATCAAAAGAGAATTGAGTCTCAGTATGCTTTTATACTACAAAAGATTCTATAAATTTGAGCCCTTAGCAATTAAGCAGAATTTTGATCATTCTGGCGGTTTCTGCTCATGGAGGTCTGTAGTGCTAGAAAAAAATTATCGCCTGATTGTCGATATCTCGTAAAATCCCGAAAGCAGCCTACTTGAGTCCGAGGCTGAACCTCAGCATAAAAAAATTACAATGCTAAGAATAGCAGAGGATGAAAAGGGAAGGTTGAAACTGAAAAGAGTGGGTTGAAACTTAAACACATTTTTAAAAAGTGAACAGTTTGATGATGTAGATTTTGAAATTCTAAAAATTTTGCCTCAGCATGAGCAGATAAACCTATGGACCACATAAAATAAACACTCAAAAAATAATTGAAGCTATATCCTCGTCAGCATCATACCCATGGTGTTGAACATACTTAGTTTAAGCATTTTTATGCGACACAAGCATAACAAACTGATGGAAACAAGAAATGAGGCAGAGCCTCAGTATTTAAACGATGTCTTCTGTTCTAGCTTCCTAAAGCTTGGTTTAAACGCTGAGGCACAGCCTCAGATAAATATGACCATTTTTCAGTACAACTCTTTCATTATCAGGAGGTAAGATTTACGCCAGTTTTAAATACTTTAAAGATTTGGTTGAAAATTAAGCCTCACATATTTAACATAAACAGGTTCTGAGGCTAAATCCTCAGTTTTTGCCTATTTTGAAGATGTAAATTTATCAGCAGACTCTCAGTTCATACAAGTAATGTTTGGCTAAATACTTTTTGCCCTGAGGAAAACCTATGTTTCTATGCTGAGGCTTAGCCTCAGGACGATATAGTGCAACAAAATGTTTTTTAAACCCTGTGTTCGTCTGATGCAAATGAGTATGTTAGAAATCAAGACGCGCAGTTCTATGTTTTCTAACATGGGCATATGAGCTGATTTACCCTCAGCATGAGGTTATGCTACAAAAAAACCTCACATATTGAGAGTTTGTGCTATTGATAATTTAAAAAGAGTTTGTTAAACAGCAAATTTGTATTTCCTGCTAAACCAGAAGTTCTAACCACATGCTCTTATCACGTAATGCCGAGGCTCAGCCTCAGATACCGAAAATATTACAGTTTACGTTGTACACTGTCATATTAAGCTAAATGTTTTTTCATTATGAGGCCACTAATTTTACAGCAGTCATACTGTTCATACAGTTAACTTCCTGGCAGAAACAAAAGTATAATCGATTACTTTTCTAGGAATGCAGAAACATTTGCCAAAATACTGAGGCTCATCCTCTTTCCAAAAGTGTTCGTTTAAATGCTGAAGTTCAACCTCACGGGCTGTTTTTTGTTTTATTTTATTACTACCAATTTTTTTTTAATTTAAAGGAAAACCAAATTTTGCCTCAGATTTGGCAACAAGTTGGTATCCTAGAGATGAGGCTGAAGCTGTAACATTAGACGCTCTAGTGTTGATTTTATGGATGTATAACAGCATACTGAGGCTAAACTCTACGGTAACAATACGAACATTAAAATGCGGGTCATATTTCCTTGAGGCTGAGCCTCAGCATTTAAATCAAGCTTTTGACAGTACTAATACAATAGTGGTTTTAAAGAAAAATTAGCAATTTAATGATTGATAAGCTGTGGAGTAGGAAAACTGGGGATTGAGTCTCGTATGCTTGTATTACATAAAATGAACAGGAAGATAAACTGCTACTGGTTTGTTGTATTGTTAATTTTGACGTTTAAATTTTACTTTCTCATACAGCTTACTCGAGTTCGAGGCTGAGCCTCAGTATGCAAACATCATTTTAAGATTAAGAAGAGCATGGAGTTGAAACTTTAGTATTTTAAAAATGTTATAATGATTTAAATTTTCTAGTTGTTTCTATACTGAGGATATAGCCTCAGTATGAGCTCATATACACTGAAACACAATACTCTGCGCTGAGGGGAGAACCTGAAAAAACTTTGAGATAAAACAGAAACGAAATGAAGTATTGAATGTTTCAGCATTGAAGAGCAACCAAATTGTCCGATTTCTGATCAGCTGTACTGCGTATTTAAACAACTGAGGCTATAGTCTCGTGCCTAGTATACTTTGTAGTATACTCGTAGGTCTGTAGCACCTTCAAGCAAAAGTTTTGGCATTTTGGATTGGATTAAAATTTCAGCTTTTGCTGTTAGTCGGTTACCGTGGTATTTATCCTCAGCATATGCTTATACATACACAAAATGTACTGAGGTTTTAGATTTTAAAGGCAGTATTATAGTGGAATTTAAAAAAACAGCCCGTGAGGTTAAACCTCAGCATTTAACGAGTATTTTTGGAAATCTGCAAAATTTTGCCAAAAATTGACAATTTTATATAACTATTCTTGGTATTTTAGTAGAAAAAAAACGGAGAAATTAACCTCAGTATACGCCCCATATACTATAATTTCATTGTGACTGTAACACCTTGCTGAACATTGGCTGGAGTATTTTCAGGTTTTGCTTGTTACTTACACCATTATAAAACAATATTTCGCGATACTTGGGATAGAATACATAAATCTGAGGCTGAGCCTCAGCATTGTTACACATGCTTTTGCATTTCTAAGAAAAGAATAGACTAAGAGTTGACTTTTAGCCTGAAATTAACTTGTATGAACAGAATGACCGTTCTGGAAGTGTTAATAAAAGATAGAGTGAACATTTTTGCCTTTAGCAGAAAATGAATTATATGAACGTGGATGCATTTGTGACCAACATACTCTGTAGTGCTTAAAACTGAGGATTTAGCCTCAGCATGTGCACATAAGCATATAAAGCACATAAAATCAACTGTCAAAAATTTGAAATTGTACTCTCCTCAACAGTAGTGTTAAAATTTGTTTTTAGATTTAATTTAAGAAAAAGCGTAACTCTTAATTTTAAAAAAAAATGCAGTAATGAAAGCAGGAAGTGAGGCAGAGCCTCAGTATTAAAACGAAACTTCTGATAGTGCTAAGAAATGGTTCGTGTTTTAACCAAAAATTGAGCTGTTTGTGAAGTTCTTAAAAACAGAGGGTATAGTCTCAGTATACTTATATACAAACTGCGCTACAAACTGCTTACTCGAGTTTGAGGCTGATCCTCAGTATGCAAACATCATTTTAACATTAAAAAGAGCATGGAGTTGAAACTTTAGTAATTTTTCAATGTTAATAGTTTAATGACTTATTAAGTTAAAGACTTAAAGTGGTTGCTATACTGAGGATATATATCCTCAGTATGATCACATATACACTGAAAAACAATACTCTGTACTAAGGGGAGAAACTGAAAAAAATTTTTGGCATAAAAGAGAAACGAAGTTTGGAGTAAAACCTCAGTTTTTGCTGTTAGTTGGTTACCGTAGTATTTAGCCTCAGTATGCACTTATACATAAACAAAATGTACTGAGGTTTTAGATTTTAAAAGTAGTACTATAGTGGAACTAAAAATAACAGCCCGTGAGGTTAAGCCTCAGCATATGAACAAGTATTTTTGGAAATCTGCGAAATTTTGCCAAAAATTGATAATTCTATATAACTATTGTTGGTGTTTTAGTAGAAAAAAAAAACGGAGAAATTAACCTCAGTATATGCCGCATATAGTATAATCTCAGTGAGACTGTAACACCTTGCTGAACATACGCTGGAGTATTTTCAGGTTTTGCATGTTACTTACACCATTATAAAACAATATTACGCCAAACTTGAGGTAGAATAAATACAACTGAGGCTGAGCCTCAGCATTGTGACACATGGTTTTGCATTTCTAAGAAAAGAATAGACTAAAAGTTGACTTTTAACCTGAGGTTGACTTGTATGAACAGAATGACTGCTGTAAAATGCCTTATAGTATCTCATAGGAATAAAACTGAGAAATTAGCCTCATTATGCTAAAGATGTGTTCAACATACTGTGTCTCAATATTTTTGTGTGAGGCTTTTTGAATCGTAAGCATAATCTGAGGGCAAATCAACATGTGCTTATACTAGAAAAGGTGAAGCTGCGTAAGTTTATTTCCAATTATTCCCAATTTTACGTCTTGATAAAACTCCAGCTAAGCTGAGGCTTAGCCTGAGGCTAAGCCTCAGTATTTCAACGAACGTTTTGGCATTGTTAATAAAAAGATATACGTAGTGAAAATGTTTGCCTTTAGCTTAAAATGAATTATATGAACCTGTGACCAACATGCTCTGTAGTGCTTAAAACTGAGGATTTAGCCTCAGCATGTGCACATAAGCATATAAAGCACATAAAATCATCTGTCAAAAATTTGAAATTGTACTCTCCTCAACAGTATTAAAATTAGTTTTTAGATTTAATTTAAGAAAAAAGCGTAACTCTTAATTTAAAAAAAATGCAGTAATGGAAGCAGGAAGTGAGGCAGAGTCTCAGTATTAAAACAAAACTTCTGATACTGCTAAGAAATGGTTCTTGTTTTTACCAAAAGTCGAGCTGTTCCATAACCGATAATATTTTCTTAGAATTATTGTTCTCTCACTATGTGTTTACAGTACATAAAATAAAATGTCAAAAACTTGAGGCTGCAGCCTCGTGAGTGACATTCTTTTTGAAGAACTCCGCCTCAGCTTATAAACAAAAGTTTCTGCTATGTTAAATAACAAATTGGATATGATTTTATGTAAAATTGAGCAGTTTGATTCCAAAAAATGAAGACTTAACCTTAGTTTTTTGCAATAAAGAATCCGAAGCAATAGTCTCACCGCAGACATGTTTTTAGCCTTGAAAACTTGAAATCTTAAAACAATTTTTTTTTTAAACAAAAGTAGCGCGTTTTGTCGTCGACAAGTCGTCTAGAGCGGCACACAAAAAGGTCGATTCAGACCGGCCGGCCCCCGGGTCGTAACCACTTGCCGTATCTTAAATATAAATGCTGTGACGATCAAACTCAGAAAGTCTAATTTCTGCTTTTAGTCCAAACTTTTTTCTACAAACTTTATATATAATCGACATCTTTAGAATTTCTTTAGAGAATTAGGCATAATTGTCAAAAAAGGGAGAAACTGATTACATACATTTATTTTGTAATGCAGAAAGAAATCTTTAGTGGAAATAAGACATTTTTTGTGAAGTTCGAGCCTTAGTACTCCCGTACAGTTCTTTGCCTTCTAAGGTCTCCTTATTCTTTGCTGCTTTAAAAATCTGTCATGTTTTGGGCACTGGACTGGTCACTTGTGTTAAAATGCCACTTCTTTGGTCTTGATGAAGTCCAAAAGTTTCCTTAGAGCTTTCCATGACTATTAAAAAACCATCGACGAACAACTGACGCATTATGCAAGCTCCTAGACAAACATATCAAATTATTTAAATGGTACAATAACACCTCCTTTATTTCCCCTCCAACCGGACTGACAGTCGGTAAACAAACAATGACTTTTCACCTCAAATCAATGTATAGGCCTTCCGATTTGGAGTGTTTTTCTTTCAGATGTGGGGTCCACAACACAAAACGGCCATCGAGGTCCTTCGGCCGATCTTGTTCAAATATTAGTTAGTGTTAAACAGGTTTTTTTTTGTTGCCTTGCAAAAGAACGAGAATCGTTAAATTCCGCTTATTGTTGTCTTTGGATTGGAAATTAATGTTCCATTGGATTATGCTAAATCTTCATAAACCGATATATTATTAAAGCGAACAGTTTGTATTCAAATTAGTTGACTCGAGTACCAGTGTCACGTAGTTGATTGATGCCTGATGGAGCCCTGGATTATTATGTATAAAAAGGGTTCCTAGTACTATTAATAAAAGGCACTTTCCGGTGTTCGATTTTTATGACGGGGGACGAAGGATGAACGCTTATAATTTCACAATCACTAACTCGGAACACAAAGGGCAATCAGAAGGTATGCAATTACGTTAAATCGACTTCCGGAAGTGACAAATTATAACCTGTTGCGGGTCATTTAATGTCGGAAACATTCCAACACATTGTTTTTTCGTTGGTACTACTTCCACGTTTGGGTAACCCTCCTGTGTACATTAGAAAACTTCATCTAACAGACTACGACATAATCAAAGTAAATGGACTTTTGTTCCTTCTGTTTTGACATTTCACAGCCAACTAGATGACGTTTTCAAATAAACACCTTCTATATTAAGTCAGCTGCTGTGCACTGAGCAGAGGCACGTCACCTTGTTGCGTCGACATAAAATGTCACAAGTTGTTCAGAGTGCATCGACAAAGTACCAGGCGAGGCCCACCTCGGTATACGGTCTTAAAACCGTAATAAAACCTCGCGAATAAGCACTCTCCAAATGGAACATCTCGATTTACACGACAATATAAACTGGCAGCAAAATTGCCTTAACTAACAAACTCATAAACTGCAATTATTTATTTCTTTCACCTATTGCATGCAAATATCACAATAAGTCAGTTTTAAAATAGAAACCGCCATCCGTATATGGCGTACAAAACGTCTCGCCAAAGTTCATAAATAGCAGGATTGATGTTGATGTTTTTAAAGCCTACGGTCCTGCTGAGAGCTTTGAGCAATGATTTACTAAGAACTAGGAAGTTGCCTCTCGGAATCGGCGTCGGTACCGGGGCTTTCGCAAACGTATTGTTGCGAACTCGGGATGTAAACCAATTAGAACTTATAAGAATGTGAAGGGTTTCACGGACGGTCAAAATACAAACTAAAGTGTTTTCCGGGTTTTGAGGCCGTGGTCCAGTGGAATTTCTTCCTGTCGTTTGGTCTACAGCTGCGGCAGACATTTTCAGAGGCAATGGACGAAGTGGTGAGCTCCGTGGATCAAATCATCATCCCAGGCAGAAAAGGAAGGTCATAAAGACGCTGTATGTGAGAGCCAAGAGAATTTGTGAGCCGGCTGATTTGGAACGGGGAATGATGCATGTGGAAAGAGCATTCGGTAAGAATAGATACAACAAGAACGTGTTCAATAGGGCCGTCCGTCCAAGAGTGCCGGTAAGGAACAACGGGAGAAGATGAAGATAATGGACTGGACGGATGGACTAGTATACCATACGTCCAGAAAGTAACGGACAGGATCGGCAGCTTACTAGAAAAGCACAATATAACTATCTTTAAATCCACTCGTACAACTCGTTTCAACAGGAAGGAGGAAATTACGTTTCTAAATGCAGACTGGAAGCGAGTTCTACGACATACTTCAAGTGCGCCGAAACCTCACGCCACCACTACCCCCACCCCAGTTCCTCCACTGCAGCGCAACGGCGGGGGAATAAATACCACAGAGCTCACCACAGCCGAATCAGTCAACGTCAGAAAACACGGGAGATCACTCGACCATTTTTTCATCGTTTTTGATAATGTCTGTCGCGGCTGCAGACGAAACGCCAGGAAGAATTTCTATTAGACCACAGCTTCAAACCCCGGAAAACACTTTAGATTGCAATTAGAACTTGTCTACTAATAGTCCACTGATAATCCACTATTTGCCACTAAAACTTTAATATAGCACTTTACTATCACTTCGTTCGTTTAGCTCACTTATATTCGATGAAACTTCAGACTGACGGTCTTTGCTTTTTATATCTAAAACCTAAGAATAAACTCGAAAATTTGTCAAATTTCGGGATTTTTTTTTCTATTTTTGATTGGAATGGCACGCTTGCAATCCCCTAAGAACGTAACAAACTCAATTCGAATAAATTTTTTTTTAAAATGGTCCAAAAACGCGATTTAAAAAACGCGACCTCCAAAGGGTTCTATCTCGAAAATATTGTACCTACAGGACTTTCGTTAATGAGTTTTTCTAAATACTTTTCTTCTTTAAGTAATCAATAAGTATTAAAACAAAACTTAATGTTGTTTGGGGTTTTTTGTCTTCCTCTTCTAGTGCAACTCTTTCCGTCTTCTCTTCCTTACCATCTTTTTCTCTTTTCAAGTTTTTCTTTCTCTTTATTTTTTTTTTAATTTTTTATATGTTTCTATTACCCTTTGTCATGTTCCGTTTAATTTTGTGTTTTTTTACATTTCTCGCTTTAAATTAGACCGTTTATTGGGTAACGGGTTTATCAGGTAACAACTATAAGGTCATTTTAACACTTTTTGTTCGAATAACAACTTTTACAATACGAGTCAAAAGTCAATTTTTATCGAAAGAATCTTGGTCCATTAAAAGACCTTTTTCCAAACTTTTGACATGATTTTGTTTAAAATTACATACAAATATTTTAATTTTGTGCTTCTAACTATCTGTTATTATTTTGTTCTGTAGTTTCAGCCTTTTCCACATTTTTTTCTTGCGTTTTTTTTTTTATTTTGTATTGTTCTTTTATTGCTTATTATTTCTCAATAAAAATGAATTTTATATACATATATACCACCCAAAGTAGCGTAAACAAGGTAATTAATTAGAAGCCGCGAGTTGCGTAGTCGACAGGTCGTCTAGAGCGGTCCAAAAAGGTCGATTCAGACCGGCCGGCCTCGACTTCTAACTACTTTCCGTAACTTAAATATAAATGCTGTGTTTTAGTCCAAACTTTTTCTTGTAGTCTGAGATTAACCCGAAATTTTGACTAAAGTTAAGCTTAAACCCATAGTCTAAATTGTTGCTCAAAATAAACAGGAAAAACTTCTTTTTGGTTATTTTCGTCATTTTATATCTCCGAAAAATTTCAAATAACCCAACATATTTAAAAAAAAATCTCAGTTCGTCTTTATGCATTTATTTTGGAAAAATTATGGCTACTTTTATATTATACAGGGTTATTTAACACTGTCTGCAAAAAAATTAGAATTTAAGTAATCGGTTTATCGATTAGAGTCTTATCTCAAAAGTGTTTTCTTAGAATCTGCTGTAAAGGTCAAAAAAAAAAATACTGGGGCTTTTTCAAAACTACCTTTTTTACGAATGTTTTTCTTCTTTTCTTCAAACCACTTAAATTATTCAAAAGATTTAATATTTCCGTATTATAATTTTTTTTAAAAGCGGTAGTTTTGGACAAGCCTTTTTCGAATACTTAATTCAAACTCCTAAATAATATTTTCAAAGTATCCGCTGCTATTTGAAGCACTTTATATGAATTATTTTTGTTTTGAATTTTGTAATTTGAAATACTCACTGCATGGGTGTATTTGAAATTGGTATTTATTTGCGGCATAATTTTATTCGAAAAAAGTTGGTTAAGTTCTTAGAAGATTGCAGTTGCCACATTCCTATCAAAAACAGAAAAAAAAATCTAAAGTTTTTTCCAAATTGACAAAGGGTGAATCAAACTGTTTTTTGCTCTTCTTGATGTCCTCTTTCACCTCCCATCAAAGAAAGGCTTCTTGGTGCAGTTGGAGATAGATTCCTTTGATGGTCGCTTTCTAGGCACTCATAGAATCGACTTTTTTGCATTTTTTAAAAATCATTTTTGGCGCTTGTTTCATTCGAATTAAATTTGTTACGTTTTTAGGAGATTGCGAATGTCCGATCCATTCCGATCAAAAACTGAAAAGTTTTTCCAAATTGACCAGTGGGGATGGGGGGGGGGGAAAGAATTACGTCTTTTTTAATTATTTCAATTTATAATTACGGTTTTTTTTGTAACTTTTAGACGAATGGACCGATTGGAGTGAATCCAACTGTTTCTTCCGTCCTGTCATTTTTCACATCCCACAAACGGAAGTCCTGTAGGTGGAGAATTTTTAGAGATAGAATCCTTAGGTGGTGAATTTAAGTTCTTTTCGAATCGAGCTGTTGCCATTTTTTAAAATCTCACTTTTGGAACTTTTTTTTTCTGGCCAAAAGTGAATTAAAAGATTTTTAAATACCTGAAGTAATTGTTGAAAACACAATTTTATGTCTAACTTAAAAGGGAAAATGAAAGAACAAAAGATTCAACAAACATGACAGAGAATAAGAATAGGAAAATATGAAGAATAAAAAAAAATAAATAGAAAATTACAAAATCGACGAGTTGAAAAATTTACCAAAAAACGGCAGAGGTCCAAATTTAAAATTTTAATTGTTGTCCCAATTTTAATTTTGGGGTTGGGGGAAAACTTTGCGAAAAAAGCATCCCTTTTGGACCTTTTGTCAATAAAAATCGATTTTTGGGTCGTTGGAGAAGTTTTATTTCAGTCCAAAACTATAGTAGTTCTTCTAAATAGTATTAGTTGGAAAAGTTCAATTTTGGGTTAAAATTGAAGTGAAAGAATGAAAAAAATCAATAAAAGTCTAATTTAGTCAATGAAAAAATATATTAATTAAAAAATTTGCAGAGAGCATAACAAAGATTAATAGAATAATAGGAAATAATGAGCAATAATAAAACAAAACAAAATAAAAATTAAACTAAAAAAACACTAAAAAGCCAGAAGAAATAAATGTAGAAAATGGAACTATAGAAAGAAAAATAGTACCAGATAGTTAGAAACACAAAATTAAAAGACTTTTGGTTCGTGTTGTAAAAGTTGTTAATCGATCAAAAAGTGTTAATATAACATAGTTTTTACTTCACGTTGGAAAACTTTTGGTGAAAATTAACTCAAAAGAATGAATACCGAATAAACGATCTAATTTAAAGCGAAAAAAAAAATGTAAAGAACACAAAATTGAACGGAACATGACAAAGAGTAATAGAAAATTTAAAAAATAAAAAAAAAAACAAAGAGAAAGAAAAACTTTCTCTTTGTCGTGTCTCTTCTTTTTTTTCAAGTTTTTTTAAAATAATATAAAGGGGGGTATTACGACTTTTTTCTCATTTCTCAACTTTGGCCGTCTGTAACTTGAGAACGCCTGGACCGATTGGCGTAAGTCCAACTGTTATTTTCTCTTCTTGATGTCCTCTTTCACTGTAGGTGCAATTTTTTCTGAGATCGACCCTTTGGGTAGTCGATTTTAGGTACTTTTAGAGTCGTGTTTTTTGACCATTTTTAAAAAAACACTTTAGAGGTTAACTTTATTCGAATTGAGTTTTTTATGTTCTTAGAGGATTACAAACGTGTTGTTCCGATCAAAAACAATAAATAGTCACGAATTTTTTTTAAAATGTGTAAAGGGGGGGGGGGTATTACGACTTTTACCTAATTTCGCAATTTTGACCGCCTGTAACTTAAGAACGTCTCGACGGATTGGAGTGAATCCAATTATTTTTTCCTCTTCTTGATGTCCTCTTTCACCTCCCACCACATCAGTTCCGTAGGTGCAACATTTTCGGAGATAGACCCCTTTGGAATTCGAATTTTAGGTATTTTTAGAATCGCCTTTTCTGACGATTTAAAAAAAACCTCTTTAGAGGTAATTTTTATTCGAATTGAGTTTGTTACGTCCTCAGGGGATTAAAGACGTACCATTCCGATCAAAAACAGAAAAAAATATCCTGAATTTTTTTTGAAAATGTCGAAAGTGAGAGTGAGTTTTTCCTCAATTCGCAAATTTGACCACCTGTAATTTGAGAAGGCCTCCGCCGATTGGAGTGAATCCAACTGTTTTTTCCTCATCTTGAGGTCCTGTTTCACCTCCCACTATCGGAAATTCCGTAGGTGCATCATTTTCGGAGATAGACCCCTTCGTTGGTCGATTTTTAGGTACTTTTAGAATCGCGTTTTGTTGACCATTTTTAAGAACACCTCTTTACAAGTTAAATTCATTCGAATTGAGTTTGTTACGTTCTTAGGGGATTGCAAACGTGTTATTTCGATTAAAAACAGAAAAAAATATCCCGATTTTTTTTTGAAAATGTCTAAAGTGTAGGGTATAACGACTCTTTCGCATTCTCAGGTTACAGGCGGTCAAATTCGCAAATTTGACCGCCTGTAACCTGAGAACGTCTCGACCGATTGGAGTAAATCCAAATGTAATTTCCCCTTCTTGATGTCCTCTTTCAACTCCAACAACGGGAAGGTCCGTAGGTGCATAATTTTCGGATATAAACCCTTTCGTTGGTCGATTTTTAGGAACTTTAAAATCGCGTTTTTGACCTCTTTTAAAAAACCACTTTAGAGGTTAATTTTATTCGAATTGAGTTTCTCTTTTAATTGCACTGTTTTTCTCCTGTCTATTCTTGCTTTTTTTTTCTGAATGTGATTCACATTTTGGTTCTTTAGGGTCCAACAACTTTTTTTCCTTTTTGATCTTCTATTTTTTTTACTCCCTTTACTGAAATGGGTAGATTTTTTTGCGTAAACCAAAAAACAAAAATATGTGTTGGATACCTACGCCCAGTGACACCTCATTTTCAGCTTCTTTTGATATCAATAATCTAATAGTGAAAATAGAAGTTATGTAACTGTCTTGATAACCGAAATTTCATCAAACATTCCTAAAAAAAAATTAAAAATCAATAAAAAAGTATGTTTTTTTTCAAGCGGACTAAAAGTACGTCATTTGTTTTCTCCATACGAACACCTAAAGTGGGCTTTCAAATCCTGAGACCAAAAAAGTAGCAAAAAAGTCCTAGGCAGTAAAAGTAAAGTCAAAAGTCACCGCTAGTGTCATGGTGGCGCATATATAAACGATTTTCATTCACCAAAATTATTTTAATAATAGATGACACCAGATATACCGATCTGAGTGTATTGCCATCTTTACATTCTTGTTGAAAAAACAAAGGACAGAAATACTCTCAGAGCACTCAAGACCGACCAGCCACCATCCGAAACCGTTATTAGTCGAAATCGCATAGGTTCTCGAATTCTGAATTCGTCTGTTAAATGTCATGCGCGTCATCATATTTATCTGTCAATGTGACATTTATTAATTTAGTATTGAAAATAATGCTACAAATTCTTAGTTTACCATAATCATTGGTTATTATTTAATACATTAAAACCATTGAACATTGAAAACCACCTTTCTAACATATTCTATGTATTTTACTTATAATATTCACAATTGGGTAAGTACCTAGACCCGCTTAAAGAGGTTGAGAGAAAATTGCAAAACGGAACCACTTTTAAATAGATTTCTTATTTCTTGCATGCTTGAAAAAAAAATAGTATATGTTACTCGGAGTAAAAGGTCTTTTTGTGCTTCGCCCAGTTGCAGGCCTCAGCTTCGCTTCGGCCGTCAATCTCTGGGCTCAGCACGAAAAGACCCACTTTTACTCCTAGTGACATAATCTACTATTGTTGTAACCTAACGAATACTATTTTAATCTGCGCTTTTTTTGTATTTGATTTACTTACTTAAAATTTGGAAGGCAAAAATTGCAAATGAATTGAAGTTTGAGACATCTAGGTACCTTGAAGTTTGACTTAAAAGGTGAATTTTTATGTTTTAAATTAAAGTTTCAGCATTTAGAGAGAACAATCGAGTAGGAATTATTGTTGTCTTGACTTGGATGAAAAAAACTTAGAAGATTTGTTGTTTTTAAAAAAAAAACCAATATTGTTTTTTTTTTAAACAAACAAAGATATTTCTGAAAAAAGCAATAATAGTTGCTTATCTAAGACTTTTCCAAGCATAATATGTATGCCTAATCTGTTAAATTCCACGAAAGACACAGACCATGTGTATTTATCCATAACATTCCAGTATTTGCGTATACCCACTCTAGCACATAAATCCTTATCTTGATAGGTGTTTAATATAAACTTGCATCACATCCTAATAAGCGGCACAATTCAAAGCACATTTAAATGACATCTCCAATATCAAATCAACAATCTTGTGTGTGTTTAATAAGGTTAATTAGCTGTATAACGTAATCACCTACATTTGCTTCATAAAGTTGGCGATTTTTTACTCGATTCCTGTTTGATTAATTAGCCTTTCGGGGATTAGGCTTTCCGAGATTCACTCCATAGAACGTTGTCAATCAGGCTTTTAAGACTGTTTACAAACTGTTAATATCAATCTTCCTAATTGAGGTTTTTCGTCAATATTTGTTTCGCCTTAAAGTGTATTCGAAATTGGCTGTTTACCGGCAATTTGTTACTAATAAGGCGCTATTATGGCAATTTTCTAGGAGCCGCGGAAAGTTGACAACCTAAACGAGCCCGATATAAAATTTCTCCCATAGAATTCTTTGTACGGACCCATTCGATCTATAGGGATATTTATTGCCGTACCTTAGGTCATGTCATCAACGTATATTTATCTTGTACGTCCTGGCAGTAAAAGCGCGATAATTTATTATTACAATCAATTTTACGTTACGGTCTGAGGTGTAATTTATGTCTAGGTTTTCACATGTCAAGGGTTTATGCAATCCCAAACTCACCAAACTGTCGACTGAAGTACAATTATCTATTTATTTAATTTTTTATTATTATTTTGTTACACAATCCCAAGTGCTCCTAGAAGTTCTTATCAGAGGTGGTTCCAAGTAATGTACGATCTCAAATATTTGTGCCAAACAAAATCGATTAAACAAACTTCTCAGCAACTAAATTCGGTGGTTCACTCAAGTCTCTCATTTAATACCACCAATCAGGGAACGGCCAATAAATCACAACAATAACCGGCCCAACGGATGGCAGTAACAAAGTACCTACATAGTTAGTAACGAAGCAGTAAGGAACAAAAGTGTGTAGTTAACTTCCGACCTCCATGACACGAAATCATTTCAATAGATAAACGCCTCCTTATAGGAAGCAATTCGAGGAAAATTACCCGAGTACATAATAAAACACCTCTCAAGCTCTTCTTAATTATCTCGTCTTGTAGGCCATTTGGCGTAAAGGAAAACGAGGTAGAGGCAGGCACCATGTGTTTAAACTGTGTGTATATGGATGATGGGTCTATGGGCTGGGTAGCGCTTCGAAGTGGGTTTTGTTAGCTTATTTATTGCTATTTTAATAGGAAAACACTTCTTTCTTTGCTTGTCACCTGAGGTGCAGAGACACATCAACATCACTATAATAAACACTGCTAAAAAATAGAACACCAGTAGATTGAGAAATGTATTACTATACGGGGTGTTCATTATAAAATTTCATCTAGCAGGCTATGAAATTCTGATAGAAAAGGATGACATAATCAAAATAAATGGACTTTTGTTTCTCCATCCTTTTCTTTTGACATTTCACAGCCAACTAGATGAAGTTTTATAATGAACACCCCCGTATGGTTCAACAAGAGTGGATAGGATGGCAAAATTGCAACAAACAGGTGGATTCAATCCAATCGATCTAAAGTTACACCCGGTCAAAGTTGAAAATCGAGAAAAAAGACGTACGTAATATTCTCCCTTTGGTCAATTGGATGAAAATGAAAAAAAAAATCTTTTTTTCTATTTTTTTATCAGAAGAGGAAGTTTATAATCCCCTAAGAACGTAACAAACTTAATTCGAATAAAATAAGTCACAAAAGCAAATTTTTTTATAAATTGCAGAAAAGTCAATTGTAAAAGTACTTAAAGGTCGACCACCGAAGGGGTTCGTCTTCAAAAATACTGCACCTACAGGACTTCCGTTGGTGAGAGGTGAAAGAGGATATCAAGAAAAGAAAAAACTGTTGTATTCACCCCAATCAGTCCACTTTTTCTAAAGTTACAGTACAATAACCCCCCCCCCCCTCCCCCTATTGGTCAGTTTGAACAAATTTAGATTTTTAGGAGTGGGACGTTTGCAATCTCCTAAGAACAGAGAAAACTAATTTCGAATGAAATTAGCCAGAAAAGTGAGTTTGTATAAAGTTGAATCTAATAGTAAAAAAATCGACCACCGAAAGGGTCTATCTCCGAAAATATTGCACCTACGGAACCTTCGATGGTCGGAGGTGAAAGAGAACATCCAGACGAGGAGAAAACTGTTAGATTCGCTCCAATCGGTCGAAGCTTTCTCAAGTTACAGGTGGTCAAAGTTGAGAATTGAGAAAAAGGTCGTAATGACTTCGTACATTTTGAAAAAAAAATCCATTTTTTTTGTTCTGTTTTCTGTTTCAGTCGGAATTGCACATTCACAATCTCCTAAGGACGCAACAAACCCAATTTGAATAAAATTAATCTCTAAAGTGTTTTGTTTAAATGGTCAAAAAATGCGATTCTGAAAGTGCCTAAAAATCGATCACCAAAGGGATCTATCTCCGAAAATATTGCACCTATGGAATGGGAGGTTAAAGAGGACATCATGAAGAGGAAAAGTTGAAAATTGAGAAAAAGGTCGCGACGACTGGACATTTTGAAAACAAATCTGGATTTTTTGTTTTTGTTTTTAGTTGGAATTGCATATTTGCAATCCCCTAAGAACGTAACTAAAACTTCACGAGACCACGAGATAAGTATCGGCCTCGGTCTCGGTCTCGTACGAGACCGATACTGCCAATCGAGACTCTCAATATTGTCAAATAAGACAGGTAGCAAACCAATTCACACTGAAGGGAATTTAAGAAAAAATATAAAAAATATTAAATTTAGGAGAAGAAGAAAAAGTAGGTCAAAGGGAGTATGGAAAGAAGTAGATATTATAAAAGTAAAGAAAAAGTTATGGATATTACAAATGCTGAATAGGTGCTTGAAAAACCGAAAGAGAGCCAATTAAATTTAGGAACATAAAAAAAAGCAATTGAGAGAAAAAGCAGATGAGCTAAAATTTAAAGAATAGCAGAAATTTATTCAAAGTAAAAACAGTATAGGACGCTCAAAAACAAAGTAAGAAGTAATAGAAAAAAATAGTAAATGATCTAAAATAGAAAGAAGTAAACATTATGCGAATGGAAGAATAGACGTAAACCAACTAGAGAGAAGAAATTTAATAAAAGAAAAACAAAAACGAAGAAGGGAACTTTATTGGCAGAAAATTATTATGAGACAAAATGATCAAAGATACAGGAAAATTAAAAAGGGGAGCAATTGAGCCACAATTATAAAAAAAACAGAAAATATTACAGAATGTGATTGGAAAAAGAAAATGAGTTGAAATAATAAAAAATATCAAAAGGAAAGTGGCGGAAAAATGATTCAATAAAATTTCTTCAAATTATAAAAAACATAAAATGACTATTTAAAAAAATAGTAAATGAAGCAAATATCTTATAAATATGGAAAATATCACGGATTAAAAACAATACAAATCAATCATACAAAGGTCAAAAGCAGTGCGAGAATTAAAAGAAATGGAGCTTGATGAATAAATATAAAACAACAGATATGTAAACGGCGAAAAGATGTATGAAAAACTAAAAAAGGAAAAATAAAAGAACTTGGAAAAGAACAATATCGAGAAAAGGTAAATGCGTTAAAAATGCAGAAGAAGGCTAAAAAGGAGTGTGAGGCAAAAAAGGATTTAAACTAAATAAAAACGAAAAATCAGGCAAAATTAAAAAAGTTACAATTCGTCAAAAGGTTCTTAATAGATGGTCCGATATTAAATCTTAAAAATCAGACCCCTTCGGTGGGCGATTTTTAGGCACTTATAACATCGAGTTTTTGGCCAATTTTTTTAAAAACTACTTTAAGGGTTAATTTCACCGAGTCGGATTTTTTAATTAAAACGAGTGGACCGATAGGAGTGAATCTAATTGTTTTTTGTTCTTCTTGATGAATTAAATGAATCCGGAATTAAAAAAGTCGAAATTATTATCATTAAGAACATTTTCAACCAAAGATTCTTTTCATTCTATTGTTTTAAAGAGAAGTTTAACATACATGAACTGTCAAAAAGTCAAGGCAAAGCTCAGCATCAAGCAATATTTATAATGGAACACACTGTATGCTTTTCGATATTTAAAATCTCCACAAAATGCTAGACATAAATTATATAACCCACTGCAGGCTTAAATGTATCTAGTGTGTTATATAATGATATTAATTAATTAATATACAGGGTGACACAGAAATCACTAGCGTAACTCCGGTTAAAAGAATGTTAAAATATTTGCATTTGCACGTAAGTAGACTTACTTGTTTGGTTTCACAGGAAGTGACGTCATTTTCTTATTTTAAATTAAAAGCACCTTGTTTATTTATTCATTTTCGAATTATACGACAAACTCTAAGTTGTTAACGTGTAAGATAAAATATACCTCTCACATGTTTTGAAAGAAAATCGCGCCAGAATTTTCCATACCATCATTGAGAAATAATGTAAGAACAAAATAGTAGATTATGTCACTAGGAGTAAAAGTGGGTCTTTTTGTGCTGAGCCCAGAGATTGAGGGCCGAAGCGAAGCTGAGGCCTGCAACTGGGCGAAGCACAAAAAGACCTTTTACTCCGAGTAACATATACTATTTTTTTTTCAAGCATGCAATAAATAAGAAATCTATTTAAAAGTGGTTCAGTTTTGCAATTTTCTCTCATCCTCTTTAAGCGGGTCTAGGTACTTACCCAATTGTGTATATTATTTGTAAAATACATAGAATATGTTAGAATGGTGGTTTTCAATGTTCAATGGTTTTAATGTATTAAATAATAACCAATGATTATGGTAAACTGAGAATTTGTAGCATTATTTTCAATACTAAATTAATAAATGTCACACTGACAGATAAATATGATGACGCGCATGACATTTAACAGACGATTTCAGAATTCAAGAATCTATGCGATTTCGACTAATAACGGCTTCGGATGGTGCTCTTGAGTGCTCTGAGAGTATTTCTGTCCTTTGTTTTTTCAACAAGAATGTAAAGATGGCAATACACTCAGATCGGTTTATCTGCTGTCATCTATTATTAAAATAATTTTGGTGAATAAAAATCGTTTATATATGCGCCTCCATGACACTAGCGGTGACTTTTGACTTTACTTTTACTGCCTAGGACTTTTTTGCTACTTTTTTGGTCTCAGGATTTGAAAGCCCACTTTAGGTGTGCGTATGGAGAAAACAAATGACGTACTTTTAGTCCGCTTGAAAAAAAAATATATAACAATAAAATGTTATTCACCTTGAACTGGAACAGCGTGAATAATATTCATTGTTCACGCTGCGTTTTTTATTTTTTCATTATACACAATTACAACCAAAATAAATGAAGCTTCAAACTATTGTCACGGAGAACGATGTCTCTCGCATATTACAATAAGCAATAATTACGCAAATTTGGTATAATTAAAATCGTACTGAATTAATTTTACTGAAGTTTTACCGTTCAGGTACTGAGGGCTTACGTCACTTCATAAAACAATGTCAACAAAAAACGGGACCATTTTTAGGGACATATCGGCATTTGTTGTCTTTGTTCATATCTCCTAGATCGTTGATGTTACTCAAAACATTTTTATTTTGATGAACTTCGGATGAAAATTACTTTCTGGGTTAACATAATCAGGATTGAATATGTCACGTTCTTAGTGAATTGCAGACATGCCAGTCCTATCAACAATACCAAAAAAAAAAAAAATTTCTGATTTTTTGTTTAATTTGACCTAAGGGGAGGGGGCTATAATGACGTATTTCTCAATTTTCAAGTTTGACCGCCTGTAACTTTAGAACGAGTCCACCGATGGGAGTAAAACCACCCGTATTTTGCTCTTCTTGGTGCCTCTTTTACCTCCCGCGAATACAAGTCCCGTAGATGCAACATTTTCGGAGAGACGACCCTTCGGTGGGCGATTTTTAGGCACTTTTAAAATCGAGCTTTTGGTTAATAAAAAAAAAAACAACTTTAAGGGTAAAGTTCATTCGAATTGAGTTTTTTACATTCTTCGGGAATTTACTGCATTCGGGAATTGCAGACGTGCCATTCCGATAAAAAATACCAAAAAAATGTCAAATTTTTTTTTAAATTGACTAAAGCAGGGGGTGGGATGTTACGACTTTTTTCTCAATTATCAACTTGGACTGCCTGTAACTTTAGGACGAGTGGACCGTTTGGAGTGTATCCACCTGTTTTTTTTTGCTCTTTTAGATGTCCCCTTTCCTTCCCATAGGTGCAATATTTTCGGAGTTAGGCCCTTTCGGTGGCCAATTTTTAGGCACTTTTAAATCGAGTTTTTGGCAAATTTAAAAAAAAACTACTTCAAGCGTTAATTTCATTCGAATTGAGTTTGTTACATTCTTCGGGAATTGCAGACGTGCATTCCAATCAAAAACAGCTAAGAAAAATGTTCTAAATTTTCTAGATTCTTGTCTAAGGGGGGGGGGGGGGGTTAGTACGACTTTTTTCTCAATTTTCACGTTTGACCGCCTGTAACTTTAAAACGAGTACACCGATTATAGTGAATCCAACTGTTTTTTGCTCTTCTTAATGTCCCCTTTCACCTCCCGCCAACAGAAGTACCGTAGAGGCAACATTTTCGGAGAGACCACCTTTCGTTGGGCGATTTTTATTTACTTTTAAAATCGATTTTTTGGCCAATTTAAAAAAAAAGCTACTTTAAGAGCAAATTTTATTTGAATTGAGTTACGTAGGAATTTAGCAAAAAAAAAGTCTAATTATTTATTTTTTTAAATTGACCGAAGAGATGTTATTTCTTTTTTTTGAATTTTCAAATTTGACTTCCTGTAACTTTAGAACGACTGGACCGTTTGTAGTGAATCCACCTGTTTTTTGCTCTTTTGATGTCCCCTTTCACCTCTCGCCAACAAAAGTCCCATAGGTGCAACATTTTCGGAGTTAGACCCTTTCGGGGGTCGATTTTTGAAAAAATTACTATAATTGTTCATTACATTAGAATTGAGTTTGTTACCTTTCTAGTGAATTGCAGACGTGCCATTTCCATCACAGCAAAAAAAATTTCTGAAATTTTTTTGAACTTGACCATAGGGGGGGGAGCTATAACGACTTTTTTCTCAATTTTCAAGTTTGACCGCTGTAACTCTAGAACAAGTACACCGATGGGAGTGAATCCACCTGTTTTTTGCTCTTCTTGATGTCCTCTTTTACCACCCACCAACAGAAGTGCGAACTCAATAATTCAAAAGAGAATTGAATATGAAATTCAAACATAATAAGATTTTTTGAGAAATTACCTTTTTTTCGAGACCGAGACTGAGACTCGAGTTGCTACTACGAGACCAAGACCGAGATTTATTTTTAAATTTGAGACCGAGAGTATGTAAGTCTCGGTCTCAGTCTCGGTCTCAGTCTCGGTCTCGTAAAGCTCTAAACGTAACAAACCCATTTTGAATAAAAGTAACCTCTAAAGCGTTTTTTTTTAAGTGGTAAAAAAAAAACGCGGTTCTAAAAGTGCCTAAAAATCGAACACCAAAGGTAGTATCTTCTAAAGTATTGCACCTGTGGAACTCCCGTTAGTGGGAGGTGAAAGACGACATCGACAAAGCTAGGAAACTTTTTTTGCTTTGGGTTCAGTTTTGTCAAATTTCTGAGCCCTCATTAATTATTAACAGTTTTCAGATTCAGTTTTTGGATTGATGAGTTTTCTTGGTCAGAATCTAATTCCAAATGAATTCAAATCCTACAAGAACATCGAGTACGATCAAATTTTTTTTTGTAAATACATATCTAAAATGTTTTCCGGGCTTTGAAGCCGCGATTCTCTCACTGCGGCTCTACCACTGCTTATCAAAGTCGATGAGGCAATGACCGAAGTGATTTCCCGTGCTTCCCGACGTTGACTGATTCGACTGTGGTGAACTCCGTGGTATTTATTTCCCCACCGCGCCGTCGCGCTGCAGTGGAGGGATGGGGTGGGGGTAGTGTTGGTGTGGAGTTTCGGCGCATTTTAGAACTCCCTTCCAGTCTGCATTTAGACACGTAATTTCCTACTTCCTGTTGAAATTGTTCGCAGACTCACTTCGCTGTTGATATCAATCACAGCGTTTCAACAACAATTTAATGACAACTTTTGCACTTCATGTCAAAATTACCAAACATTTTGTCTAGTGGTTAAAATTGCCAGGGTTTTAATCATTCGACTCTAAATAGTTTTTTCAAAAACAACAATCACATGTCACTAAGAAAACCAATAAATTTCAGGCTAATTTTTCCTAGCAAAACCCTGATTTGTTATTATCGACTGTTGGAAGTTAGTACCCCATAACCGCTGTTAGATAGGTACCATACCATGTGGACCGTATCAATTAAACTCCCATTAAATTTAAGTCGCGTGGTCCATAAACTCGACTTCTATCAGCACTTTGATCGTTCAATTATCGAATTTACGATCCCACCAAATTGACTTAGATATTATTAAAAGCCTTCAGTGTGACTTTAATAGCTGATTAGTGACCATTAAATTATTATTACCATTGAGACACGACCAGATGGGATTAATCTTTAAAAAAATTGTTATAGTATTTGTTCGAATGCTACATAAAAGCATTATCGTGGCAGGCTTTGCCGCAATAATTAAATTAATGCAGTTTAATGGGAATAATTTGCCATTATGTAAAGAAATTCCTTTATTATGCACGGCGGCCTTGACATTAAATATAATTTTATTGGCTATAGAGGTTTAGAAGTGCTTTTTTTTCCGCATTAAAGAGAAAAAGTGCTTATGTGTGGCGATCTAAAAGCAACAGTTGTTGTCGTGGAGATATAAAGCAATTTTTACGATATAAACATCTGCTTAATAAGTGGGTATTCAAAAACCTGCATGTAATTCGCACAAAAATGTATTTATAAGGATAATTTATTAGCTTGTTGACATTTAAACAGTACTTATTATTGGTGTGATACATATTAATTTTTTACACTAGCTATTGTGATCGGAAGGTGATACATTAGTTGTTTGGAGCGTGATGTTTTTATAGATTTAGACTTTATTTTTGGACCTACTAAATATTTATGATTTTTATTATCAGCAAGGCTGTTCGCACGTTACTCATGATGTGTAACCTAGATAAGATGACTAGTGGCGCACAAGAGTCAAAAATGCTTTTTAGATGCTGATTTTAGAGAGAAAGTATGGGTCTTAAAAAAACAAAAAAAATTTCTTCTGGGATCTCTTCAATAGTATTTGTATACAGGGTGTTTCAGAAAGGTGCTGACAAACTTTAGGGGCTTATAGAGGACGCCAAGACGTCCAACTTTTGCTTATAAAAACCCCTTTCCGTAAACACACCGTTTTTGAGATACAGAGCGTCAAAGAAATATATTTTTTGTTTTTATGATTTTTTTGTGTTATGCGAACGCCAGTGAGGATTATAAAAATCTCATGTTTTTGAAACTTTGGTTGTAGATTTTTTCCATGTTACGACGCTTAATGGGGGGGGGGGGGGGGGGGTCTGAGCAGTGGCAAGTCAAAAATGCGTTTTTTTTTAAATCCCAAATTTACGAGGTCTTTACCGTAGATTCTGAGCTACGTGGGGTGTACATAATGCTCCCCATGGGTAGATTTCCCCATATGTGTAGACGATAAGTCTAATTTCGATAAGTTAAATATAGGAAAATCTAGAAAAATTAGCAAATTTGGGACGGTTTTTTTTACTTTTTTTTTCCTGGTACCGCCTTATTGCTTAAAGGGCAATAAACCCAATAAGGGCGGTACCAGGAGAAAAAGCATGTCCTTGGGCACTTTTAGTTCTATCCCGCCAAAAGCGTCACTTTAGTACAGAGTGGTTTAAAAATGTCCAAAGACAGTTAAGAAAAAATATCCAAAATGGTAAGGTATTAGTTTTTTGCGATTTTTACGAAAACTATGGAGCGGTCCAGCTTCGGTTGTATATGGGCAATTAGAAGACATGGAGAGAAAAAGGAATCAAATTTTAGTTTTGTTGTAGCTTTTGTACCGGGCGAGCTACAAAAGTTTTTCTGTGCCACATTTTTAGCCACTTTGAGGAATATTTGTGCCGAGACGGTGCATCTAATCGAACGGCTTTCTATCCCAGGGGATACCTTGGAATGTTTTCTTCTTGGGATTTAGGACCACTTTTCGTTGGGACGCCGCGAAATGGTCTTAATTGAGTTTCGAAGCGAAAGATGCAGATTTTTGCAAATTTTGCCCCAAAATCCCGAATGCTTCCGAAGATCGCCACTTAACTGGTAATCGGAACCATTCGGCGGCGGCGGATTCTGCCACTAACACCTGAGATTTCCGAAATGTAAACATTAATTATAAAGGCTCAGACCAAGGAAAAACTGCCGAAAAGCGTGGAAAACTGTATGGCAGGAGAAAATTTGAACATTTCTAGGAAGATTATTGGCAAAATGCTCGGTCCTCGGAGAACGTTTTCACAAAGACTAGGCGTTTTGAAAATTTCGTTTCCGGATTTATGTGAACAAATTCACCTAAATCAAAGACCCTGGTTCTCAGATGTAGAGTTTAAACTCGAATGTAAAAATGTAGACTAAATATACCTTTCATTAACATACCGGTCGTGACGTAAGCGATTAAAGATATCACTGATATCTTTGAAACGATTAAAGTTAGAAAGCTGAAATTTGGAATGTGTCTTACTACGGCTACGTGGTGCGATATGACGTTTTGTTCTTTCAACATACACCATCATCAGGCTTTTATATTATATCCGTTTACCCGTTGGTTCAAATTTGAATGGAGGGTAACCTACTGAGGTGCGGTAAAATGTGAATAGCTGATATAGATATCATAGCGACCAGAGCTGAGATATAGTTTGATAAAGTTTTAAGAACCGATGATAATATCGAGTTGAAAATCGAATGGTATCTTAAAAAGTCCGAGGGGGCGCCGGCGCCGCGGAAAATCGAAAAAAAAAATTTTTCCGGTAAGAAATGCGTTGGTCTCATGTATTTTTAAACGGCAGGAATATAGAAAAGGTTGCATTTAGGGTACCATTGATGGTACAAGGTTCAAATATTGGATGGTAGGTACCTATAGCTATCATAGCTACAGTAGCTGAGCAACGTTAATATTTAGTAACTTGCTTAAGGTACATGGTTCAGCTTTGGATGCTGGGTGCCCATGGAGACACAATGAATGGTAATATAGCTGACATAGCTATGTAGCTGACGGTAGCTAGGTTATAGCTGTTGTATTGCACCGATGGTGATATCAAGTTGAAAATCGAATGGTTTTGAACGTTTTCCTTATGTAAAATTTGTTAAAAAGGACATTTTTAAAAATCCAAGAAGCCCGTCTGAAAAAAATTTGATTTAAGCCGATATCTCTGGAACTGCTTGAGCTAGAAAGCTGAAATTTGGTATGTGGCTACTTTATGTGAAGGGCTAGAGGTCTCTAGGGTCTGGAACTTTGCCGCGGGCACCGAAGGTTCCATTTTGAAAACTTTTTAAATTTATTGACACTTTTTTTGCTATATTTGATTTTTGCTACAATGTTTTAATTTGATCGAACATTATTCCAACTAAATTAAAAACTTTGAGCGACAAATTAAGCAGGTATTCTGTAGTCATGAATGCTCTATTCACTGGTGTCAATAGCATCGTTATACCATGTTTAGTTTTTTAATTATACAGGGTGTCCCGTAAACCTTCGACAATACTCCGCCCGATAGAAGCCCCATCCTTGACAAATCAAAAAATGAAAAATTAGTGTTAATGAAAGTATCATGGTTTCCAAGATATTTGCACTTTTTTCAAAATCGACAAAAACTGGCATCACTTAATATTTCGTACATTTACTCTTCCACAAGACCATGTAGAAAAATAATGTTTTCAGTTTTAGTTTCGCGAATGGTCGTAGTACAAAAGCTAATTTACAGATTTTGAACGTATGCTTTGGATTTTTAAGAAACAACTTTATTTTAACTTATTTCTTATAACTCCATTTCAGTTATGCAACGTTTGATCCCTAATGTAGCAAAAGATGAACAGCAGTAAGTGCAAAAAGTAGCGTCGTTCTTGTAGATTCTGAAATCGTATAATAAGTAACTATTCCTTAAACAGTAAATATTTTTATGACCGTTAAATGCATCAAGTACAATTTTTAGCACCACATTACATCACCATTTAATCGCAATTTACTCACCTATAAAGGTACTTCACATCATATTCATGCAGCTTTATTTGATTGTTTTTATTGTATTATTTACGAAACGAATTTTGACATCTATCAACCTGTTAAAATTAATCCATTATTTTCTGTAAATTGTGTTTTGAGTAGTTTGTTGAGCTTATCTTGTTATACTTATCATGCCATTTGTGCAATACACCCCTCGCGAATATGCAGAAATGCACTTTATCTATGGGGAGTGTGGAGGTAGTGCAAATCATGCATCACTACGCTACCGATTACGATTTCCACTACGAAACCATCCAGGACCTCGCGTTTTCACCGCCGTGCACAACGCTTATTCTGAAGGAAGATTACCAGAAATGCGTGGTGGAGAAGGGAGGCCTCAGGTGGCGGACGATGATGAGGTATTGGAAAAAATACATCGGGATTCAACCACATCAGTACGAGCCATCGCACGTCGGACAGCCATTCCAAAAACGATTGTACATCGAATTTTAAAGCGAAATCAAATGCACCCGTATCATATCCAGAGAGTGCAGGCCCTTCTTCCAGGAGACTTTCAACATAGAGTAAATTTTTGTAGGCGAATGTTACGAAAAATGCGTCAAGATCCAACTTTTTTTGACTGCACTCTTTGGACAGATGAATCTTCATGCAAACGAGGTGGCATTTTCAACATACATAACTTCCACAGTTGGCAAATGGAAAATCCACATGCCTTCAGGGAAAATTTCAGCATCAATTTAAAATCAACGTTGGGACAGGAATAATCAACAACAAAATTATAGGACCAGAAGAATTACCAGAAAATTTGAATGCTGAAAATTATCTGCAAATTTTGCAGAATCAGTTACCGGTGTTACTTGAAGACGTTCATCTATTAATAAGAAGACGAATGTGGTTTCAACATGACGGCTGTCCTGCCCACTATGCACTGGTTGTGAGAGAACACCTCAATAATGTTATTCCTGGCAGGTGGATTGGACGTCAAGGACCTATTTTGTGGCCACCACGTTCGCCGGATTTAAATCCTTTAGATTTCTTTTATTGGGGTTGCCTGAAAGAAAAAGTTTATACACGACTGGCCGAAACTGGCGAAGAGCTACGACAAAATGTCTTTAGAGCAGCCCAAGAAATTAACGAGGCTCAGTATCGATCAATCAAAAGATCGTTTATAAAAGGATGCAGAGCGTGCATTAGAGCCAATGGCGGTCACTTTGAACATTTACTTTAAGTTTTTTTTTGCGTTAATTGCTTCTTGCTCAATTTCTTGTAAATAGCACAAATAAACGATATTGTATGTAATTGTAAAAATTGTACTTGTTGCATCAAACTGACCATAAAAACATTTACTTTGTAAGGAATAGTTACCTATTATAACATTTCAGAATCTAGAAGAACGACGCTAATTTTTGTACTTAAGCGCATCAAGATCGCTGTGCATCTTTTGCTACAGTGGGGGTCAAAATTTGCATAATTGAAATGGAGTTATAAGAAATACTTTAATATAAAGTTGTTTCTTAATAAACCAAAGTAGACGTTCAGAATCTGTTGATTAGCAATTGTACTACCTCCATTCGCGAAACTAAAACTGAATATTTTTTTTTTCTACATGGTGTTATTGAAGAGTAAATGTACGAAATATCAAGTGATGTAAGTTTTTGTCGATTTTAAAATAAGTGCAAATATCTTGAAAACCATGATACTTTCATTAATACTAAGTTTTCATTTTTTGAGTTGTCAAGGATGGGGCTTTTATCAGGACGAGTATTGTCGAAGGTTTACGGGACACCCTGTATAGATATAGGTATTAAAATGTCGATAAAATGTGGAAAATTACCTTTAGGGGCCATTTTAAAGGGAAAGAAAATTACTGAAAATTTCAATTTTGCATATTTTTTACATATTTTTGTCCGCTCTTTCATATGAGACTATTTTTTAAAAAATATATGAAATTTGATTTCGACCAAAATTTTTGACGACCCCCCCCCCTTTAAATTTTTGAAATTTTTACATTTTCTTGTTTATCTTGGAAACGCTAAGGTTTTTCGATATTCAGATTAATATGATGTAAAAAAAAGTCATTGAGAATTATCCGATACATAAATCAGAAAGAAGCTGCCTTTCACTGTTTTCGAAAAAAATTAAAAAACTGCAAAATTTGCACCTTATTTTTGGGCTACCCGTGCTCAGTTACTATTCTAGGCAGACATTCGAAAATGGGCTCTACGTATAGCTCTATTTTTTCCACTTCCTTACTTATAGATTTTTGGATAAATCTTTATCGAAACAAGATATGAGGTGCTGAAGGCCGCAATGCACTATTTTGATCTCAAAATTTAGGTTTTTGGTATAACTATATAAACATAGAGATATCGACTTTTCCCATATAACTCAATAGTTAATATTTATCCATGAAAACGACCAATTCCTCTCACTATTACTACATAAACGCTACATAAAATGGAGAGAACATGTGCAATGTCACCACTTGCTCGAACTTAAGTTCGTATTTCTAACAATCACTTTAAAGAATTCAGATTTTTTTTTTATTGAAGAAACATCATCAAAAGGGGCAAACGCATACTTTCACGTCCACTTTTACGAACGTTAAAAAGCCCCAACAATAAAACCGTTTTATCGTCAAATTGTGTGTACGATTTATGTGCGGATGCGTAATTTTTTTAACAATTTTAATGCAAACCGCGAATATTCTGCAGAATAATAAACAATTTCTGCGTAATAAACGCCGTAAAAGCCAAGCACAAAAACCGCAAAAGTTATAAAACGTGCAGTTATAATAAAGTGCGCGTTTTCGGAAGACAATTGACTGTTTGTTTCTCGGTATTTAACCCCAAAAAAGCATTCTTGGAAGCTAATGTGGGGCTTGTTGCGCGAGGTTAGGCCGATGGTTCCCATAGTTAAAGATCATCTGTTTCGAAACGTTGCCAATGGAAACAGTTTAAGGGATTCTGGAACTTTCAAAATTTAAATATTTTCTTGACAATGTAGAAATTAAAGAATTATTGACATTTTCCTAATAATTGATGTTTCAAAGTGACCAATTCGAGGGGAGTTTTGCGCTGTCAAACTTGAGCAATAAAAATGACCGTACAAGCCAAAAGACATAGTAAACGTCGTTGTTGATCGTGTCGTACAAGTGGCTGTTAATCGAAACTAATAATAATAACTTACAAGAGCGTACCGTTAAGAAATATGGCCGAGTTAGCGGCACGGTGGGTCTCACTTTAGCCACCACCCGCGGATCGTTAATGGACGCGATGGTCCCGAGGACCCAACAATGGGCTCTGCTTGCGCCCGATGTCGGGAAAAATAAAGATCGTCTAATTTGTGACCGAGTGGTTTTATAAATTTTCGGTTATTAACGGCCCCGTGTCGCTATTAAAGTACCTTATGGGTGGTACTCCACTATTAGAGATTATTGAACACGAAATATTTACACGTCACCGGAGGGTGAGGGCTTTTTAAGCTTTAAGTGCGATTTTATTTAAAGTAGACCATCTCGAGGCGGATTGTTATTGCAACAGACCATCTTGTTTATACTGGTTAAACACGCACAAATATACATGTATATCTTTGATTGGAGTCAATTACCGTAACACATGAGAAACTGGTGTATTTTAGCTAACTTGAAGGGTTTTATCGGGAAGGTATGTCTTAGAGGGATTAAACTTATATAACCGAATAGTTCTGTAGCTGATAATTATTTAGTACAATCAAATTGTATTATCGTTATGATTATAATAATAGCATAATAAAATTATTGTATTATTAAACATTAGAGTTGAATTCGGTGTCCACTAATTAAGACTAATATATTTTTAAATTTAAAAGAAAGTTATTTTCTGCGAAATATGTTAGTGAACGAAATTTTTAGCTTTTTCGCAGGAAACTCTAGTTTAAAATATGCAAAAAAGCAATATTTACTAATTGGAAATTGAAAACTTATCTGCTTTCAATATTTCCAAAAAATATTGCAGCGTTTAAGAAGGAAACAAACAGAAACAACTACTCCGAGGGCTAATACCCCTACCGGCATTGAATTACACTGTTTGTTTCAAAGCTCATTTTATAAAGCAAAAAAAAAATATTAAAATTAATTAATAAAGTAATAAAAAATTAATGCTAAAAAGCCAAAAAAATATTAAGCTTTTTGCAAAGAATATAGAACCAGAATTTAATTAAGATATGCGAAAATGCACATGCATAATTACAATTTGGAAATTTGAAAACTTGTCTGCTCTCAGCATTTCCAAAACCTTGTAGTTATACATAAAGAAGGAAACAAAAAGAAACAACACCTTCGAGGGCTAATACCCCTACCGACATTGAATTATACTATTTGTTTCAAAGCTTAAATATTATAGAAAACATACATAAAAGCAAAGATGAAATACAAGAAAGTGCTCTAGAATAAAATAATAAAAAATAATAACATAAAAGTTAAATTAAAGTTTCTTTTTGAAATGTGGGTCAAAGTTACTAAATGTATATGTTAACCAAAAGTACTTACTACTCTCTTTTGGACGGAGTAATTGCGTAATTACTTTCTAGAGGCGACAAACCTCCCTTATACAAGCACTTTCTTGTATTTCATCTTTGCTTTTATGTATGTTTTCTATAATATTTAAGCTTTGAAACAAATAGTATAATTCAATGTCGGTAGGGGTATTAGCCCTCGAAGTAGTTCTTTCTATTTCTTTCCTTCTTTATGTATAACTACAAGGTTTTGGAAATGCTGAGAGCAGACAAGTTTTCAAATTTCCAAATTGTAATTATGCATGTGCATTTTCGCATATCTTAATTAAATTCTGGTTCTATATTCTTTGCAAAAAACCTTAATATTTTTTTGGCTTTTTAGCATTGATTTTTTATTACTTTATTAATTAATTTTAATATTTTTTTTTGCTTTATAAAATGAGCTTTGAAACAAACAGTGTAATTCAATGCCGGTAAGGGTATTAGCCCTCGGAGTAGTTGTTTCTGTTTGTTTCCTTCTTAAACGCTGCAATATTTTTTGGAAATATTGAAAGCAGATAAGTTTTCAATTTCCAATTAGTAAATATTGCTTTTTTGCATATTTTAAACTAGAGTTTCCTGCGAAAAAGCTAAAAATTTCGTTCACTAATATTTTTAAATGTTAATATTTTAGTACAATTTACTTACTCCCTGTATAGCAAATTTGGTATGTAAAGTTAATATATCAATAGAAGACGTTGTTTCCATAGTATCTATTTTTTAAATTATTTTCTTTAACAACACATCTTTTAATCCGAAAAAATGCCCTCTTACATTATACGTTTTTCTAATGTACTAAGACTTCAATCACTACGATTAATTTACCGAATTACTTGAGGTTTAATGTCACCTAATTTAAATTCCGCCAATTTTTAATTTAGTCCATGGAATCACTCTCAAAGTTGAGTTAAATAAGAATTAAAATTAATCCAAATTAATATCTGTAATCTGAATGTATTCTACTGTTTTTTAATAAGTTCAATTAAGTTTTAATAATGATTCTCTCAGGTGGAATGAAGTATGATTGGGATTAAATTTAGTTTGTTTGATCCGAATAGACAAAATAAATAAGTACATTTTTAAAATTACTCATTCGCCGCAAATTTTTCCAGATTTACCAAAACTCAGTTCTTCAATCCGAATAAATGAATTTTTAATATTCTCAATTAAGTTTTAATAATGATTATATCCAGTCGAATTAAATATAAAATATGATTGGGCTTAAATTATTTTCTTTAATCCTTGAATAGACAAATTAAACGGCAGTTACGGTTTCTGAAATTGAAGAATTGAAATACTGAGATCTAATCTAGATACATAAGTTATTTTTTAAAATAACTCATTCACTATACAATCTAAAGTGTTTTCCGGGCTTTGATGCCGTAGTCCAATGGAATTTCTTCCTGATGTTTCGGCTACAACTGCGGCAGACATTACCAAAGGCGATGAGGCATTGGGCGAAGTGATCTCCCGTGCTTCCCTGCGTTGACTGATTCGACTGTGGTAAACAACTCCATGGTATTTATTCCCCCGCCGTCGCACTCCAGGGGAGGGACAGGGGTGGGAGTAGTCGTGGCCAGGGGTTTCGGCGTATGAGTACAAAAAACTCCCATGGATATTTAGTTGGGCTTTTTTACTTAACTATTGATATCTAAAGATCAATTATCCATAAAACGACAAATTTTTGTTAAAAATCTTCTGCAGTTTTGTCTCAGTTATTCTCTAAAAAGTGAAAAATGATTTCAGTTAAATATAATGCTAGAGTCTTAAAAAATTATTATATTATATTTAGTCCTCGTCCCCCATAAGAAAGTCAACAATTGCGACACGTGACTCCCTGAGCTAATAACAAACTCAATTACCATAATCAACATATTCCTGCGTCGTTCGCTCCAATTTCCGGTCTGGTATTAAATTATACTCGGGATGTTATATACCAATGATTAAACGGATATTCTTGTTTAAACGTCGATTCCCATACAGACCTGCCTCCTGGTTTTACGCTTTTGCCTGTTAGTGTCCTTCGCAATTTAAAACCAACTAAATATTTTATTCGTTGCCACATTTCCATAGTGACATAGCAACTATAATTTCCAATTATGAAAAATTAGCGGCTAATACCGGGCATTTATTAACTTGTCAATCACATGCATGCGAGATATCGAAAATATTCGCCAGGTTGATCAAAATTCAAGGAAATTAATTGAATTACTTATAAACAATTTTCTTTTTGCTTCAAGGTGACTCTAAATTGATATTTGCCGCTTGAGGTCCATTAGGGGCGATAATTGCTTTTCGATATTGCGATTTTTCTGACCGTGAGGTGAAATTGGTGCGTAAGGTCTGCATCATATATCATCCGTATTATTCCCTGTTTGAGGCCCGCACAACAATATACAAATATTTGCGAATAATACAGATTAAATCCCATACTAACAATATTGGTTAAAGATTAGGCTGGTGCCAGCGTTCCTGATCTTAGACGTGAAATGTGTACTAATAAATTGAAGACTCTAAGCCTTAAGCAAATTGGGATTTGGGTCGTCACATTTTCGACTTTTCAGCAATTTTACAGTTCTTTTTCGACGAACAATCAGTGCGCAGTTCTTCCTAACAACAACGATCCAATTACATAATTAGATCGTGTAAACTTATCCGAGTCCGGAAAAGGGGCATTAGCGTCCCAAAAAGCGGCAAAACGGCGTAAACCGAGCAAAACGATTCATTCGAACTGCACGCACGGCCCCGGAGCCGTCTAGCGTGACCAACGCCGGACATACATAAATCAGCATTTTTTACGTCCGACACGGACAGTTCACCCGTTTTTTGTTACCTATTTAATTAGGGTTAATGCATGTCTACCATTCTTGTGCATTGAGGGGCTTTAATTTGAATTGTGTGCCCTCAATGGGCGAAAAACTGCCGTAAAAGCATCAGAATCTCCCCTGCTTCGCATGTTCTTTGGTTCCACCGTATTCAACAGATTTTTGGTTTTTTTTTTTTAGGAAAAAATATGTGAAATTTAATTTCGCATAATTATGTAGCTTTTTTAAATGACAGAAGTTGGTGTTGGTATGCATCCACAAATTTCTGTAAGAACTTTTATAAATTAATAAAGAAAAGTTTCTTTTCCCACAAACGCGTTAAACTACCATATTACATAATACACAAAGGTTAAACAATTAGTATCCTGGCGGCAGAAAAGTTTTTTCCTGCCGTTCGTCGTCGGCAGGTAAAGTGACAGCAATAATGTCAAATTCGTCTCTTTGCATGTTTGCTCAAAGCACTATGCCAAAGAACATTCTCCGCAGAACTGTAAAGGCGGCTTAATGTGTAGATAATTTAAACACAGGGATATGTAATGAGCTCAGATAAAAGAACAAAGACTATATATTAGTAGTAGAGCGTAATCTTTAATCCTAAATTGCGTCATTCTATCTACATATTTAAAAATGCCCTTTAATCCCTGAACAGTTTTTTTTTGTTTCAATTCCAGTCTTTTGTAATTTTTGTGCGTTAAACAGACCAAACAGAAAGTTTCATTGTCCTGCATATTCTTTAAAAATCCCTTAACGATCTTTAGTTTTATCATAAATTTAGACCTTCGTAGGTCAGTGCTTAAAAAGATAATCAGTTTAAGGTTGATATTACATAGTAAAGAATAATTTTTTTCTGTTTTTACCTAAGGTTTGGGTATCATTAATTTAAGATCCTTACGGACAGGAAAGTTTGTTTAAAGAGAGAAACATTGAACTACGAATTATTCACCATAGGATTGAAGAAATCGTTTACTTTATAATTTATTCCGAGGGGCTTAAAGCTTTATTTTATTCCGTATTCCAGGAATTAAAACTAAAAATTATTATAAAAAATTAGATGTAGAGCGTAATTTTTACTCCAAAATTACATGTTGCTGCATATGTTAAGGGATTAAAGGGCAAAAAAAGCCCTTTAATCCCTTAGCATTTTTTTTTAATTTGTATAGATCCTTACAGACAGGGATAAAAATTGAAAGTATTTTACAAGACAGAAAATTCCACCACGAATTATTCGCCATAGGATTTAATACATCTTTTACTGTATAATTTAATACGAGGAACTTAAAGCTTTATTTTATTCCGAATTCACAGGAATTAAAACTAAAAATTATTAATAAAAATTAGAAGTAGAGCGAAATATTTAATCCAAAATTATATGTTGCTGCATATCTTGAAAAATGCCCTTTAATACCTTAACATTTTTTTTTAATTTGAGCCTTTTGTGATTCAAATGCGTTAAGTAAAACAAGGAACAAATAGAAAGTTTCATTATGCTGCATATTCTTTAAAATTATTTTTAATCCCTTAACGATCTATAGTTTTATCATAAATTTAGACCTTCGTAGGTCAGTGCGTAAAAAGATAATCAGTTTAAGTTTGATACTTAATATTACGTAGTAAAGAATAATTGTTTCTGTTTTTTACTTAGGGTTCGGGTATCATTTTAGATCCTTACAGATAGGGATTAAAATTGAAAGTTTTTTAAAAGTTATAAACATTCCTCTACGAATTATTCACCATAGGATTGAAGACATCCTTTACTGTATAATTTAATCCTAGGGGCTTAAAGCTACATTTTATTCCGTATTCATAGGAATTAAAACTAAAAGTTATAAGAAATTAGAAGTAGAGCGTAATTTTTAATCCAAAGTTACAAACACGTTGCTACATATCTTGAAAAATTGCCTTTAATCCCTTAACATTTTTTTTTTTAATTGGAGCCTTTTGTGATTCAAATGCGTTAAAGAAAACAAAGAACAAATAGAAAGTTTTAGATCTTCGAAAATTTAGACCTACGTAGGTCAGTGCGTAAAAAGATAATCAGTTTAAGGGTGATATTACGTAGTAAAGAATAATTTTTTCTGTTTTTTACTTAAGGTTTGGGTAACATTTTAGATCCTTACAGACAGGGATTAAAATTGAATGTTTTTTAAAAGTCAGAAAAATTCCTCTACGAATTATTCACCATAGGATTGAAGTCATCGTTTCCTGTATAATTTAATCCGAGTGGCTTAAAACTTCCTTTTTGTTCCGTATTCACAGGAATTAAAACTAAAAGTTATTGTAAAATATTAGAAGTAGAGCGTAATTTTTAATCCAATATTACAAACATGCTGCTGCATATCTTGAAAAATTCCCTTTAATCCCTTAACAATTTTTTTTCTAATTTAAGCCTTTTGTGATTCAAGTGCGTTAAAGAAAACAAAGAGCAAATAGAAAGTTTCATTATGCTGCATATTCTTTAAAAAAAATTTTAATCCCCTATCGATCTATAGTTTTATCAAAAATTTGGACCTTCGTAGGTCATTGCGTGAAAAGATACTCAGTTTAAGGTTGATATTACGTAGCAAAGAAATTTTTCTGCTTTTTACTTAGGGTTTGAGTATCATTTTAGATCCTTACAGAGATGGATTAAAATTGAAAGAATTTTTTTAAAAAGTTAGAAACATTCCTCTACGAATCATTCACCATAGGATTGAAGACATCCTTTACGGTATAATTTAATCCTAGGGGCTTAAAGCTTTATTTTATTCCGTATTCACAGGAATTAAAACTAACAGTTATAAAAAATTAGAAGTGGAGCGTAATTTTTAATCCAAAATTACAAACATGTAGCTACATATTTTGAAAAAATCCCTTTAATCCCTTAAATTTTTTTTTAACTTAAGCCTATTGTGATTCAAATGCTTTAAAGAAAACAAACAAAGAATATTAAGTTTCATTATGCTGCATATCATTTAAAAATATTTTTAATCCCTTAACGATCTATAGTTTTATCATAAATTTAGACCTTCGTAGCTCAGTGCGTAAAAAGATAATCAGTTCAAGGCTGATATTACATAGTAAAGAATAATACTTTTTCTGTTTTTACCTAGGGTTTGGGTATCATTAATTAAAGATCCTTACGGACACGGATAAAAATTGAGAGGGTTTTTAAAGAGAGAAACATTCCACTACGAATTATTCACCACAGGATTGAAGAAATCGTTTACTGTATAATTTAATCCTAGGGGCTCAAAGCCTCATTTTATTCCGTATTCCCAGGAATTAAAACTAAAAGTTATAAAAATTAGAAGTATAGCGTAATTTTTAATCCAAAATTACAAACATGTTGCTACATATCTTGAAAAATCCCTTTAATCCCTTAACATTTTTTTTTTAATTTGACCCTTTTGTGATTCAAAGGCGTTAAAGAAAACAAACAACGAATATTAAGTTTCATTATGCTGCATATCCTATAAAATTATTTTTAATCCCTTAACGATCTATAGTTTCATCATATATTTAGACCTTCGTAGGTCAGTGCGTAAAAACTTACTCAGTTACGCAGTTGATATTACGTAGTAAAGAATAATTTTTTCTGTTTTTTACTTAGGGTTTGGGTATCATTTAGATCCTTACAGACAGGAATTAAAATTGAATGTTTTTTTAAAGTCAGAAACATTCCTCTACGAATTATTCACCATAGGATTGAAGACATCGTTTACTGTATAATTTAATCCGAGGGGCTTAAAGCTTAATTTTATTCCGCATTCACAGGAATTAAAACTAAAAGTTATTATAAAAAATTATAAGTAGAGCGTAATATTTGATCCAAAATCACATGTTGCTGCATATCTTGAAAAATGCCCTTTAATCCCTTAACATTTTTTTTTAATTTGAGCCTTTTGTGATTCAAATGCGTTAAAGAAAACAAACAACAAATATTAAGTTTCATTATGCTGCATATCCTATAAAATTATTTTTAATCCCTTAACGATCTATAGTTTCATCATATATTTAGACCTTCGTAGGTCAGTGCGTAAAAACTTACTCAGTTACGCAGTTGATATTACGTAGTAAAGAATAATTTTTTCTGTTTTTTACTTAGGGTTTGGGTATCATTTAGATCCTTACAGACAGGAATTAAAATTGAATGTTTTTTTAAAGTCAGAAACATTCCTCTACGAATTATTCACCATAGGATTGAAGACATCGTTTACTGTATAATTTAATCCGAGGGGCTTAAAGCTGAATTTTATTCCGCATTCACAGGAATTAAAACTAAAAGTTATTATAAAAAATTATAAGTAGAGCGTAATATTTGATTCAAAATCACATGTTGCTGCATATCTTGAAAAATGCCCTTTAATCCCTTAACTTTTTTTTTTAATTTGAGCCTTTTGTGATTCAAATGCGTTAAAGAAAACAAACAACAAATATTAAGTTTCATTATGCTGCATATCCTTTAAAATTATTTTTAATCCCTTAACGATCTATAGTTTTATCATATATTTAGACCTTCGTAGGTCAGTGCGTAAAAACTTACTCAGTTACGCAGTTGATATTACGTAGTAAAGAATAATTTTTTCTGTTTTTTACTTAGGGTTTGGGTAACATTTAGATCCTTACAGACAGGGATTAAAATTGAATGTTTTTTTAAAGTCAGAAACATTCCTCTACGAATTATTCACCATAGGATTGAAGACATCGTTTACTGTATAATTTAATCCGAGGGGCTTAAAGCTTAATTTTATTCCGCATTCACAGGAATTAAAACTAAAAGTTATTATAAAAAATTATAAGTAGAGCGTAATATTTGATCCAAAATCACATGTCGCTACATATCTTGAAAAATGCCCTTTAATCCCTTAACATTTTTTTTTAATTTGAGCCTTTTGTGATTCAAATGCGTTAAAGAAAACAAACAACAAATATTAAGTTTCATTATGCTGCATATCCTTTAAAATTATTTTTAATCCCTTAACGATCTATAGTTTCATCATATATTTAGACCTTCGTAGGTCAGTGCGTAAAAACTTACTCAGTTACGCAGTTGATATTACGTAGTAAAGAATAATTTTTTCTGTTTTTTACTTAGGGTTTGGGTATCATTTAGATCCTTACAGACAGGAATTAAAATTGAATGTTTTTTTAAAGTCAGAAACATTCCTCTACGAATTATTCACCATAGGATTGAAGACATCGTTTACTGTATAATTTAATCCGAGGGGCTTAAAGCTGAATTTTATTCCGCATTCACAGGAATTAAAACTAAAAGTTATTATAAAAAATTATAAGTAGAGCGTAATATTTGATTCAAAATCACATGTTGCTGCATATCTTGAAAAATGCCCTTTAATCCCTTAACTTTTTTTTTTAATTTGAGCCTTTTGTGATTCAAATGCGTTAAAGAAAACAAACAACAAATATTAAGTTTCATTATGCTGCATATCCTTTAAAATTATTTTTAATCCCTTAACGATCTATAGTTTTATCATATATTTAGACCTTCGTAGGTCAGTGCGTAAAAACTTACTCAGTTACGCAGTTGATATTACGTAGTAAAGAATAATTTTTTCTGTTTTTTACTTAGGGTTTGGGTATCATTTAGATCCTTACAGACAGGGATTAAAATTGAATGTTTTTTTAAAGTCAGAAACATTCCTCTACGAATTATTCACCATAGGATTGAAGACATCGTTTACTGTATAATTTAATCCGAGGGGCTTAAAGCTTAATTTTATTCCGCATTCACAGGAATTAAAACTAAAAGTTATTATAAAAAATTATAAGTAGAGCGTAATATTTGATCCAAAATCACATGTCGCTACATATCTTGAAAAATGCCCTTTAATCCCTTAACATTTTTTTTTAATTTGAGCCTTTTGTGATTCAAATGCGTTAAAGAAAACAAACAACAAATATTAAGTTTCATTATGCTGCATATCCTTTAAAATTATTTTTAATCTCTTAACGATCTATAGTTTTATCATATATTTAGACCTTCGTAGGTCAGTGCGTAGAAACATACTCAGTTACGCAGTTGATATTACGTAGTAAAGAATAATTTTTTCTGTTTTTTACTTAGGGTTTGGATATCATTTAGATCCTTACAGACAGGGATTAAAATTGAATGTTTTTTAAAATTCAGAAACATTCCTCTACGAATTATTCACGATAGGATTGAAGACATCCATTACTGTATAACTTAATCCGAGTGGCTTAAAGCTTCATTTTATTCCCTATTCACAGGAATTAAAACTAAGATTAGAAGTAGAACGTAATATTTAATCCAAAATTACATGGTGCTGCATATCTTGAAAAATTCCCTTTAATCCCTTAACAATTTTTTTTTAAATTGAGCTTTTTGTGATTCAAATGCGTTAAATAAAACAAAGAACAAATAGAAAGTTTCATTATGCTGCATATTCTTTAAAATTATTTTTAATCCCTTAACGATCTATAGTTTTATCATAAATGTAGACCTTCGTAGGTCAGTGCTTAAAAAGTTAATCAGTTTAAGGTTGATACTTGATATTTCGTAGTAAAGAATAATTTTTTCTGTTTTTTACTTAGGGTTTGAGTATCATTTTAGATCCTTACAGACAGGGATTAAACTTGAAAGAATTTTTTTTAAAGTTAGAAACATTCCTTTACGAATCATTCACCATAGGATTGAAGACATCCTTTACTGGATAATTTAATCCTAGGGGCTTAAAGCTTTATTTTATTTATTCACAGGAATTAGAACTGAAAGTTATAAAAAATTAGAAGTATAGCGTAATTTTTAATCCAAAATTACAAACATGTTGCTACATATCTTGAAAAAATCCCTTTAATGCCTTAACACTTTTTTTTTTAATTTGAGCGTATTGTGATTCAAATGTGTTAAAGAAAACAAACACCGAATATTAAGTTTCATTATGCGGCATATTCTTTAAAATTATTTTTAATCCCTTAACAATCTATAGTTTTATTATAAATTTAGACCCTCGTAGGTCAGTGCATAAAAAGATAATCAGTTTAAGGTTGATATTTCCTAGTAAAGAACAATTTTTTCTGTTTTTTACTTAGGGTTTGGGTATCATTTTAGATCTTTACAGACAGGTATAAAAATTGAAAGTTTTTTAAAAGACAGAAACATTCCACTACGAATTATTCACCAGAGGATTGAATAAACCGTTTACTGTAAACTGTAAAGCTTCATTCTATTCCGTATTCACAGGATTTGAAACTAAAAATTATTAAAAAAAAAGTGGATCGTAATTTTTAATAAAAAATTACATGTTGCTGCATATCTTGAATAATCCCTTAACATTTTTTTTTATTTGAACTTTTTGTGATTCCAGTGCGTTAAAGAAAACAATTTATTACCATACATACTAGTTTTCTGGAACACAATCTTTTGTCATCTGAATGATTAAAAGGTTTGCGACGTTGATTAAAAGTAGAGCTTAATCTATATATAACAGGCAGTAGTTGTTAAAACTGTATATTGTGCAACTAGTGTCGAAAATAGTACTTTCACTGCGCTTAGCGGTGCGGTAAAGGCCCCTTTTCCGCACTTTTAGGCGAATAAGAGTGGCAAAAAATTGTCGATCAACGTTTTTTGAAGGACTCGTATTCTTATATGACACTGAATACTTGAGCCGAATAAGTACCTTTAGTTCGATTTCATGCAAAACTGCCTCCTACAACACCCTGTACACGATCAGTGCCGGTCGTATTTACGACCCGTATGCACAATGAGGCGAAATCTAAATGCCTGTCTTATTAACGATTTGTCATGCATAATATTTGAATTAATTCCCGGCCGCATGACGCGGTCTATCATCCCGGTGGTACCGCAGTTCGTAAATTTAGATTTTAATTACCGGCACGATGACGATTATTATTACCCTTTGTTGTCCAGACGAAGACGTAGAGATCCACAATTTTTTTTCTTTTACTTTTAGCACCTTTAGCAGTACCAATTCTCACTATCCGAGCCGGGCAGCAAATATGGCCGACATTATGCGTTCTCACAATCGAATCCACTAAATTATTAGAAGTACCAGTTTGGATCCCGTATAAAAGCAAATAAAAGTCGATATTCCCATTCGATGCGCCCGTCGGTATACATAAAAGGCGACGTGGGCAGACCGAGTGATACCGAACATATAAACATATTATTAGGCTAATTGTTTAGAGCCGTAACTTAACACCTATACCGGCTCCGGGACCGTATTATGCATTCAGCCTCGGCATTGTAAACTTTGACAGAAATACTGCTCCGTATCTTGACAAATATTGCCGGAGCCTCGTGAAGAAGAAAAGAGTTCTTCGGGAGTTTGCAGCCCACGTTCGACTGCATTTACACTTTCCGTGTTTCTTTCTCGATGAACGTTTGCGTAGTCATTTGTAACAATGTTTAGATACATCGGAAGGCAATGGTTTGTTTATAAATATTAGAATATTATTCAAGGGGCATGTAATGATAACTCACGCTGCCGAAGGCGAGGGGCATAATTCATCAAAGTGCTAATACTCAAAAAATGTTCTTGATTGAACAGTCGCACATCTCTTGTTAACTTTACCAATAATATAACTATTATAAAAACAATTGTTTTCAATAATTTTTAACAGTTCTACCAGAAATGTCAGTAGACTTTAAGACTGGCCAAAAAAAATTGGGCATCACGACTTTAAAATAAACTTTTTTTCAATTCTCAACTTTGACCGCCTATAACTTGAGAACGCCTCTACCGATTAGAGTGAATCCAACTGTTTTTTCCTCTCCTCTTCTCGATGTCACTTTTTCACCTCCCACCATCGAAAGTTCCGTAGGTGCAATATTTTTGGAGATAGACCCCTTCGGTGGTCGATTTTTAGGCCCTTTGAGAATCGCGTTTTTGGACTATTTTTAAGAAAAAAACCTCTATAGGGGTTAATTTCATTCGAATTGAGGTTGTTACGTTTTTAGGGGATTGAAACGTTCCATTCCGATCAAAAACAACACAAATTTTTTTCGTTTTTGTTTTAATTTCTAGAGGGTGTTATTTCTCAATTCTCAAATTTGACCGCCTGTAACTTAAGAACGCCTGGACCGATCAGAGTAAATCCAACTGTGTTGTCCTCTTCTTGATCTCCTCTTTCACCTCTCACCATCGAAAATTCCTTAGGTGCATTATTTTTGGAGAAAGACCCCTTAGTTGGTCGATTTTTAGACAGTTTTAGAATTGCATTTTTGGACCATTTAAAAAAAGAAAATTTCTTTAGAGATTAACGTCATTCGAATTGAGGTTGTTACGTCTTTAGGGGATTGAAACGTTCCATTCCGATCAAAAAGAGCAAAAAAACTTTTTCGATTTTTTTTTTTAAATATCTAAAGGTTACGAATTTTTCTCAATTCTTAACTTTGACTGCCTGTAACATGAGAAGGTCTCGACTGATTAGAGTGAATCCAACTGCTTTTTCCTCTTCTGGATGTCCTCTTTCACCTTCCATCAGCGAAGGTTCCGTAAATTCAATATTTTTGGAGATAGACCCCTTTGGTGGTCGATTTTAGGCACTTTTAGAATCTCGTTTTTGGACCATTTGAAAATTTTTCAAGGTGGGATATTACGACTTTTTCCTCAATTCTCAATTTTGACCGTCTATAACATGAGAACACCTCTATCGATTGGAGTGAATCCACTGTTTTTTTCTTCTACTTGATGTCTTCTTTCACCTCCCACCATCTTCCGACCCCTTCGGAGGTCGATTTTAAAGCACTTTTAGAATCGCGTTTTTGGACCATTTAAACAGAGAACACTTTAGAGGTTAATTTAATTCGATTTGAGTTTGTAGCTTTTTTAGGGGAGTGCAAGCGTGCCAAAAATGTTCCCAATTTTTTTTGAAAATGTCTAAGTGGGGAGGGGGGGGGTATTACAATTTGTTTCTCAATTCTCAACTTTGACCACCTGTAACATGAGAACGCCTCGACCGATTAGAATGAATACAACTGCTTTTTCCTCTTCTGGATGTCCTCTTTCACCTTCCATCATCGAAAATTGCGTAAATGCAATATTTTTGGAGATAGAGCCCTTTGGTGGTCGATTTTAGGCACTTTTAGAATCTCGTTTTTGGATCATTTGAAAATTTTTCAAGGTGGGATATTACGACTTTTTTCTCAATTCTCAATTTTGACCGTCTGTAACATGAGAACACCTCTATCGATTGGAGTGAATCCACTGTTTTTTTCCTCTACTTGATGTCTTCTTTCACCTCCCACCATCATCCTATTTAGGTTATAAGTCATAATTGCGTGTGGCACACAACGAACATCTCTCAGCAATCGTAGACGCGCCCTTATCAGAAAGCGGCAACGCATTGTCTATTCATACCACTTATACCTACACATAACAGCTTCAGCTGAAATTCCATTTGTTACGTCGATGAATATTATCTGTTGAACATTGTTGTGTAGGTCTGGAGGAATATATTATATTAACGCTTTAGGAACTAAATAGATACTCCTATTCCAAGTTCCGTAAATGCAATATTTTTCGAGATAGACCCCTTCGGAGGTGGTATTTAAAGCACTTTTAGAATCGCGTTTTTGGACCATTTAAACAGAAAACACTTTAGAGGTTAGTTTAATTCGATTTGAGTTTGTAGCGTTTTTAGGGGATTGCAAGCGTACCAAAAATGTTCCCAAATTTTTTGAAAATGTCTAAGCGGGGGGGGGGGGGTATTACAATTTGTTTCTCAATGTTCAACTGTGACCACCGGTAACATGAGAACGCCTCGACCGATTAGAATGAATACAACTGCTTTTTCCTCTTCTGGATGTCCTATTTCACCTTCCATCATCGGAAATTGCGTAAGTGCAATATTTTTTGAGATAGAGCTCTTTGGTAGTCGATTTTAGGCAATTTTAGAATCGCGTTTTTGGACCATTTAAGAAAAACCTGTTTAGAGGTTAATTTTATTCTAATTGAGGTTATTACGTTTTTAGGAGATTGAAACGTTCCATTTCGATCAAAAACGGCAAAAAATATTTTCGAAATTTTTTGGAACTCACCAAAAGAGGGTATTACGACTTTTTTCTCAATTCTCAAATTTGACCGCCAGTAACATGAGATCGCCTTGACCGATTGGAGTGAATCTAATTGTTTTTCCTCCTCTTGATGTCTTCTTTGACCTCCCACCACCGGAAGTTTCGTAGATGCACTATTTTCGGAGATATCTCCCACCATTAGAAGTTTTAATATTTTCGAAGATACACCCCTTCGGTGATCGATTTTTAGGTATTTTTAGAGTAGCGTTATTGACCATTTTTCAAAAAGCCACTTTAGAGGTTCATTTCATTCGAATTAAGTTTGTTATTTCTACGAACGACAGAAAATGCAAATGAGGGGCATTTGGAGAAATTGAAGTTAGAATTAAGCCTAAAACATTGTCACATTTTTAAAAAATGAAAGTTTTATTGTATTTGGAAAAAATAATTCTGCCTAAAAATATCTCAAAATTACAATTTGGCGTTATTCGAAAAAGTCAGGCTAAGATTAGGGTGAAAAGTCATTAAAAATGACTCGAGTAAAGATAAAGATTTAAAGTTTTTCAAATAATTGAGATTTGTTAATTTGAGAGAAGGTTAATTTAGATCGATGAAAACAATATAAAAAAACGAAAATTTTAACAAAACATGACAGACAATGAAGAAGAATAAGAAAATTTGAATAATAGAAGAGCAAAAAATAAAAAAAATAAAATAATAGTAAACAAAATCTGAATCAGAAAAATATGTCCAAAAACAGATATTTAAAGGCATAAACTTAAAATATTCTAATCTAATTTTAACCTATAATTGTTTAGAAGCTTGAAAATTTGCTAAAAAATGTCCCTTTTCGTACTATAGTTTATTCAATAAACATTGATTTTTGACCCAATGGAAAAGTGGTATTTCGGGGCAATATGGTAATAAAAGGATCGCAAAATAACAGTTTTGTGCCAAAATTGTCTCAATAGAAGTCAATGTACTTTACAACTCGTTGGAAAGTCCAATCTTGTGTCACAATTTCCTAGGAAGAGCAATTTAGATCGCTGAAGAAAAATATGAAAGAACCAGAAATGTAACGAAACGTTGCAAATAATAAGAACGGAGAGATATGAAAAATGAAAAAGCAATACGAAAGGAATAAAGTTAAAAAAACTGCAAAAATTCTAATTAAAAACTTAAGAAATGAGGAAAATATAAAAATTATAAAAATAAAATAACAAAAATCAAAAAATTTTTGGTCAAAAATTGACGAAAACTTCAATCACTTCATTTTATGGCCTATTTTAAGTATTTTTTTAGTGAAAAAGAGATATTGCAACATACATTTGTCTTAATACATCCTAATAGAAGGCTAAAAACTGTCGCCTACGACATGTTTCGTTTCCATGATAACTCATAATTCTTTTGTGAATAATAAACATTATTCACGAGGGTATAAAGATTAGTATTAATCTTGAGAATGTACAAGAATAATGTGATTTTTTTATTACGGTCGTGGATAAAAGATTTTATTGTATTACTTACGGCTTTTTGCCCACAATTTACGCCATTCCAACTGCCATTTCAATCAATAACGATCAGTATCAACATGTCTCGTAATGGGAATTATTCAATTACAACCAAGGATGAAAATCATGATTTAGTGGTGTGTCTATAAATCAAGCGGCTTAATTAGGCAAAATATACCATTAGCGCGAAATACCAGTTTTATTATGAATATGTAGGAATAAATCCAGCGACGACATCAATCATCAGTGTTGTTAGAGCTTAACTCAAAGATATTTGGTTATTTACCAGCGCCAATGTTCTGATCTTCCAGCAAACATTCCGACGGTGGTCCTAACAGGAAAACGCACCATCGTCGAAGCCTTAATTCCTTAACTAGATAAATGACAATTTAAGCTTAAAATATTGCTCTAAATTGTAGTTAAACACGATTTGGTATAATCCGTGCCTGTTCGGTTTGAATCTCTTAATGCCCTGGGACTAAGTCGATCGTTTAAAGCCTCATGCTTGACAACAAAATATTATACCAATAACCACCGGCAAGGAAGGTTTTATTATCTGCAGCATTTTTTTTTTATTTATGTTTTTAGATATACTTACTGAATAACAATATACACCCTGTATTAAACCTTTCAGCAAGAGTATGTAAAAAAATGACACGGCTCGTAGAATTTAATTTCATTGAGTAAAGATCCTGGCACTAGATTAAATTCATATATTCAAGATCGTCGTAGACGATAAAACGTGGATTATCTCCGACACGCTAAAATATTTTTCAATATTATTTATATATCTGCATTAATATAATTAAAGCGAATGACACCGTAACGTGGACAATTATTATTACGTGACCCAATTCCGGAAAAGAACACACATACACACACAGACCACGGTAAAAAGGGGGGCGTTTTGCATAAATTAATTGGTAACGTGTTAATTGTCCAAAGTGCCCCGAGCCAATTTTTGTCATGAGAATGGTTCGAAAGTTTTTAATGAATTAATTTCGAGAATTTTAATTATAGGCGCTACGGGCTGCAATTTGTCTTTGGCGACCCATTTACTATATCGATTTTATATTATTTCCAGCAGCAGGTAATTAATATTGTAAACACATTGTTGCTGAAAGTCGATTCTCATGGGATATTATTAAATTTGATATTCATTATTGAAGGAGCCGTTCGTTTGCTAACCCAAATGATATATACCTACGTCACATTCGATTGAATGCAACAAATCCATATTAAAAAGCAATTAAAAGGAAAATTATGCTTGTTAAAAAAACAATAAACACAATGCTCTATCATCTCAATTATATATGGAAAGCAGAATGTAATATACAGGAACAGTCAAAAACTCAAGACTAAGCAAGACTTTTTTTTTTAATAAATCCATATCCAATATTTTATTCCCTAATTGAAGTTTCCTCAAAAAATCTAAACAAAAATTGTGTAATACTCTACGTGTCTATAATCACCTATTTTTGAGATAACGATTTGCCAACCTTTTCTGACCCTTTTGAACTCCACTTTACATATAGTTTTTCAATGTTACCAACATAAGATAAAAATGCTAAAATTAGTCTCTTTAATTCGAATATATTCTTAAATTTATCAGTTACTTATCAGTTGGTCTCATGACTCCGACCACATACGCTTAATTGCTCGTGCTACTGTTGCTGTCGATGCCAATAGTCATTCGTCTCTTGTCGACCTTTGCACTTAATGTTTAGAAAACCGATGACTCTCAAAATCTATCTGAATTTGTCCTGAGGATGCTGTAATATATGGCGAAACGTCGACAAGTTCGTAACTGATTTTGAATAACACCCCTGATCCCACAACCCAAAATCAAAACCACATCTTATCAGTTACTAATTTATTTTTATTCCCATCAAAAGGGCAAAAAAATGATAAACTAAATTGATTTTTTTTTGAAAACTATTGCCTATTAAATAAAGATTAGAGAATAAACCCTACTACTAATCAATATTGCAAACCTTTTAGTCACACTTTTGAATGAAATGTATCACCTACTGCTTAATTTTTAACTACCATCAGAACTGCAGAAGATGGAGAAACTAAAGTGATTTTTTTTACTTTCTGAAGCGGAGTGAAAATGCACTTTTCGACACTAGTTGCACAACATACCATTACACTCAATGGGCAATTACACGCAAACGTGGGGTTAATCAAAATTTTTATACAAACTTGTACTGTAAACTCTACTTTCAACTCGCAAATGCGTGCGATAAAGGATATTACCTCCCGCAAATAGAAAAAAAAATCTCTGTTGGGCTATTGAAGTCTTATGATACCAAGCTTTCTTGATTAATACCATAAATTATGATGAGTAGAAAAAGTTTTGCTACTTTGCTATGGGCTCCTTACGTATTTTTTTTTCAATATTTTAATATCATCTAAAATGAAAATAATTAACCTTCCTATGTTCAGCGAGGACTGAAAAACTGAAAAGTCTCATTCAAATGAAAAAAAGAATTCAAAGTAACAGGAAAACATCAAAAAATTAAAATTTTAAAACAAAAAGCACCAAAACAATAAACGCGGAAGAGGTGAAAATTATGAAAATAATATGTCCAAAAAAGGTAGATAATTAGAAGCACAAATTTAAAATATTTCTAATTTTAAGTACAAAACGGACCTTTTTCGGATCAAGATTCTATCAGTAAAAATTGAATTATAAAACCGTATATAAAAACTTAAAAAATCAGGATTTATTAATAATTAAAAAGCACATTTTCGGGCCTTGTCTACAATTGTAATGTATCAATGTACAATACAATTGTTGTCTAAAAGTGCAAATATGGAGAAATCCGGGTTAGAATTAGGACTAAAATTATTGAAAAATTACCGATCTTATTCAAAAATGCAAATTTGGAGCCTAAAAAAAATCAGGTTAAAATTAGGGCTAATATCGGTTAAATATGATGCGCATTGTTTAAAAATGCAAATTTTTATGTTTTTGGAGAACAAAAGTTTTTTTTTAACCAAAATAAGTGAAATTTGACTAAAAACTTTGCAAAACGCAAATATGGTATTTTTTGCTTTGCGAAAGTCAGGTTAGTTCAGGTTAGGTCAGTCAGTACATCTTTATTTTAGACACCCTATATAGTTCTTAGAAAATTACCAACAACAAATCAAACGATTTGAGTCAGTCTGTCCTAAAATTTGGTTTATTCAAAAACATAAAAATTTTCATTTGTGAATGATTTGAGTTAATTTTAATATAATCCTGCTCTAAAAAAATCTTGAACTCTTTTAATTATTTTCTAAACTCTTCGAGCCATATTTGAACTTTTAAAGTTATTTCTAACCATTTTTATCGTTAATTTCAACCTGCACTAATTCAAAAGCTTCTATGTAGCTTTTATAGAGGCTTTGAGTGAATTTCAACAGATTTTGGCTCTAATCTTAATATTAGTTTTTCCAAAAACTCCAAATTTGCGTTTGAAAACATCGTGAGTTATTTTTAACAGATTTTGACTCCAATTCTAATTTAAGTTTCTCTAAAAACTCGAATTTTGCATTTTTATTCGTGGTAAAGCAAAATGAAATTATATTAATAATTTAATTCTCACCTGAATTTCTACAAAACTCCAAATTTGCGTTTTTAAACTCTTTGAGCCATTTTTAAACTTTTTAGGTAAGTCAATGCTAACTGATTTTATCGTTAATCCCAATCTGCATTTTTTAAACTACTTTTAATAGGAGTTTGTTTATGTAAACAGGATGATACAAAAGGGTACTTCTTGACTAATTTTGGATTCGCCTTTGAAACATCGGAAAGAATATGTAGGTTTGAATTAGAGTGTAACGGATTTTACATTTCTCCCTTAACTTTTTTAGATAAACTCGAATCTTTAATTCGACGTCTACCAAAGACCAAGAAGGTGTCAAATTAGATAATTGAATTTATTTTGAAAAATCTATATGAAACATGAAATATTATTAGAACTCAAAAGCGAGTCTAAAAATAAGAACAAATACAGGGTGTTCCGCTGAAAAAATGTTTATGTCAAAAAGTGCACTGTTGCTTCATCATACAAAAGCATCAACTTTTGGTCTGAAACTTTTATTCTAGCTTGTACAGAAGAGGTCATTTGTGGCGTCTAAATAGAGATGGGTCACCAAGTATATAAGTTTAGTGCCTTTCTTCCACGTGTCATTTACTTCTAGAATTCAGGGTATTACCTACCTTTAAAATACCACAAAAACTTCTTGAAAACTCAGTCTTTAAATACTCTGTGTCTGAATTTGTCCAGAAGCTCCAATCTGACATTTTTGTGAGTCAATTTTTACCGATTTTCTTAAAATTTCTTAAAAAATACAATTTTACAATTTTTTGTCCCTAAGCTTAAGCCCACTTGGTAAAGAAATCCCAATTTTTATTCAAAGACTTTGAGGATAAATTTTAACCGACAATCCTAAGTTGAATTTGTGAAAAAACTCGAAATTTGCAATTTTAGGAACAATGAGTTATTTTTAATCGGTTTTGCCCTATTTCGAACTGCAATTTTGCATTTTTTGACGCTTCGGGAATTTTTAACCTGTTTTGGTCGTAGTATTATTCTGAGTTTATTCAAAAACTCCAAATTTGTATTTTTTTGTGTTTTGGGTTACTTTTAACCGCTTTTGGCTTTAATTCTAACCTGAAGTGTTTTCCAGAAACTCCAAATTTGTATTTTCACATGCTTTAATATACGCTTTTGGCCCTAATCTCAACCTGAGTCTCTCGAAAAATACCATAGTTACTTTTTGAGTCAAATTTAAGTAATTTTGATATACCGGGTGTCCAGCGCAAACCTGGATATAGGAGATTAACGTGGGAAATCGGTTTATATATTTTTTTGCGCCTGTACGGTTGAATTGATTGAAAAACTTTTAAGAGTAAAGTTGTAGAGCGTATGGTCAGCTATCATTCTGTAATTTTTTCAATACCCCAGTTTTGGCCGTTTTTTGGAAAAACGCGTCGAAAAGTGCTAAAATTTAAATTGGGCGCGTCACTCCCGCCATGCATGTGCAGTGTCGCCAACATATTTTCACTGCATAATCACGATGATTACTACATGATAGTCCCTCAAAATAAATCAGGAAAATTGGCTCTGTCTCCGACATAAGAAATTATTATGTTGGCGACACTGCACGTGCATGGCGGGGGTGACGCGCCAAAATCTATTTCTTGCACTTTTCTATGCGTTTTTCCAAAAAACAGCCAAAACTGAGGTATTGAAAAAATTACAGGATGATAGCTGACCATAAACTCTACAACTTTACTCTTAAAAGCTTTTCAATCAAATCAACCGTACATTCCCAGAAAAATAAAAACCGATTTTCCATGTTAATCTCCTATGTCCAGGGTTCTGCTGGACACCCGGTATACAAGTTATCGAAAACAAGAAATCAGACGATATAAGTCAGTTTGGCCTGGTTTTGTCCTAAAATTGGTTGTCTCCAGAAACACCAAAATTATTATTTTTGGACGTTTTGTCGTTGAAATTTTGGGTAATTCTAACCCAAAATTTCGAAGAACAAAATCAAATTTACATTTGAGTTACTTTTTATCGAAATCTGTCCCCCCTTTGTGTACTTGTATTCAGTTGATTGTAGCTATAAAACACATTCTTAAAATATATCATAGTTTGGGCCCAATTAATTATGACCGCGTAAAGTGATGGTTTCTCCTACTGTGCGGCGGGGGAATAAATACCACTAAGCTCACCACAGTCGAATTAGTTAATGTCGGGAAGCACGGGTGAGCACTTCGCCCATTGCCTCATCGCCTTTGATAATGTCTGCCGCAACTGTAGACGAAACGTCACGAAGAAATTCCATTGGGCCGCGGCTTTAAAGCCCGGAAAACACTTTCGATTGTGCTGGGTTTTGTTTGTGTTCTTTCATACCGGATGAATGCTACGAGCTGTCTCTAAGAATGAGACAAAAATGAGAAATGCTGGTGATCTTGATCTGAATTAGGCCATACACTTTTAGCATTCTATCTTTCAATAAAATTATATGCAATTTCTCTTCCCAATACCATCACTTCCAATGATATTTGGTGCTTTAAGTGAGACATAAGAAAATTTTTTTTTCTGAGGTTCTTCCTTTTCGACCTCGCTCGATGGCCTAAGTTTAATTATTATTGCGTTACGCGATAAACGCAAAATTACCAATATAAATGACGAAAACAATATACCTGAGGTGTAATATTGTCGAGGGCGATGTACTGGCCGGTTGCTCTAGATTCCGCCTTACAGGTGGACGAGAGAAAGTGATGTCTGAACTGGTCCGCCATCAAAAGCTTGTCGCCGGTTGGGCCAAAGTGCAAGTTTCCGGGGACTTGAAAACTTTAAATTCCCGTCCGACGGTCGTCGGTATCTTGATTGCAATTACAAAATACGGCCGGCATTCGACACGTCCTCCTACACGTCGTTTTCAGGAAACAATAACAAACAATATTGCCAACTTAAGACAAAGTAAATTACGGCATGACCTGAGTAATATGGTTGGAAACGTCTAATTTATCTCGGACAATTATCGAAGCCGCCGATTGAACTATTTATGGGTCGCGGGCACATAAAGTTTAAGTCCAATGTCTGATTATGAACGGTTTTCAATTATAGAATCCGTTCTGCCAGAAGATATTGCTAAGCATATGCAAAGTGTGTGCCTACACTAGGATCCAAACCGTTAAAATAATTTCTCACATTATGCATCATCAGGGCCAGCATCAGTTTCTCCACGTGTAATTAAAAACCTAATTACGGCACGGTTATTACCAAATTAACTATTGAAAGGCCAACGACCGAAACGAATTTTATTTGGGTTTTTTCGATGCTTTGAATTTTTTACGGTTCATTCTCTCAGAGTATCGATTTGCAGGACTACTTAGAGAGAGTAGGTTAGCTGATGACAGCAGGGGGTCCTGCGATGAAACATAAGCCAATAATGATCCATATTTAAAATGGTCTAAAACTTGTTAAACTGCTCACCACCCTCATAACGTTCATATGAAATGTAACCTAGCCGATGAATTTCCATAAACGACCGCCCATATATCGTCGATTTGTTTCACATGGTTCTGTACCATGAAAGCCGACAAAACTCCCCAGCGCCCACACTTTTATTGGTTCACATTCTGCACGCCGTAAATATAAATTTTCTAATAAAAGAACTAAATACGAATAAATATCGCACGTTGCCCATTCATATGGAGTGTGTGTGTCGTGTTGGCCAACACTTTGTATATGTTAAAGGACTTAAATCGGTCGCCGCATGCTAGAAATGCATTTAGTTGACTTTATGAGGTTAGATTGTGGTACCTATGGCGGTTTATGTTAATTTTCTTTTAAGAGATGAATAGCGCCGTCCGGTTGGGAGGTCTCTGACTTGTGCAATTTTTTCACTTCAATGTGTCTGCAGGAATCTACATGTTCTTCTTTTACCGTTAACAGTAGTCACAAAACCACAACCATGATGTGCCAGTTCCAGAATTAATTTCTTTTTTTAATTGCACAACTAGAAAATTAGGAAAACGTTAACCAGGGATAAGAAAATAAAGGGCAAAGGTGGTAAAACACATTTAGCCGGAAGAAGAAATTTAAAAAACAATAGCAAAAACCACGGTTGCTAGATCTGGTAAAATTTGACCAATTCTGGTGATTTTTTGAAAAATTCATATTTTTTTGGAGCTCTTCTTCAATTTCGTTTACAGTCCTAGTCGGTTCTGATAATTTGCCCTCGTTTTCCACAGTAATTTTTTTTCTTTTCCTTGACGATAGTTTTTTTCTTTGGAATACCTTCTTCTAGAATTGTGGTGTCCTGTACTTCTTCTGGTTGCTCTTCAATGGGATAAGTTCGACTCTTGAGCAGTGGCGTACCAACGCCAAACATGCGGTTTTTTTCAGTACCCAAATTTACGATGGTTTCGCAAAGTTGGAACGATTTTTTTTATATTAATGGTCAGTTTCTTGGCCTTCTGGACCCCCCTCAGGTAGGCGACTGATCCAATAAGGGTGATACTAGGGGAAAGGGCATATCCTGGGGCACTTTTAATCCTATGCCGCCAGACTTTAAAACAGAGTGGTTAAAAATATGTCCAAAGACACTTAAGAAAAAACTGTTTAAAATTTTATAGTAGTTTTTTTTTGCGATTTTTTCTTAAATTATAGAGCAGTCCAGGTTCGGTTGTACCGGGCGAGCTACGCAAGTTTTTAAGGGCCACATTTTTTGTCAATTTGAGTGTACTTTTCTCACATTACAACCTGCACATTCCACATTTTTGCAGCAAAAAGTCTGAAATAATTCAAAGAGTTACTGCCCTTACATATGGGGCAAAAATCAAGGTCTTAGCTTTGAATTTAAAATTTTGACGAATTTTTAAACTTTAAATTGCAAACTGCCCCTTTGAGGTCTATTTGTGCTGAGACCGTACATCCAACCGTAAGGCATTCTATCCCAGGAAATACACTGTAATATTTTTTTTTTGGGCACCAAGGAACCACTTTTTCGCTGGGACGTCGTGAAATGGTCTTAATTGAATTTCGGAACAAAAAATGCAGATTTTTTTAAACTCTGGCAAAATTTACGTTAGTTCCGGAAATTGATGCAACCGTAAACGTAAACAAACTTTAAACACTTAGCCCAAGGAAAAAGCGTGAAAAAACAGTATGGCAGGTGAAAATTTAAACATTTTTAAGAAGATTATGGGCAAAATGCCCAGTTTCGAAAAAGTTTTCGCAAAAACTGGTAAATTTGAAAATTTCGTGTCGGGATTCATGATGGCTGATGACGTCGACCCCGACCACGCGGTTTATAGTTTGTTCGCGATACAGTACATTTTAACAATCCACACCCTCCCATTAGAGACTCATTGCTCAGTGCTTTTTAAATATGACAACATTGATTTCGTCATAAATAAAAGATGGACTGTTGATGGTACGTGGTTCAAATTTGGATGGTAGGTACCTACGGGGATACCATGAATTGTGATATAGCTGATTTAACTATCACAGCTACAGTAACTGAGTAACGTTAATATCTAGAGAACTGTTTATGGTACATGGTTAAACTATGAGTGGTAATCTAACTGACGTAGCTATGTAGTTGACGGTAGGTTCAAAGGTAGTATCGCATGATAGGTTTCCTTTATGTAATATTAGCTGAAAAAAGCATTTTTTTAAATCCAAGATGGCCACCTGAAAAAAAAACTGGGTTTTATATCGATATCTCTGGAATGGTTTGAGGTAGAGCTGAAATGTGGCTACCAAAGGTTCTATTTTCAATTTTTTTTCTATTTATTGACTGATTTTTTGCTACAACTTAGTGATTGTTGCTAATGGGCGCTGAACCCAAATATATCCAAAGTTTCGACTTTTTGCTTCTTGTACGACATCATCAGGGTACTCTTTTTTATTACAATTATTGTTTTAGGCTATAGAAGCAAGATTTAAACATTCCGAATGTAAAATTCTTGAAAATCTGCATAGAGCCAACTAATTTGTGTACAACAGTGTATAAGTAATTCAGTTAGGTGTTAAAGAGGCTGAAGAGCAGTATGATACTCCAAGTCTGGAGAACTTTTTGTCTCCTAAGTCACTGAGATCTCCTTATTTTGGCATCTTCCACAGAAGCTTTTATATTCAGTGCTTGCTTGAGGACATTCTACTCATGATGAAAAAGTGTATGGATTGCAAAGAAAGGCTGTTAAAGTGCTGCTGGATTGGGATACCAGGGAAGAGTGGCTTTTATAAAAAAATAGCAGTAAAGCTAAGGGTTCTGCCTCCATGCTTGTAGCAGGACGGGTATGGCACCACTATATTTGGCGTTCTAAAAAAGTACCAAGTGAGTATTAAATCGATTACTAACCATCATCAATGCAGTACGATTATTGAATTCCGCAAAAGTTTCTTTCGGCCTTGACGCGAATTGTGTAATCTGCTTGGTTGGATAGCTGCCTGCCTGCGGTGGTGAGGTCAAAGTTGAAGGACCTGATTTGACCCGTGACCCCAGTGGCATCCCTCATCGGCTAAGAAAAATAATAAAGTCAAAAATAAGTTACATGAATAAATTTATGTGGGTACTCACCTTTCATTAGTGAGTGGAAGTGAATTTAAGTGATAAGATTCCACGTTCTGTCAAATGGCTCCCCAGTGGTGATTAGTGTCAAAGTGACTGGGCTGACGTTGTGATCTTCCTCGAGTCCAATGTAAACTAATAAAGGAGTTGAAGTTATTTGATTTAATAAAATTTTCACGTAGTATATCACAAGTAATTAATTAATTAAATTAAAGTTAGAAGTATATTTTTGTAGTATAAATTTTGTTTAAAATTTAAATTTAATTAATAAAAATATTTAAGGACAATTTAAATAGGAATTAAATTAAATGTAATTTTATTATACCATGTTAAATTAAATTTTTCTAGTATTTCGAATCTATCTAGTCTAAACTAATCTAGTATTTGTAATTGAATCTACTTCGACTCCAATGTAAACTGTTAAAGAACTTAAGGTTAGTAGATTTAATTAAATTTTAATTAATATGCATGTAATTCATTTTAGATTTAGTTCTGTTAAGAGAACGCACTCTTACATTAATTTCATTTTGTTAATGTGACTTTTGATTGAGGTTCAAATTAAAAAAAACAATTTAAATTAAATAATATGTAAATTGAATTTAATTACAATTAATAGTTAGAATTAGAGTTAAAAAAAGAAACTTGTCATTAAATTTAATGTAAGTGAGCCAAATATAAAATTTAATCAATAACAAAAATTAATTAAAAACTACAGTTTTTTTATAATTTTTGAAAAGTAAAGTGACATTAATAATCGGGAAAATTTAAATTAAGTTCAATTTCATTATGTTACGTTTAGTTTAATTTAACCAGAATTTCATTTATATTAATCAAGGTTGAACTTTAATAAAATATAGTTCAATTGAATCTACGTCGACTCCAACGTAAACTGATAAGGAGTTAAAGTTACTGGATTTCATTTAATTTTAACTGCTTTTTAATGGCATGTATATAATTCATTTAATAAAGGTTAAAAGAACTAAATCTGTTAAATTAACTTCGTATTGTTGATATGTATTATGATTTAAGTTCAAATTTAATCAATACAAATTTTAAAGTACAAATTGAATATTAATTAAATTAAACTTATTTAAAATTAATAATTTAAATTTCATTGCGAGTGTGGAGGAAAATTTGCCAAACGGTTCGTTTTCTGAGATGGCACGAGAACCATGAATGCGGAAAGGAATAATCAAACAAATGTCGGTACTGCATCTAAACAAGTAGCAACTAGTCTAAATGGAAAAAATTAAAGTTATCATTGTGGATATTTTTTGGGTTTTATAAATGTGCCACGCCCAAACAATCACTTTTTCGTATGTGACTGACAAAATAACTTTATCCCAGACCTTTCGACATGTGCTGATTGTTCAGTTTTATCGCTTTTAGAGAGTTTATTAATTAAGTTTCTTATTGATAGGGGTAGAATGATATTTTATAGCAAAGCCATTTAAGGCAATAGAGTAACAGTATCTCAAATAAGTGTGAGCCGTCTCAAGTACTACTTAAAGCGTTTATTACCGTTTTTCTTAGTTTCATAACAGTCTCATAAGAAGTGAAAAAGTGTTAAAATTGTCTGAAAAGTACCTAAGGTTCTATTTCGATCGAACATTATACCAAGTAATTTAAAAACCTGGAATGACAAATTGAGCCTGTATTTTGTGGTCGTAAATTCTCTATTTATTGGTGTCATTAGCATTGTTATTGGGTTTTAAGTTATATGGATATAAATATTAAAATGTCGATAAAAAGTGGAAAAATTACGATTTAGGCGCCATTTTGAAGGGGAAGGAACCTACTGAAACTTCCAATTTTGTATACTTTTTACATATTTTTGTCCCCTCTTGCATATGAGTCTATTTTTGATAAAATCTATGACAATGAATTTCGGCCGAAAATTTTGATGACTACCCCCTTTGAAATTTTTAAAATTTTCAAATTTTCCTGTTTATCTTGGAAACGGTAAGGCTTTTCAATATGCAGGTTAATATGGTGTACGAAGAGGTCATTGAGGGCTATCAGATACATGAATCAGAAAGAAGCTGCCTTTCACGGTTTTCGAGAAAATTAACAAAAAAATCAAAATTTTGTATCTTATTTTTGGGCCACCCGTGCTCAGGGACTGTTCTAGACAAAGCTTCCAAGATATGCTCTACGTGTAGCTCTATTCTTCTACTTCCTTAGCTTTTCTTATAGATTTTCGAATAAATCTTCATCGAAACGAGATATCAGATGTTAAAGGCCGCAAAGCACGATTTTGATCTCCAAATTTAAGTTTTTGAACCGGTTCGAGAGCCCCATATGTTTAACATAGAATTTTCTATGTCTCATATAAATCTATAGTAATCGATTTTATTTGTTACTTCGAGTCGTTTTATAATGAATAGAACGTTGATTTTTGTTTTAGATAGTAGAGGGTGGCTCAAAAAATTATACAGAAAGCTAATATATGCTAATAATGCAGAAAAGGTCCATAAGCAGTGTGTTTTTACATAGAGAGGGTGGATTATTTATTTAGTACGTAGGCAAGGCGGAATAAAATGTTAGATATAGGCGATGAAAGTTTTATTAAAACTTACCAATTAAAGCAATTTTAATTATGCAAGGAGTCTAGTGTTGTCAGATGTGAGTATTTACTGCGAAATAGTTCCTTCGCCATTTTATCCACAAACTGTTAAAAAACACTAAGATTATTCTACTTTTTCGGCTCCTCGTATAGCTTTTCGGATAAATCTTCATTAAAACGCGATATAAGCTGTTGAAGGCTGAAATTCACGATGTTGGTCTCAAAATTTAGGTTTTTGGGCCAGTTGGAAAGAGCCTCATATGCTTAATATAGAAATATCGACTTTTCCCATATAAATCTATAGTAATCGATTTTATTCGTTTTTTCTTGTAGTTTTATGATAAAAAAGGCATAGATTTATGTTTTAGATGGTATTGAGTGTCCCAAAAAAATGTTGAAACATGGAATTTTAGCATGTAATTATCAATTAATTTATTGCGTTAATTTGAATAGTTTTATGATAGAGCGTTGATTTCTGTTGTAGTTAATGTAGTGTCTCAAAAATTGGGAAATAATACATTTTTAGGAACAATTAAAGCTAGAAACCCGAAATTTTGGTTGTAGGTTCTTTTCATAATCACAAACAATATGTCACAAATGGCAACCCTGATATGGGTGCTCGTGGTACCATTTTACATCTTTTTTAACACATTTTTTACCATTCTTCAAAAGCAGTTAGATTTGTGAATACGAAATTCAGACGTTTTGACATTTCAGCTACCTAAACTACTAAAAAAAAAATTCTAATAATAACGCACGAGTGTGACAAAAGCACACCATAAACAAACCACTTCAAGATTTTTGGTGGCCAATTTATGAATCTAAAGCCCAGTTGCATGAATTCTGGTCAAATTGTAACCCATGGAATCTAAACCATGTAAAATGGAAAATCACGTGTTTAATAAAACTTCCAGTTGAGAAAAAAAAAAACCGCAACTGACATTTAAATAATAGCTAAGCAAGTGTTTGAGACATTGAAACCCTTGATGCCATTTAAACTACATAAACGTTTCCGTCAAGCTCCAACGATTTTCCCATAGCATAATTAATCAAAGGCGATTATAGCTATTATAGCTTACGGAGATCGAAGAAAAAAGTCAGCGAAAGAATCGGCCCACAGGATCCTGTGGGCAGACGGAATAAACGAGAGAATCGAACGATAAAGCCCGCCGAAGTTTCATAACAATTCTTTAATTCGAGACTTGTTGCAACAAACTTTCTTCGCGCGCGTTTTTTCAACCCGCCCACGGATGCGCTGCTCCGTGAGGTATCGCAGGCTTTGCACAATAATAATAAATAATAATTAGTTGCGAATTTATATACCTAAAGGTACGGTTATAGTTTAGGAAATAATGTACATATACCTACACGATTTCGTGTTTTAGTTGCGAAGGTATTGTTCTCGATGCGGGGTGATCGAATGCTCGTAAGTCAGCAATTTCTCAGTTCGGATGCGATTATTGCGTTAACTGTGACAAAATTTTAACCCACTGGATAATTTTCTAAGAAAATTTGCGGCCTGACTCTATAGCTCCGGAGATATCAACGATCGGGTCGGAGACAAATTTCATGGAAAAAGGGCGTCAAAAAATGCTGAAAAAAAAGGAACTTGAGCAGGAACAATGGGAAGTGGCTGATTGACAAATAAGCAAACCATTACTTGCTCCAAAGCAGTTGAATTAACAAAAATTGTCTTTTGTAGAATTTGCTTAGAGAACCTACACACTGTTGCCTTGCTTTACAGATTCAATTGATTTATTGTCTGAAATATTTAGAAAAATATAAAAAATGCCAAAAACTTCAATCTTTTCTACACTCGGCAATGGAAACGGGATTAAAAGAAACTTTTGATGCATATTTTACAATCTAAAGCGTTTTCCGGGCTTTGAAGCCGTGGCGAAGCGATCTCCAGTGCTTCCCGATGTTGACTGATTCGACTGTGGCGAGCTCCGTGGTATTTATTCCCCCGCCGTCGCGCTGCAGTCGAGGGAGTGGGGTGGGGGTAGTAGTGGCGCGGAGTTTCGGCGGACTTGAAGTATGTCGTAGAACTCGCTTCCAGTCTGCATTTAGACACGTAACTTACTTCTTCTTGTTGAAATTCTTATTGTGTTTAAAGATCTCAATGGCCTCTCTCGTTAGTATCTGCCGATCCTGTCCGCTACTTTATGGATGTTTGGTAGACTAGGAGCCCGGAAAACAATTTATATTGTATTTTGACCGGCCGTTAAATCCTTTAGAGTCTTTTAAAACGCTTCTACGGTGTGGATATATCAACAACTGGACAATCTCGGCAAGAAGAAAGCATAACTCCTGAGTTCACTCGCATTTCTATTATGATGCCGTGTCACCAAGAACTTCCTGAAGATAAAAAGGACGTTCACATCTAGTCAAGCGAGCAGGATTTACAACAGGACCGAACAATCTCTCCTCCGTGAAAGGATTCATTAGATCCGTAGAGATCTTGCATATAATGATAAAAAAACGTTTATTTGTCAATTTAGAACTAGCTAACAGCTTGCATTTGAGCCACTGGGAAAATTTGGATGGTTTGATACATGAACGAAGGATTGCCGCTCAAGCTGTCGCAACGAACCGACAAAGAAAGACATTTGTCGCACTAAATGTCACCAACAATTCGCCGGACACATTAAACCTCACATTCGAAGAGAGTCAACGCAAGGTTTTAGTCAATTTGACCTAAAAAGAATTGTCAACAGACGAGGTGAGCGTTCTGAACAAGGGAGGAAATTTCGCTATAACAATATCGAGAATACCTGTGGAAGACATCATAACAAATGTGAACAGCGGAATCCGGCAGTTGCCAATTTAGACGGCTGAACAGATAAGAATGAAGAGGTCACGAATTCTACAACGTGCAAAACCACCAAAAATCAATCTCACCTTCGCAGAAAAGAAAGCTCTGAAGGCCTTGATCAAAGACAAGAATATTCTCATTTTTTTCTGTAGGCTATTTTCAGGAATTTAGAGAAATACAGTAAAACAGTATAACAGAAGAGGGAGTAAAAGCAGTTCTATGGGTTATTTAAAAATCGGTTTAAGTTTTAAATTTAAAGTTGTGCGTCTTGGCAGAAACATTTAAAAACTGACATAAGGGCAAATATAATATTATTATTCAGTAAATGTTGACATAACTGCAGCTAAAATGTTATGACTTATTATATGTAATATCGTGAAGCATTGCCACTTTTGGAAACATTTCAGGGGATCAGCTCATAGTTTTAAAAGTTGTAAACAGATATTTTAATTTGGTTTTAGTTATTTGACTGAACACATAATATTGTCTTTCTACCATTTCATAGAACACGAATTGTACATTTATGCACGCTTTAACTAAGTCCTGAATTCGGCTATCCATAAATCCTTACGCTCACCCGTAGCAAACAGAAACAGGAACTAAAAACATTACTTTCTCATTACCAGCAGATAAAGGAAACGCAACAGTAGTCAACATCGAAAAATCAGGACACTGTTAGATCCCACCACCTACAACAAGCTAACTCGTGAAAGGGCCGCCCGGATTCTGAGTGCCACCAACAATTTAATCAAGGACATGTCATCGGCTAAACTTAAAAAATCAGAAGCCTTGCCACCAAAGCTGTAGGGTTTGCCAAAGATCCATAAAACGGATATGCCACTGAGACCCATCGTGAGCCCCACCTACGAAATCGCAAAACACCTCACAAAACTACTGCAACCTAAAATAGATAATACTGTCAGCTTTATAAAAAACTGCACTCATTTCTTCGAAAAACTGGATTCTTTGACTCTGTCTCCAAGAGAATTTCTCGTTAGTTTCAATGTTGTTTCCCTCTTGACGATGAAAACTCATTAAGGAAACTATGATATGGAAGATATTGCCAAGTTCTTCCAACGCTGCCTAACCACTACACATTTTCAATGGAAGGAAGATTTCTACGAACAAACTGATGGTGTAGCTCAGTCCACTAATAGCGAACTACCAACCAAATAAGAGGCCAAAATGTTGGTTCTGATACGTGTACGACACCTTTGTTATTTGGAGCCATGGAAGACGGACTTCAAAACCTCCTCTTACACCTCAACTCTAACAACCAAAACATTCAATTCATTATGGAGATAGAAAAGAAAGGACGCCTACCCTATCCTTTGGTAATAAAAAGTCGATCTCAAGTCAAACAAGGAGTCGAAAAGGGGGGGGGAGGCGATTATAGGCTATCGATATAAATTTTCTGACTAACCGATCATTGATTTCGTTCAATTAGAGACATCAACAGTCGAGTGGATCAGATAGTTCCATCTAAACGTCTTCCACTTGACTGGAAATTAAATTGATTTTTCGTCTTAGAGAACACGACGAAAACTAAACTACCAGTAAGTTTTGAGATAAAGTTTCTATCTTAAAAATTGTTGATTTTTTTTATTAGAGATATCAATAGTCGAGTATATCAAGTAATGCGACCGGAGCACCTTCCACGGAACGTATTTCGTTGAATTGATTGGAAATTGAATTGACTTTTTGCCTTAAAGAACTTATCAGCAAGAGTTTTTTGGTTAGAATATTCAAAATTATACACATCAACAGTCGGATGGATAAAATCAGTCCACTGAAACATAATCCATTTTGAACTGAATTGATTGGAAATTCAATTGATTTCTTGCCATAAAGGGCACATTAGCAAAAGATTTTTTGGTTAAAAGACACTTGATTTTCAGACCTAGAGACATCAACAGTCAAAAAAATCAGAAAACTCTAAAGAATGAATTGATTTTTTTTATCTTAGACAACACGTCAACAAAAGACAAAACATTCTTGAATCAAATAATTCTTGAATCAGAGCATTAACAGTCGAGAAAATCATGTAAAAAATTGTTGTCTTTCAGACCTAGAAAAATCAACAGTCGAACGGATCAGACAATTCTGCTAAAGATTATTTATTTCGAATTGAATTGACTGGTTATTGAATTGATTTTTTGTCTTAGAAAACTCGTCAACAAAAGGCAAAATACCAGCTTTTTTTCAAGAAAATGTTTCTGTCGAGAGGAGCGAGATATTAATTTTCCGTCTTAGAGAGCCTTTGACAAAAATCTCAGCAAGTTTTCGAAGTAACGTTTGTGGTTGAAAGATCGTTGACTCCCAGATATCAACCGTCGAGTGAATTAGATGATTTCATTGAAACGTCTTCCAAGCAACATGTTACGTCGAATTGATTGGAAATTGAATTGAAATGATTTCTTGGCCTAGAAAACTATCAGTTTCGGCTTGAAGAATACAATACGTTGGTTTAAACGTTGGCAATTTTAAAGCTTTAAACGTATAAAACAAAAACTTACATTTGTGGGGAGTTTTTACTTTATCCTACTAAAAAATTGTTTTTGCCCCGCCTATGTAACATGTGTTAGGAAAGTACGCCTCTGTGTAATGACATTTGGAATTTGTGAAGTTGCCATTTGTCACAGACAGGCAAAGACAGATGATAGAAAAATTAGGAAGAGGTTAGATTTTGAGAACTTAGAAAAATTGGCAAGGTCGTGTTTTTTTGTAATTTTGGATTTTGTGTGTAAAACATAAATTAGTTTTTGGAGTCCTAACGGTTTTTCCTGAAAATACGCTTCATCCTGACAACAATTTCACCACACTTTTGTCGTTTAAAACATCGTTGATCTACAGAGCTAAAGACATCAACAGTCATAATGAGGAACAGAAAATTGTAAAAACCGCCCACAGAACGAATTTTGCAGTATTTGAAGTTTTTTTTTATTACGATTTCGTTGGGAGAAGGTAATCGATAGACAATTTATTTATAGCCTTAGAGAACATGCCAGAAAATCTAACGACATTTAGTGTCAAATACCATCCGGCAAAATTTTAAATACTGTAGGGTAAGAGCTCGTTCGGACAGGATAATATCAGTAGCAAAAAATTAAAGGTATCCTGTAAACCAAAGAATCTAAGAGGAAGGCTGAGAAGGAAAACTCTTTCAGAGACTATTTCAGTAATAAAAAAATGACAATATAAAATTTATCAACCAAAAAATGCGTTTGTTGATCTATAGCAAGTCAAAAAGCTTCAGAATAATAATATGATTTAAAATTTAATCTACGTAGTACAATGTTAATATTTGGGTGGGTATTCTCAGAAACTAATTTACTAATTACGATCCAAAGTGTTTTTCGGGCTTTGAATCCGTGGTCCAATGGAATTTCTGTCTGACGTTTCGTCTACAGCTGCGGCAAACACTATCAAAGGCGGTGACGCAAGTAATCTCCCGTGCTTCACGACGTTAACTGATTCGACTGTGGTATTTATTCCTCGAAGTGCGCCGTCGCGCTGCAATGGAGGGACTGGGGTGGGGGTAGTGGTGGCACACTAGAAGTATGTCGTAGAACTCGCTTCCAATCTGCATTTAGAAACCTAATTTCCTCCTTCTTGTTGAAATTGTTGTCGTCATTGGCCCCTCTCGGATTTTTGATAGGGCTTTTGATAGGGCCGTCCGTCTGATGAATGTGGGGTGCTAGGAAAGAGCAACGGGAAAAGATGAAGAAAAACGCGGATGGACTAGTCTACTATACATCCACAAAGCAACGGACAGGATCGGCAGGCCACTGGAAAAGCCTAATATTAAAACTGTGTTTAAACCCACTCGTAAAATACAACAGAGCTTGAAATAGGCGAAAGACCGCAGAGATCCCCTATTGGCACCCAGAGTTTACCGAGTTCCATGCAGCTGTGGCTTGGTAAACATTGGTACCACAAAACGCAGTGTCAACACGAAGATTACAGAACACAAGAGAAGTTGCAGGTTGTTTTTGCAACACAAAAGTCTGCAGTAGCAGAGCTCGCGCTCTCCGAATGTCACAACATCCTTTTCAACGAGTTTTATATTGTTACGATCCGCAGCAACGCCGCATGGGAGGCGGGGCAACGCGTGTGGTTGGTAGAGCTTCGCGACCTATCCGCGCTGCGTCATGGCTGACACGAGTGATTTATTGCTCGTCTGGCTTAATCTGGAAGGCAGTTGTTTACTACCGTTTTTTTTATGTGAGATTATTCAAGAATTCTTATAATGAAGTTTCTAGGTTTTTCTGTAATTTTAGGATTGTATATAAAAGGCGCATAGAGCGCGCAGGATAGGGTAGTCGTATTTTAATCGAGCTATAAGTAAGCTAAAGTTACGAAGCGATGATAGAAGGCTATAAAGTGTTAAGTAATGAGTTATTTAGTAGTCGTGTGTAATTGTGGAAATAAATAAATAGTGTTTTCGTGTTAAATCGTTACACTGGAATTATTGAACCCCGAGTTCGCAACAATATCTTATATCATTCGCAACGTTTCTATCGGAGACTAACGAGAGAGGCCATTGAGATTTTTAAACACGACAACAATTTCACAAGGAAGGAGGAAATTACGTTTCTAAATGCGGATTGGATGAAAGTTCTACGACATACTTCAAGTGCGCCGAAACCTCGCACCACCACTACCCCCAGTCTCTCCACTGCAGCGCGACGGCGAGGGAATAAATACCGCGAAGCTCAGCACAGTCGAATCAGTCCACGTCGGGAAGCATGGGAGAGCACTTCGCCAAGTGCCTCGGCGCCCTTGGTAAAGTCTACCGCAGCTGCAGACGACACATCAGGAAGATATTCCTTCCATTGGACCACAGCTTCAAAGTTCGAAAAACACTTTCGTATTTTGACCGCCTGGGAAAGCTTTCACAGTTTCCTGCATATTTTCGTTATTTCTAGGCAGTTTTTCAAAAAAATTTCAGAACTTATAGAATAGTCGTTTGTTATTACGAAGCTATGCTGAAATTTACCATTAGAGCTAAATGTATCGATAACATACAGGGTGGAACAAGGTGACGTTATTAACCCCTAAGTTCAACTGACGTTTTTACACACATTTATTATCAAGGAATTGTTCATGTATTTACAGAAAAGCCTTTTCTAATCTTTCCTATACAGTGAAAAAAAATTGTAACAAATGGCCCTCGTCATCAGCAACAAATTGATTGTAGGCGTCTATTTAAGACTCGACACAGAACCAAATCACGTTTGCATAACATTGACTGAGTTACTGTTGCAGGTAGCATTTGACATTTGAACAGTTTAATAAAGACACTTGCTTTATGAACGTATTAATTGTTTTTTACCAATTTGTAGGCGCAATTAATTGTTGTTATGCAAACTGCGCTCGGGCCTGGGCTCGTAAAAGTTCAGTTTGATATTTACCGCCACTTTTGTTTTTATTGTCTCACTAGATCAGAAGATATTGGGTCATTACCGTTGTTTAGTGGCGAACTAATGGGCTTTAAGTTAGGTGGGTGATTTTTTTTCAGTTAAGACAAATGACCTTATTAATCAATAATGCAAATAAATGTATTAATAATTAATGCACCGATGCGAATTTTTAGCATGCTGTGCCCACTGCTCGGCTAATTACTAATTTCAATAGGGAAACGTTTAAAGTAAATGTCAGAAAAATTGTGTGACAAGGCATGAAATTTGATAATTCCCGGTTTGGGCTGGTGCAAGTGCACTTAAATCAAAAAGTATATATATTTACAAATTATTATATTTACTACTGCATTCTCCGCATTGACATTAACATTTAAATTACAGCACATTGGGAGTGCTAAGAATGCCACTTCAGGATTTTTGTCCCGAACACTATCAATCATACCAGTCTTTACAGTTATCGCAAAAATCCAAACATTTATTGATTTTCTTGCTCTTGCGGCCTGCAATTAGCCGCGGAGATAAGATCGTTTTTCATGAAAATGTCACGGAAACAATTAGGCGTGATAATAAACATTAGGCAAAAAACAAAATGCCTAGGAGCCACGACACTGGGCGAAAAAGTCCAACAATGCGGGTACGTTTTGCTATCAGGTCGTATCTTAGCGCCGTATTTATCGCCACATGGCAGCTATTGCTAATTGACAAAGCGATTGTGTTAAGCTACTTGCAGAAAGGACAATAAATTCTGTTTGGCATTAGTAATGCCATTGTTATCTAATGTTTCGACAGTTAAGCTAAGTAGCTGTGAGAAATGTATTTTTTTGAAGTTGCGCTTTAAAGATTTTTCAAAATTTGGACAAACACAAAAGAGTTATGGGTACTTTCGCCCTTTTCTGTATTTGACGACGAACCTTGACTGTATGCTTCTACTCTAGGTCTCAATTGGTGCTCGTTCGTCTTTGCGACGTAACGATGCTCCCTCTCGGCCCCTATATTTACTAATGCCTCAAAAATGACTCTTCTCGCAAGTCTCCCAGACTACCGACTGCCTTCGCGAGTCTCCAAAACTAGACCTCCTAGGTGAGCCCCCCCCCCCCCCCCCCCCCCGACTAACACTAATTTTTCTATTTTTAAACAGTGGGCTATTACCCGATGGTAGTCGTTCGTCCTTCCGGCGTAATGTCGACCTTTCATCAGCGTTACCGTGGCTCCTCGCACCGACTCCTCGTGAGTCCCTCCAAAACCGGACTCCCTTCGTGAGCACCCAGAAAAATACTGATAATTTTCTTTCAAAAAACGCTCTTACTAACTTTCTTTATTGTAGGAAAATTTTTCCTACTCGAATGCAACCTTCTTTTCTATGACGTCAATGAGCCATTCGATGTATCCACATATTGAACAAATTTGCAAGGTTGGATTTTTAAAATTTAAGTCAACTAGTGTTTGGTTACTAAACCGGCCATCGGCCGACCATTTCTAAGAATGCTGCAATTTTTATGTATTTTTGCCTCTTTGTGACAACAGTACCGTAAAACGGGATAGTCGAGCGGCGTGTGGATATGTGGGTTTTTATGCAAAAAATTTTGAGAATTTCTGGTAAAAATGTGCTTAGTAATGAATAAGGATTCCAAAAGTAATTAATTTTATTAGGACCAAAAGCATTGACGTACCATTTTTCTTCAATAATATTCAAGGCAAACGCTATACGGTTGCCACTGATAAAATTGTTAATGAATAGAAATGAGTTCCAAATTTCACAACAATATCGCAGATATTAAAAAAAGGACATTTTAAAATCTTTAGCATCCTGTATCTGAAAACAATTAACACGTAACATACTGTTTTGTGGTCAAGTTAAATTTCTTTAAAAGGGCTAGACCGATTTTTGAGGGTAATACTAATTCAGATATGGCCATCTTTAAGCTATCGTACAGGTATAGCTGAAAACCTATACATTTCTTAGAATAGTTACTACAGGGTAGAGAAAAAATTCATGTAATTTTGGAAAGAGTTCTTCGAAGTGTAACTCTGTAGAAAAAATGTTCAGCCACTTTTTTTCTACTGTTACATAAAGATGGTTTTAACATTTCGGGACGTGTGTGGCTAATTTTCGATATTCTACCGAGTTTACCAGAAATATCGCTTTTTCGGAAATACCGACTTTCCTCAATATTTGTTGCTGCTATATATCCTGGGCAAAAAATTTACACCCGTTTTCATACTGAGTGTATGCAGCAGGTTCTTGGCGAACTGTGTTTTCACTATACAATATAATAATAATAATAATATTGGTTTATTTAGCATATCGCTATACAAAGAAACTTAGTATTAATAACAAGCGTTGAAACATTTCTGTACATATTATTTAAACACTAAAATTAAACAAAACATCTTCAACAAGACATTACATAAGCCCACACAAGATTTTTAAAAACTTCGAAATTTTTGCAGTCTTTTATATTTTTTGGCAACATATTAAAATCTAGCAATCCCTTATACAAAACTGAATTTAATCTTTGAGTGCTATTGCACTTTGATAACAAAATGAAATCATTCGAGTTTCTAGTGCAATATCCATGTACGTCATTAAAAAACTTAACTCTATTACATATATACGGCGGCAAGAAGTTATTTTTAATTTTGAATATAAACATATAAACACTAAACATAACTTTTCGTTTGACTGACAACATATTTAAAACACTAAGCATAGTTTCAATAGGGGTATATCTGTTACATTTTAAAATGGTTCTCATTGCTCTATTTTACACAAGTTGTAATTGTTCAATCTTAAAATTAGGTAGATTATAAAGAAGTGTAGCACAAAAATTCAAATGAGGAGCCGCTATGCTGTTATACAGCAACATTTTTGTACTTAGTGACAGTTTCCTTCCTACTCTAGCAATAAAACCTACCTTTTTAGCAAACTTTCTAGTTATATAATCTACGTGAGCATAGAAATTCAAATTTGTGTCAAATATAACACCCAAATATTTGATTTGTTCTTGATGAATAATTTTCTCCTTATTAATTATGATGCTTAAATCAGCCAGCTTAATGTCTCTCAACTTGAATTTTTTCCCAAACAAGCAATATCTTGATTTTGAGGTGTTCAAGCTCAATTTATTTTGGCAAAGCCACTGGAATATTCGACTTAGATCATCGTTAACAATTTGTTGCATTTGTGTTACATTTTTTCCAGCTACATAAATCATTGCATCATCAGCGAACAACTCAATTTTACAGCCTTTAATAACCTTAACCATTTCATTTATGTAAAGTAAGAACAGCATTGGACCCAGAACAGTTCCCTGTGGTACCCCATGCTGAACACGCAAGGGGCTTGATACATAATTTTTAAATTTAACTTTTTGCTGTCTATTGTACAAATATAACTCAAACCACCGTAAAACTGTCCCTCCAATGCCGATGTTCTTTAACCGTTTTAATAAAATATCTCTATCAACCGTTTCAAATGCTCTTTTAAAGTCCAAAAACACCGCCAGAACCACATTACCCCCATCAACCTCTCTCAAAAAAACATCACATATATTAATCACTACAGATTCGCATGAGTGACCCTCACGAAAACCTGACTGGTTTACAACTAAAATATTATTTTTGTTACAATATTCCAACAACTGTTTCTTTACAGCAAGTTCCAAAACCTTTTCATACACTTCAACCGTATTTATTGGCCTAAATTCATTGTAAAGATTCGTATTTTGTACTTTTGGAACCGGTATCACTGTGGATTCTTTCCACGTCTCGGGAAAGTCACCACTTGATAGAGAAGTATTAACAACATCCAACAATCTATTACCAATCACGCAGACGACATCACATAAAACTTTTTTGGAAATTCCATTCACACCTCCTCTAACATTTTTTAAATTTTTTACTGTCTCATTTATATCTTTCATGCTCAATTGTTCGAATCTGAGAAATTTACTATACAGACCATTACATGAAACTAAAGTTTCATCTCGAAGGGAACATTTTGGGACACTACTTATAATTTCATTTATACTGTTTATGAAATACCTATTGAATTCCTCAGCAATTAATACCTCCTCAGAAAGCGTTTTATTTACGAATTTGATTTGATCCGGTGTTGACTCATTTCGGTTCGGAAGCAAATTTTTTAAATTTTTCCACATTTCTGATGAATTATTTTTGTTTTCATCAATCATTTCTTTATAATATCTGTCTTTTTCAATTTTAATTTCATTTACTATTAAGTTTCGTATCCTTTTGTATTCCCTCCAGGTCTCATCATTTTTTTCTCTAACACCCGTTATCCAGGGTTTATTTAAATATTTTTGTTTAACTACAAATTTTTGTCTAGGACACATATTATTCAAAATGTTAGTAATGCTGTCTACAAACTCTCGCGCCAAAACATTCACATTCCCACTACTATTATTCCATACCGTATTTAGCAAATTTGCATGCAGTTGGTCCGGATCATAATTTTTCATGGTTCTAAAATAAACAATCTTATCAGATGTCTTATTTGAACATTGTTCAAGCCGAAAAGACAAAATATTATGATCACTAATTTTAGGTGTTAAATGTACCACAACTGAAAAAGATCTGTCATTCGTTATAACGTAATCTATAAGGGTTTCACTTTTATCGGTAATTCGTGTAGGAGAGTCAACCATCTGAAAAAATCCATTTGAGTAAATATGAGATAAAATCTTGTCGCCGTAAAATGAAGGCTTTAACAGGTCGAAGTTAAAGTCTCCCATTATAATATTAATTCCCTCAAATACACTAACTTGATCTAGGTAATTGTTAAAAAAATCCACAAATCTGACATTTTCAGTCTGAGGTGGATGGTACAATACAGTGAAAAGATATCTTACCCTAGATACAGTAATTTCAAGCGACAACAACCACACAAAGTTTTGAATACATTGTATGTCCTTTACACAATATTTAATATCATTTCTGATCAATGCGATGACTCCACCCGTTCTTTTATTATTTGTGACGCACTGTTCAATCTGGTAACCATCAATGATAAGTTCACATATCTCAACCTCCGAACACACATGTGTTTCAGACAACAACAACAGTCTTGGCTGCCACTCTTTAACAAATACCCTAATGAGATCTTTGTTATTTAAATAACCCTGACAATTAAAATATGCAACACTGGAATTTAGTTCTATGTTAGCGTCTAGTTGCTACTTTACAAATTTGTTTTTCTGAATTTGCTCTACTTTTTTAAGCGTTTCGCAACTATTCCTATCCCAAGCTACATGGTCAGTTTTTAGTGACAGTCCATATTTTTTGTTTGCCAACATACAATTTAAACATTTATATGCAGTGCTAACACAATCTTTAACGTCATGTTCCTCACTGCATTTAGGACATGCTTTTTTGTGGTTGCAATCTTTACTAATGTGACCATACTGACAACATTTGAAGCACCTAATTACACTATAATCACTGTAAACAGGGCAACGATTCCAACCAATATTCATCCTTCCCTGATTTATAAGCCGGATATAGGTATCATCATCCACCTCCAATATCAAATTAAATCTTTGATTTATAACACTTGTTCTACGTATTATTTTTATATGAAAATTGCAATGCCCATTGTTTAAACCATTTTGTTTAATTACCTTGTTTATTATGGCTCCTTCACCTGTTTCAAATTCACCTTCATTAACTCCTACCACTTTAACACGATGTTGCATAACTTTCGGCCTTTCGACACTATACGAATCACCAAGTTGGCTCTGAATTTGTGACTGAATATCTTCAATCGCTTCCTCGTTTCCGCAGTTTAATTTAATTTAAATTTAATTTAACAATAATTATATATTAATTTAGATATATAGTGGGGTGTAAAAAGTAAAAACTTAGCAAAAATTGCCTGACATGCTGAATCAACACAAAATCAGTGACTTTGACACCAGGATAGACGGTCTTTTCAGGAATGACATGCAAGACATCGAAGAACACATTCTTGTTTCCGTACCTTTTGCGATTTTTGATGATATCTTCCCTAGTTTAATAGTAATATCATTTAAATAACATTAATGCGTTATCTAATAATGCATTAAGAAACTAATTATGTGCGATAAATATTGAATATTGCATATTTTTTAAAATTTTTTATCCATCTCTGTAGATCTGATCAAGTCCTAATTTAGTCCATCTGGGTGGAAGTGTTAACCGGAGACACGACTGCAAGAAAATATATGTTAATTATGATATAAAACCCCATTAATGAAAAAAGTGCAATATGTCATTTAAGTGAAATTATTATTAAACTAGTGAAGATATCATCAAAAATCGAAAAACGTCCCGAGGCAAGACTGTGCTCTTCGTTGTCTTGCATGTCACTCCCAAAAAGACCGTCTATCCTGGCGGCAAAGTCACTGATTTTGTGTTGATTTAGCATGTTAGCCAATTTTTGCTAAGTTTTTACTTTTTAAACTCCACTATATATCTAAATGAATATATAATTATTGTATAATGAAAACACAGTTCGCCAAGAACCTGCTGCATATGCCCAGTATGAAAACGAGTGTAAATTTCTGGCCCAGGATACATAGCAGCACCAAATATTGAGGAAAGTCGGTATTTCCGAAAAAGCGATATTTCTGGTAAACTCGGTAGAAAACCGAAAATCAGCCAAACACGTTCCGATTGTTAAAAACCCTCTTTATGTAACAGTAGAAAAAAAGTTGCTGAACATTTTTTCTACAGAGTTACACGTCGAAGAACTTTTTCCAAAATTACATAACTTTTTTCTCCACCCCGTAGTAACTATTTTAGGAAACGTATGGTTTTTTCGACTATCCCTGTACGATAGCCCAAAGATGGCAATATCTGAATTAGTACTACTCTTAAAAATCAGTTTAGCCGTTTTAAAGGAATTTAACTTCAAAATTGACCGACGAAATCGTGTGTTACGTTTCAATTGTTGCTTAATCTATTTTCATATGAAGTTTTTTCCCCAAAATAGGACCAAGTATCACCTTCTTAAATATTAGCACGCTATTAAGAAACACCTAGTATAAACACAGTTTTGGACCAAACTGTCTCAATGCCAATTAATTATATTACAATTATAGTTTGTTAAAAAAAAATAATTTCTGGGTCAAAATTACCCAAAAAATGTAAACCAAATAAAAAGTGCAATTTTTATCACTAAAAAAATAGATAGAAAACATAAAAATGCAGAAACTGTGACAAAGAATCCTCCTCCTCCTCTTCCTCAGTCCTTTGCCCTCTAGAGAGCTTGCTGACATCATGTATCAATTATCTTGTTTGTCTCTTTCCAGGCAGTTTTATTCTGTGCCAGGTGTGCTGCATTCGGCAGACTATGGCCCACCATGTGTTTGATTTGGTCCACCCATTGCTTTGGTGATCGCCCACGTGGCCGTCTCCCTTCAACCCTTCCCTCCACGATTAGTCCTTCCATCGACTCTGTTTGTCTAGAGATGTGTCCAAAATACCACAAAATTGATTGACTAACTTTTGTGACTAATCGGGTTTTAATATGTGGTTCTTCTAGTACGGACACATTAGTTCTGTGGGCCGTCCAGGGTATTCGCAGGATTCATCGGCAAACCCACACTTCGAAAGCGTTCATTCTCTTTTTGCCCGAGTCTTTCAACATCCTTGGCAAATATGATCGAGCGTGCTATTCGCAGCTTAGTGTTTTGGGTACCTAATTGCAGTTGATTTACATATTTTTGTTAATTTAGCTGTTGCGTTTCTTGCTTTGGTAAGCCTTTTTTTGATTTCCATTTTGCAACCTTCCGAATTTGTGATAATGGAGCCAAAGTAATTAAACGTGTTAACTACCTCGAAACCAGCTCTTCCTCAAATATGAGGTTGGTTGTTGTTCTGTTGATCTACAATCTTTTTTTTTCTGTCTATTGAGTTCGATTCGTCCACCTGTCCATTATGTTCACCATTTCTTTCTTTTTAGCTGCGATGATCAAGGTATCGTCAGTATATCTTAAATTATTTATTTTTCTTCCTCCAACCAACACTCCACCATCTCAGTCTCCTAGCACTTTACGCATGATGTATTCGCCATCAAGTCGCCGTGACAAAGAATAAGAATAAAAAAATATACATTGAACTCGTGATCTCGTGACCGCTCTGCCACACATCCACGCATGGCATACATGTCTATGAACTAATTTCGATCATTCTTACCTGAATTAAATAACCAGTTTTGCTGCTTCTACTTCTTATTGAAAACAAGCAAGATACGCAAAGTTATTAGCAGATGTTTACTTTTTGACTTTTCAGTAAAACTGACAAGATATTGTGTTTTATAAAATTTTTAGCTTCGCCAGGGAAGTTCACAATTCAATGGTTTTTGCTAACGCACGGTCTGTCTGTGTGTTAGTTTAAGTTTGCGTAGGTATATAAAATATTAATAATATTTTTTTAAATTTATTTATTTTTTTTTAGCCTATTTTCTAACATTTTGTCTCACGGACCTGTTTTAGCCATAATATTAATAAAATATTATTGTAGGAATCGCTGATGAAGATGTTAAATAGTATCGAAACATTTGGAGAAAAAACAAGTAATTTTTTTCAAAATTTTATGACAAAACTTATGACTGAATATATCGCAAACTAATTATGGCTGTAACGAGGCCATTGACAGCAATCACTAGATTTTGTTTTTTTTTTGTTTTTCAAAATATACACTTTATACAATTTTATCAGTTTTTCATATGAGACTGCTATAATTCTAAGCAAAACATTAATACATTTTTTGAGCAGTATTTGAGACTGAAATACTGTTGTTTTATTGCCATAAATAGCTTTGCTACAAAATAACAAAATTTGCTCTAGGTACCTACGTCTATAAATAAAACATTTGAGCAATAAATTCTCGAAAACTAAAAGAAATGAAATTAAATATTCAGTTTCAGTCGAAAGGCCTGCACTAATATTGGTGGTCATATATGAAAAAAATATTTTTTCGATTTTTGGGTGTGGCAAACTTATAAAACAATAATTGAAAATTTTCATCACCTACCTACTGTTCTACTGTTTTCAATATTACATCTACTGTTTTTTTTTATATTTTGTCACACTCCAGTTATTCCAAAATATATTGTATGAATATTATAACTTTTTGTATTTTTAAGTAACTCGAAAAGCAAATAAAAACGAATATTTATATTTATTATCAGTAACAAAATGTAACCCGAATATCAAATTATGGAAAGCTCTAAGCGCACTTCCATAAGGCATTGGAAATCGCTTCAAGCCATTATGTCAATCAATGACCTAGAATATATGAAGAGAGCAAACAAACGCCGAATATGTCCCAAGAAATCGTCCCGTTTTTTTGATCTGAAATCCGCCATTTTTAAGGAATCTGTGACGTAATTTTTTGGACAGAGCACATCAATCGGTGAATCAATCGAATTATTTGACGTAAGATGTCAGGTGAAAGAAAAAATCACTTTTCACTTCACCAAGACGATCAAAACCCTCTCAAATCATTCAAAAAAAATTTTTTTGTTCAAAATAAACTACTTTTTCATTTAGTTAAAAAAAATACACACAAAAAACGTTTTATAACAACTCAAACGCATTTTTTGCCAAATTATAATGAAGCTCAATGTGTGGACTAAAATCTCAAGTTTTGCTAGAAAAACCAACTGAGAAAATCTCGTTTTTTTAATAAAATCGATACTGATACAAAAATTCACTTTTTGGAAAAATAATTAAAAAATTTAATTTCTTGGGGCAAAATTGATCAAAATAGCCACAATTAAAAAAAAAAAGTTTTTATTAATTTCTTCTATTGTCATAATTGGTTAAAACTGTCTAAACTGTCTCTGTAAATTAAAAAAAAGTGTAAAAAAGTGCGTTTAGAAACAAAAATTATTTTGTAACCAAACAAAAGTGTAAAAGTGTCAAAAAAAAATTTTTTAAAAAACTAAAGCGTAACAGTAAAAGGACAAAAAAAAAGCGTAACAAAAGGGTAAACAAAAATTGCAAAAAAAATGTAGGGAAGAGAGTAGAAAATACTGATCAAAAAGGTGTAAAAAGTGTAACAAAAATTGTAGTAAGAAAGTGAAAAGAACGCTAAAAAAGTGTAAAAAAAATTGTAGAAATAGTGTAAAAAAGTGTAGAAACAAAAAGGGTAGAAAAAGTGTGATAAAAATATGTAAAAAAAACTGTAAGAAAAATTATTAAAAAAAGTGTAAAATAAATAAGTGTGAACAAAAGGTGTAGAAAAAAGCGTGCGTGTTCAGTTTTAAACGGTTTTAACCGGTTTTAACTTTTCTAACTACTCATCGAAACATGATGTTAAGCAATTTCTGCATCCGCAAGACTGGTCGAATCTAGTGTTGCCAATTCGAGCAGAAACGCTTCACTTTAGAGCATTTTTTCACTGCATGTGAGGATTTTTCGAGGATCTTCGGTATTTAGAGTAATGCGAACGAAGGGCCAATAATGTTGAATGATAACATTGACGTTTGACGTTTTTTACTGCTATGTAATGTAAAATGTAGACCAATGACCTAAAAAATATGGACAGAGCAAACCAATACATAAAAATGGTCCCGTTTTTTGGCCGGAAATCCACCATTTTTAAAGTACCCACGACGTAATTTTATCGTTGCAGTACATCAATTGATGAATCACAATTTCTAATTATTTGACGTAAGTTGTCAGGTGACGTCACTTCTAGCGGATATCCCGCCATTTTTTTGGTGTCCACTTTGAACTCGATTTATAGAGAGTTACTACCTGAGAGGGAAGGAAAAGAAAAGTTCGGATTTTGTTGCGAAACCAAACCAGATCTTGGCAACGCCGATCCGATTGGCGCGAATTCGTATTTTGCACTTTTAAACTCCGTTTGAGTCATGGGGAAATCGCGTTTTGAACTTGATAGAGTTCCTTAATACAGTGTTTTTATATTTAATATAAATATAAACTCTAAAAAAAAGAATAAGATATAAAAAAAAATTGAGTAAAAAACGACGAGAAGCACTGAAAGAAAAAAAACTTTAATAGGCAAAAGTTCTAGAAAAAGCTGTCCAAAAGAAACGGTACATGGTTAAAAGGATATTTTTAATTTTATGCCAAACTCATGTATAATTAAAAAAAGTTCCTTTTTGGACCAAAATTCTTTCAATAAATACTGACTTTTGAGTGGTATTGTAAAAGTTCTATTTCGCATCAAAATCATATAAAAACTTAAAATATCAGGATCCAGTAATCGTTCGAAAACAGTTTTGGGTCAAAAGTATTTTATTTCAAATCAATTTTAAATTAAAATCACTCGTTGGTAAAGTTCCTATTATAAATATATATTATAAAGTCAAAATTACCCCAAACGAATAAAAACCCAATACAAACTACCATTTATATCGATAAAAAAATTTTAAGAGAACAATAAGTTTAAAGAATCATAACAAAAATAATACAAAAAATTATGAGAAATAAAGAAACAATGAAACAAGAAAAGGACATAGCAGAGAGTTTGGCGTTTTAAACTTTACGATCCCATCTAGGTCAAATGTTTTGTATTGAGAGATAAAAAGTGAAAAGTAACTTATTTTGCAGTTTAACTGATTGCTGAGGTTTCCAACAGTTAACGTCAAGAACAAATTAAAATACAAACGTTTCGCAACTATTAGCAATACATTAATGGTGAATGTAGAAAGAAATCTGTGATATAGTCGACTTTACTCTAATAAAAATGGTCATGTCTTATGAACTAATCAGCGAAAACAGTGATGTCCAAAATGTTTTAGCAAGTTCAATATGGCGGCCAACATACAGCTGATTCATAGATGTGTAGGTGCTAATTTCCGCTCCAAAGTTAGGTCATAATTGATATGTGTTTCGAAATTAAGAGCATGTTCCTCGTTTCCAAAAAAGAAGGAACCAATCAAGAATAGTTTTTTATGAAATGGATTTTCTTTTACAAATCCAACCTCCTTACAAATATTTATTTTCTTTTTGAATATGATAATAATTTTAACAAAATTCACTGGAAGTATTCATTGGACGAACTCACTTTAACGTAGGTAATATGCAAACAACTTAAATAGGTCACCCACTTGAAAACATATTAGAAATATTTTCCATAATAACTGAGATACCACGGAATTGAAGACTCCCTGAATGTATGGTGGTGACAATAGACAACGTTGCAATTTGTAATATTTATGATAAGCCTACATCTGCAGTGAATGCAGCTCTGATGTGGTCAAAAAAGTCTTTAATGAGCGATCACTTTTGGCTCTGCCTAAGTTATTCTTGATCATTTTTATCCTCATCAGATAAATTATCATCATTTTCATCTAGATTGATAACTAGGGGCTCCGCAACGACATCCAAAACTTGTTCTCTATCCCACCACTTTCCTATAAGTTCTTCTGTATGAGCCACCAAGTGTAGCCACTGTTCTTGACTTATTAGGTCAAGCGCATGTTCCCACACCGTTTCTACTTCACCGCTTTTCAGCCCATCTCCAACCCTTTTTTCATATTCAGCTTTTGCACGTGCCCATATTAATTCAATTGCATTGAATTGGCATTGGTTAGGCGGCAGGCGCAAAACGTCGTGGCCACAATTCCTTAAGATCTGGTCGACCGGATATTCTTTTGGCCGCTGGTTTCTTTTCGCCATTGCGAGGAGCTCACACTTCAACATATTCGTCAAAAATTCAATCAAAAATTTCGTTTTTCTTCCAGGTAGAAGTTGGTTGCTTATTCAGGAGACGGGAGTGGTATGAAGCATTATCCATAACTACAAAAAAACCTCATGTTAGTTTACACATCAGTTTTAAAAAATAACATACCTATTAAAGATGTTTGTTCTAAATTTGGTATTAGTTGCTCTGTAATCAATTTTTCAAGCAACTCACAGTTCATACTGTCATGGTAGTCCAAATTCTTGGAAGTTGATGAAAAAATTAAGCTCGCTCCTGCTAAGAAGCCTTTAGTAGAGCCTGCATGTAAAAAAATGTATCTTTTTCCAGACCCGCTATGCTTTTTCCGTTTAACACTTTTTGGAGAATCGTCTTGCTATGATTTTGTTCCACTTCCATTTGCAAAAATGGACCCATGTTTCGTCCAAAAAGACAACATCTCTTAATTGTGATTGATTGCTTCCAATATATATTTTTTTTAAATTGTATTCGTTGACTGGCAACATGCGGTAACTCACATAGGTATCTTCTATTACAATCTTTTGTGTATCGAAACCCCAAACTTTTCACAAGTTTCGATAATGAATTTAACCCAATATCCAAAATACCCCGTTCTTTTAAAGCAGTTTTCAACGTGTCCAAAGTTATATGAATTTTGTGGGCATATAAGTCATAAATTACCTCACGTATCTCCATCTTGTGACTTTCGGGCAAATCTCTAGATTTAGGTTTCTTTCTTTTGCGCTTTTGGATTTTTCTTGCTCGTATATTGAAATTTTTTTCCCTAATTACTTTCCGGACCGAACTCACACTGACTCCTAAAGCTTCTGACACCCTCTCGTCGATATTTGTTTTAAAGTTAACATTTTCTGGATGAATTTTGAAATAACTTACTAGATTTAATATCATTCTTTTGGCTTGGGGGTGTAAAAATCCGACAAAACGCCTTTTGCTTTCCATGATTTTGAAAGAGGTAACATAATTTTGACACTGACGGATTGACAGCGATTTATAGACGATTCCAAGATTACGTCATTTGACATATGTTTGCCCCACAATGTTACTGTCAAACGAAACTTGAAAATCGATCTTTATTATCATGTTTCAGTTTTGATTTAAGTATTTTTAACTACAAGTATCCCCTAAAGTCTCTAAGCGGCCTAATCATCATCTGAAGTGAAATGTCTTATTCTTGTAATGTCGTTTATGTTCAAATGCGTACTGAATGAAATAATTGAAATACCGTTTCATTCTTTCGATTTCCTGATCTGCCTGGTTAGTGAACACTGAACATGGAAATGGAAATGCTTGGGTTTGAATTTCAAGCCTTAAAGGAAGCAAAAATGACTTAGCAAGAGACGTATTACCTGAAATTTCATAACTGGTAAGTTCAACAGTAATTATTCTTAAAAAGTATTTAGAGCATTTTAGCATACCTACTTATTTATGTTTAAAATTGTATGAAAACCTGCATTGCCCTGAAAGGCAAATCCAGGCTGGTTGTTCAGCTAGAATTTCGGTTCTTGAAAGGAATTTTAGAAAAGCTAAGTGTGATCCAAACACAGGTATGATTTGTAAATAGAGTTTAGGTAATGTTACGATCGCAGCAACGCCGCATGGGAGGCGGGGCAACGCATGGGAGCGTGTTGGTTGGTGGAGCTTCGCGACCTATCCGCGCTGCGTCATGGCTGACACGAGTGATTTATTGCTCGTCTGGCTTAATCTAGAAGGCAGTTGTTTACAACCGTTTTTTTTATATGAGATTATTCAAGAATTCTTATAAAGAACTTTCTAGGTTTTTCTGTAATTTTAGGATTGTATATAAAAGGCGCATAGAGCGCCCGAGTAAAGTAGTCGTATTTTAATCGAGCTATAAGTAGCTGTCCCTTATGCAACAACAGAGGGAAGAACAGGAAAAACGCGATCAAGTACAGGAGCGACGTTATCTAGAACAGGAGAAACGTTATAACGAACAGAAGGAAGAGCAAGAAAGACGTTATAAGGAGCAAAAAGAGGAACAAGAAAGACGTGATCAAGTACAGGAGCGACGTTATCAACAACAAAAGGAAGAGCAGGAAAAACGTGATCAAGTACAGGAGCGACGTCATCAACAATTCAAAGAAGAATTAATGAACCATCTCGCAGCTAGGGAGCAACAATTGGAAGAAAGAATAATGCAATTCGTCAACGAATCCGTTAACGGCGTTCACGAATCCATTAACGGCGTTAACGAAGGACTCGAAGCTGTCAACCAGAGGGTTCTCGAGCTAGAAAAGAAATTCCGGGAACAACTTGAGGACGACAACGTGTCTACAGAGAGTTTTAGCACAGCCAACGCTAAAATTAAGCCTCCCGATTATGACGGTACTACTGCATGGGAAATTTATAAAACTCAGTTTGAGGCAGCTGCAAAAGCTAATGGTTGGTCCGAGCCCCAGAAAGCTACATCATTAGTGGTAGCACTTCGTGGAAAAGCGGCTGAATTACTACAATCCCTGTCGGCAGCTGATCAAAATAATTATGCAGTTTTAGTACACTCTCTGCAACTACGATTTGGAAATGAGCACAAAGAAACCGTGTTCCAGGCCCAGCTGAGGATGAGACAGCAAAAGTCAGGTGAATCCTTGCAAGAATTTGAGGCGGACATAGACAGACTAATTCACCTGGCATACCCATCAGCCCCTGAATGTTTTCAAACGCAATTTGCCGCCGAAAGGTTCATTGAGGGTGTTCGCGATAGTGACATGAGATACCACTTACGTCTAGTCAGGCCCAGGAATATCAGCGAGGCACTAGTTCGGGCCCTGGAATTCGAGGCGTCACGAGTGTCATCTAGTTCATCTCCACGTGTAAGAATGGCAACTTTCGATGAAGAGGAGAAAACGTCTATGGCTGATTCCATGGCCAGTTTACATAAAGCGATGAAGGATATGGCAGTCAATATACAAGCCCTATTGGGAAGGACCCCTCGATCAACAGACAATCGGGGCATAAAATGTTTTAACTGCGGCAGACTGGGTCACATCAAGAGTAACTGCCGTAATAGGGCAAGAAGTCCGTCGCCGTCGTTTAGAAGACCAAGCGGCGATCAAGACCGCCCTAGGTCCCAGGAAAACTAATTCCGGTCAATGCAAGGGGGCAATTGACCGGGGCCACTAAGACCCCCAGGATCTTTAAAGTCAATAATTTGGGTGGCAAAAGTCTCACAGTGGCCGGACGCATAAAGGAACAGAAGATCCAGATTACCATCGATACCGGAGCAGATGTGACCATTGTAAGGCCCGATAAACTTGTCGGATATATCATACAACCATTGCCCAACCCTATTATGTTAAAATCAGTCACTGGAGAGTCTTGCCCTATAGACGGAGAAGCCGATGTCACCATAATTATTGGAGAAAGACTCGAAGTTCGGCATAAAGTGTTGGTTGCCAGGATCAAAGACGAGTTTATTTTGGGAATGGATCTCATCAGGAAACATGGATTCTCCTATGATCACAAACGGAATATTCTCACATTTGGAGATGAGGAGTTTGCATTAACCAATGGAAATATGGAAACTAGTGTCCGTCTACTGGTGGTAGAAGATGTGAAAATTCCTCCAAATTCAGAACAAATTATCACAGTGACTTCTGAAAATGAAACTGGGTGGTCCATAGGACTTATAGAATCTAACCTGGATTTGACGACTGAAATCATGGTAGCCCGAACTTTGACCGACACGAAGAAGACTATGCCAGTACGAGTTGCCAATATTGGAGAAAGGACCATCAAGCTCAAAGAAGGAACAGTTCTTGCCAATTATGAGCCTGTGCAATGGGTATGCAATTGTGTCGAAGCAGAGACATCCAAAATTAAATCTTCGAACCAAGCTTCCCCAGAAGTTATTGATGCTTTTAAGCGACAGTGGAGTCACCTGTCAAAGGAACAACTTCAGTCTGCTATAAAATTTGCTATGGATGAATCTGATATGTTTAACTTCAAGAGCAACGACAGTCAAACCGATTTAGTTGTCCATAAGATCAACACAGGAGATGCCCAGCCAATACGACAACACCCACGAAGGGTCCCTCTGGCTAAACAACAAGAAGTTAACAGTTTGCTGAATGAAATGTTAAAGGAGGGCGTCATAGAAGAATCATCTAGTCCATGGTCCTCGCCTGTGGTTCTTGTTAAGAAGAAAGATGGTTCAACGCGGTTCTGTGTTGACTACAGGAAACTTAATGACGTGACCAAGAAGGACAGCTACCCATTGCCACGTATAGACGACACCTTAGCAACTTTATCGGGATCAAAGTGGTTTTCCACTCTAGATTTAAAAAGTGGGTACTGGCAAGTAAAGATTGCTCCCGAAGACAAAGAAAAGACTGCATTTTCTACTGGTTCTGGACTATACCAATTCACTGTTATGCCTTTTGGATTGTGCAATGCTCCATCAACTTTCGAGCGACTAATGGAACTTGTCTTGAGGGGGCTGACTTGGAAAACTTGCCTGGTATACTTAGATGACATAATTGTCATGGGACGTGATTTCGACGAGCATTTGAAGAATTTAAGAGAAATCTTCAACAAGTTACGGAATGCTCACCTGAAGCTAAACTACAAGAAATGCAGCCTATTCCAAAAGCAAGTCGATTACTTGGGGCATACCATCTCAGAACAAGGCATTAAAACTAGCCAAAGTAAAATATCTGCCATTGAAGATTGGCCAGTTCCCCGAGACAAACACGAAGTCAGGAGCTTTTTGGGACTATGTATTTACTACAGGAGATTTGTAGAGGGATTCGCCGACATCGCAAAACCGCTGCACAAATTAACAGAAAAGAAAACACCGTTCTTGTGGAACCACGATTGCAGTCAGGCGTTTGCAAGGCTTAAAGCTGCCCTCTGTTCTAGTCCAATCTTGGCTTACCCTATAAAGGACGGACTGTTTATTCTGGACACGGATGCAAGTAACTGTGGTCTAGGTGCAGTACTCTCTCAAAGACAAAACGGGCAAGAGAAGGTCATTGAGTACTACAGTAAGACTTTAAGTAAGCCAGAAAGAAACTATTGTGTCACTAGAAAAGAGCTATTGGCCATCCTTAAAGCAGTTGAACATTACCATCGCTACTTATATGGAAAAAGGTTCCTGATTAGAACTGACCATGGAGCCTTGAAATGGTTATTACAGATGAAGAACTCTGAAGGTCAAATAGCCAGATGGATAGAGCGCCTGCAGCAGTACGATTTCCAAATTGAACATCGACCAGGAAGGTCTCACGGAAATGCCGATGCATTGTCTAGACGGCCTTGTAAAGAAGATTGTCGGCATTGTCAAAGAACTGAGCAGCGTGAGGGACTTTCTTTGGTAAGGAGAACGTCGGTAGAAATAAACGATGGCTGGACCACACAGACCCTTCGAGAAGAACAAATGAATGATCCAGATATTGGACTCATCCTCTCTGCAAAGACTGACGACAAGAGACCAGAATGGCAAGAAATTGCTGGTAAAAGTCCAAACCTGAAGGCGCTATGGGCCCAGTGGCACTCTCTTAAAATAGAAAATGGACTACTGAAGAGAGCGTGGGAGAGTCCGGATGGCAAGTCCGTAGTCAGTCAATTGGTTGTTCCTGATAGCAGAAAATCAGATGTATTAAAGGAAATGCACGACGGAACCAGTGGAGGTCATTTTGGGGTCAATAAAACCTTGGCCAAAATTAAAGAGCGGTTCTACTGGGTGAATTATCATGAAGACGTCGAGTCTTGGTGCCGCATGTGCGAAGTTTGTTGTGCCACAAAAGGACCTCGAACAAGATCACGCGGCCGAATGGTGCAGTACATTGTAGGTGCTCCATTCGAGAGGGTAGCAATTGATGTCGCGGGACCGTTTCCTCAGACTGAGTCGGGCAATAAATACATCTTGGTCGCCATGGATTACTTCACTAAATGGCCTGAAGCATACGCCCTGCCTAATCAAGAAGCAACGACTGTGGCAACGGTGCTAGTAAATGAAATGTTCTGCAGGTTTGGAGTTCCTCTCGAACTTCATTCTGATCAGGGCCGAAATTTTGAATCGGCTGTTTTCCAGAAGGTCATGGAACTTCTCGGAATTCGCAAGACCAGGACAACTCCTTTGCATCCACAGTCGGATGGGATGGTAGAGAGATTTAATCGGACCATGGAACATTACCTGTCTAAAATGGTGGCAGATCATCAGCGTGATTGGGACCAACATCTACCTCTCATGTTGATGGCATATCGAGGCTCTACGCATGAAGCCACTGGTTATACTCCGGCGAAAGTGATGTTCGGGAGGGAAATGAGGCTTCCTGCGGATTTGATGTATGGAACACCAGAAAAAGAGTCGCTCAGCTCTGAGAATTTTGTGGAGGAGCTTAAGGAGAGGCTGAACAATGTTCATGAGCAAGTCAGGAATAAACTGCGGATATCTAGTGATCGAGCCAAAGTAAGATATGACTTACTAGCTAACTCCCGCGGCTTCCAGGATGGTGATTTGGTGTGGCTATACAATCCGAGGCGAAAGGTGGGGAAGTCGCCCAAACTTAGCCAAAATTGGGAAGGACCTTATACAATTATAAAGAAGATTAATGATGTGGTGTATAGGATCCAGCGGACCCCTAGGTCAAAGATGAAGGTCGTTCATTTGGATCGATTAGCACGATACCATGGAACTCTATCTGTTCGGGACGAACAGACTTAGGAGGAGGGCAATGTTACGATCGCAGCAACGCCGCATGGGAGGCGGGGCAACGCATGGGAGCGTGTTGGTTGGTGGAGCTTCGCGACCTATCCGCGCTGCGTCATGGCTGACACGAGTGATTTATTGCTCGTCTGGCTTAATCTAGAAGGCAGTTGTTTACAACCGTTTTTTTTATATGACATTATTCAAGAATTCTTATAAAGAACTTTCTAGGTTTTTCTGTAATTTTAGGATTGTATATAAAAGGCGCATAGAGCGCCCGAGTAGAGTAGTCGTATTTTAATCGAGCTATAAGTAAGCTAAAGTTACGAAGCGATAATAGAAGGCTATAAAGTGTTAAGTAGTGAGTTATTTAGTAGTCGTGTGTATTTGTGGAGTTAATAAATAGTGTTTTCGTATTAAATCGTTACACTGGAATTAATGAACCCCGAGTTCGCAACAGTAATAAGTGTATTCCTATGTTGTTTCTTTTAGCCAAAGGAAGTTTTATACAATAATTTTAAGAGCCTCCAGTCAAAAGTTGTGTCAGCAACACAAATACATACTTTGATAATGAGGTAGTTTAATTTTAGTTTAAACTTAAACACACAAAATCTGATATTAACAATGAGCATTTTAGAAATAATTAGTTAACCAAAATTATGCCTTTCTACAGGCCCTCCAAAAAGTTGTAGGTATGTAATTGGTTCTGATCCATACAGTATTGTTTGTTTATAGTTTTTCATTGTAAGAATGTCTAGCCACTTTTAAACATACTATCATATATATTATAGATATTTATACTAAAATAGTTTAAACATTTTATTTACTTTTGAACATACTACTATTTCGTTACATATTATCCTTTTATAAAAGTCCTGCTGAACTTGCCATTTGAATACTTATCTTCTAAATTCATCTTTAGTCCAACTACATACAAGACATGTTTATATTTTTTTCATCATAAGAAAGTTCTGTGGACTTTTAAACGTATTAAAATATTTTAAACATACTATCTGCTTTTAAACACACCACTATTTTTTTTAAAGCCAAACATCTTGGACTTCCATTGTCTTTATTGAGTATTTTTACATGACGTTTTGAGCAGTGGAATCTCTGCTCATTTTCAAGTGAGGCTGGAATCTCTGCTTGTTTCAGTTTCATTTGAAAACAAGCAGAGATTCCACTGCTCGAAATGTCGTGTAAAAAAACTCAATATAGACAATGGAAGTCCAAGATGTTTCCATAGCACTATTTTAGTACATACTGTCCTTTTATCAAAGTCCTGTTAAACTTACCATTTAAATACTTCTCTAAATCTGTCATTAGACCAACCACCTAGAATCCTTTTACAAGACTTTCATGTCTTATTTCATATTTCATGTCTTACAATCAAGAATTTGGTACATTGGCTGGAATAAAAGCATTACAAAAATATTTTATAATGTTTCAAGGAGGAGCTTCAATTGTTGTTGTTAAAGGTTGTAGCTAGCTAAGTGTGGCTTGGTGCTGGTTAAATTATAAACACTACTAAGTGGGGTTTTATAATGCCATTTTGGAGCTTCCGATCCGATTCTCTCTGAAGTTAGGACAGGGTGTCAAAGTTGTAAAAAGTACACAAATTGTTTTTGGATATTAGGCAGGTAGGTATATTAACATTAAGTATATTATTTTCACTGTAAAATTATATGATACACAACATGTTTTTATATGCAGATCTGAGCATGTCAATAAAAGTGATATTATGTAACAATTAATACAACCCTAACAATACTGCAAATTTACACTAATAATATTAAATACAATACAATAAACAGGTAGAGTATAATAGGTAAATACAAGTCATTCTCTTGTTTTTGTCATCTCATTATCTTTGAAATCCTCATTTTTTTAAAAACCTAAATATCTCCTTTCAACACATGTTGAGAAAATACAATAAAAATGTCAAAGTCTAATTTCCAATGCTTACTTGATGTCAATAACAAGTGAATGACTTACATCTAACAGGAGGAGTTCAACAGAAAAGTTCAGGAAGAAGTTCTCAAGTAGGGTATGAATTTTTGACCCAAAAAGTTGGAGTAATAAAAGCATTTAGATAAAATGAATTTCACTCGAGTTGTCACCCCCACTATTTTCTTTCAACAACTCAAAGAAAGAGATCTCTCACATTAAAATACAAGTGAAAATAATTTGCATTATGCATTCATGCACTTTCTTATATCTGGAGTTACCTATGTACTTTTATGGCAGTCATGTTAATTTTATGACATTTTCTACCTCCGTTGCAACAAAATGTCTGCACTTGACCAACATATTCTTTTACTTGGTGAGAGATTCCTTGACTCTGTTAAACCACAACCTTGCAAATGAGGCTTATTGTGTAAGTAAATTGATATCTTGTCTTATCACATGTTCACACAGCACCTAAAACGAGAGGTAAATCAATTCATAAATTATGTTCAAATTCATTCCACTAAGTGTCAAGTAAAATTTCCTTGAATTTCACTAAATATTACTAAATTCAATTAAATTTCACTAAATATTCTATGTGTCCACAATAAAACTCACCAGTAATTATACCTCTGGGGTAAATGACCTTCTGGGGTGAATTTTGAGGAAATGTATTAAAAAATTTAATTTATGTCACCATAAATTCTTCTGAATACCTACAACTAAATCTGCAAAATGTGTACACCCAGTGTTCCATTCTAAGCCTAACATAGTCTTGATAAGCACCTTTAATAAGAACTTTACTTTAATGAGATTTCTGATGGAATTGAAAAGTTATGTGGTTATGCTAATGCCCAGTTTTATAAAGTCAAGTTGTCCTGCCCTAAGTATGTATAAAATATAAGGAGAAAACACAGCTGACAATTGGTTGAATTTCTGCCTGTATGGTTAAACTCAATTTGGTTCATTTTGTGACAAAAAAACAGCAGGCCCTAAATTGATATATGAGAATTCAGAAACATATAGCTATTCACACCATTTGATAAATATGCTAGTCTTGAAGTTAAGACTGTAGGAAAAACTATAAAAAAACCGCATAAGCTATAACTTTGGCTAAAGCAGTAGCTTGTTTAAATTGATCTTACCTTACTTAAAATTACATAAGCATACTTAGTGACTTGTTTTGAATGGATCGAAAGAACTGCACCAGATTCATACAGTTTAAAAGCTTGTAGACTTTTATATGCTTTCAACTGCTGCTTAGTACCTACGTATAATAACTGTGCTTCAAAATAAAATAGTCTGCAAGATCCAGTAAGGTCACATTTGGCAAATCACAAATTGGGAAACTCAAATCTTGTGGCGAAAGGGAGTAAGGATCAATATTGTTTATAATTTCCACTTTCTGGTCATAAGGATACTTGACATCACCAGTAAGCTTGAAGTAATATTCACTTCTAAACATTTTCGGCACAAAAATTAGAAATAAACGACTTTTGCAATAAGTTTCAATGTTCAAACCAACAAAATCGATGTTATTCAAACGTTTACACATCCAAATTAACAAACCGGTGGCGGGGTTGCCATTCTCACTATTTTTTTATACTTAAATTTATTTATGTTGTTTTAAAATCGGTAAGAGGAAAAATAATGTGAAAAAATGTAAATAAAAACAGAAAAATATTCTTTTAATAAAAGATTTCTCACTCCAAAAGTACCAACAACATGTGAATTGTCATGATCCTTGTGGATCATTCCCGTATAAACACGCAAAGCTTCGTATGTTTGGCTACATGGTTTGTTTGACCCACAATAAAGTATGGCGGACCTAATCAAAAACAGCTGTTCTGGAATCGTCTATTGATCAGTTTGAAAGACATTTGCAATTGTTTCCGATGATGAATTCACCGGTAGCTACAGAAATCATTCTTTCTTTTTTATACAGTTGGTATGAAAGAAGGATAGAACGCAATCTTCGTTCCAGCAATTGACACATCAATAGCATTAATTTTTGAAATTGAACTTTTGATGGCCACTGGAAAGTAACGTGGTTTCTCGCTTCAAGTTGCATTAGAGTGATAAACCCATCTTCTTTTAACATACCCAAGTTATTGCTTGGATACATCTATCTACAATGATGAGAGTAAGAACATTTCAAAAGTTTGTCGCATATTTAATCATAAATATTTTTATTAGAGTAAAGTTGACTATAGTAAGGTTTTTCTGCGGGTAACAGAAACTTCTTAGTTCCTATTCGTTAAACTAAAACTTTTTAGTTTTAGCCCAAAACTTTATTAAGCTCAGTCAATTCAGTTTAGTTGAGAAAGATTTGTTTTTGATAGAGAGTTTATGACGTAAACCATGACAAGATTTAAACGAAATCAAATCGAAATTTGCCTCGAAGTGTGTAGCCTAGCCAACACTGAAGAAAAATCAACACAGAATGGTATTAAAACTGCGACCTAACTAAGAAATATTTGCAATAGGAATGTGGCTGTTCTAAGAAACAAAGCGGGTCTTGTTGACATTTTGCAGGAGGCACTTATCCATAACTCTGCAGCCGATACGCGAATGAAAACCTCTTTCAACAGCTTTTCGACGTGCAGATGTAATTGTTCTCGTTCGGTTACGTCATTTTATCTTAAAGGAAATGTCGTATTCGTGACAGTGATATCTCGCATTATTACCCCCGGGACGAGTCCATTGAATCGGCCAAAGAAAGGCAAAAATACCAGAAAACTTCATCTAGAGGGATATGAAATTTTGAACAAAACGGGTGAAATAATCAAAGTAAATTAACTTTTGTTCCTTCTTTCTTTCTTTTCTTTTGACATTTCACAGCCTACTAGATGACGTTTTCTAGTAAAAACGGAGTATTGATGGTTTGGTCGTCAGCGAAAGTCCCATCTTTACCCTTGACTCGTCGACCAATTTCAGAGCTCACACTGGCCCGGATTAAAGCGATCGTTTACATGTACGGTGACCTAAATACCGGGCGATTTTGTAATGACGGCCAGCCATAGACAATACATCATGTCTAAAATACCGACTTAAGATAAATAGCCAGTGCAATCATGTGGAAACCCTGTTATCGCTACGTCGTTTTCTTGTGTTTACTTCACATATACACGCCGTGCTCTATACCCACGAACGACGTGACGTCTTGCTTTGGTCTTATCCAAGGGGGCAAATTGAAGTCGGAACGAAGGTATCTCAGAAGAAAGAGTTTACCACAGTTTCAGCTACCATCACATACTGAATCAAAGAAAGGTCATTTTATGAACTTTATTAGACCGGGATAACATTAAGATTGTTTTTGCGACTATATACAGAGTGGCCCATCGAAAAGGATCCCCCACGTTTATTTCCAACCAATACATTGAAAATTGATCGAACACGTCAACTTTAGTTTTTAGGGTAAAAAATAAATTTTTTGACCCGTTTCGAACCCCTAACTTGATAGGAGAATGAAACCAAATCAAACCACTTAAAATAAAGCCTGTTAAATTTACAAATTTGCAAAGTTTAAAGGGCCACCATTTTGGAATGGCTTGATCAAACGACATGAAATTTGGTAAATAAACAAACCTTGATAACACTTTCAAAGGGAGTTTAGTGGTATGTAGAGGGTTAAAACTGTTAAAAAATTTGTTTTTCCTAAAAAATAAAGTTTCTGACCGTGTCCAAGCGATTTTTGATGTATATACTCAATTGAAAGAAAAACGGAGTGAATGCTTTTCGATTGGCCACCTTGCATAATAACTAAATTACTTGCACAGCTAAACAATCCAATTAGAACTTAATATATTAATCCAATCAAGTCAATTAGAATGTAATGTCAACCACAGCCTTGACGCTTTAGTATCATCAGCAATAATCTAAAAGGCAATTGAGGTTAAAAGCAGCGTTTTGAGATTATAAAGCCGCCTTTAGAATTTTACACCAAAATTTTGTCAAAAAAAACCAAAATTTTGTTTTCAAGAATTCATTGATGAAGACGGAATTTCCATATTTAGAGCTATAACAAAAATTCAGCAAAAATTGAAGAAAAACCAAGTAAAATCGCCCTTTATTTTTTTATATTACCAGCAATAATCTAAAAGACAAAAAAAAGGTTAAAAGAAGCATTCTGGAATTTCAAAGCCGCCTTTGCAATTTTACACCTAATAATAATAAAAAACCTTTTTTTGGTTTTTGATTATAGACGAAGCAAGTGACACCTCATTTTCAGCGACTTTGAACTTAGCAATTCATTAGTAAAGACGGAAATTACGTATTGAGAATCGTAATAAAAAATAGGCGAAAATTAGTAACTAAAATTGAAGAAAAATCAGGTAAAATATGATTCTTCCTTTTGATGATTCAGGGCCACCAGTAATATTTTTAAAAGAAAATTAAGGTTAAAACCCGCATTAAAAATTTGAAAAAAAAAACTTTTTTTTTTCTGTTAGATAATAATAATAATAATCTTTAAAAGCCGCATTTGGAATTTCAAATCTAAAATGAATCAAAAAACGTTTTTTGGGTTACATAAGCCAAGTGACACTTCATTTTTATATGTTGTTTTTTATCGTTTTTCGACGTGTACTTGTGTTTTTATTTTTTAAAGGTGTTTTCATAGTTTTTTATATTTAAATTAATTTTTTAAATTCAATAAATTTTTCGATATTTGTTTTAGAGAACTCCAGTATCTATTGCTAGGCTTATTAAAAAAATTGACAAGCACAAAATTGCAAATTTCTCTGAAACCAATTAAAAGAAAAGACACATTAAATCTAATAGATCAGTTTATCATAATAAGTATAAGGCTTTATTATCATAAAGGTTGTATGCTTTTTACCCTAATTGTTATACATACAATAAGTAAAAATTTTTTTGCAATTTTTAAGGTGTACTAATGTTTTTGTTTTTTTAACAAATTTAAATAAAAATTTATTCTTTTTTTATTTTTATACATAAAAATATGTTTTTTAATTTAATAAGTTTCTTGCTATTTATATTAGAGAGCGCCAGTTCTCCAATGCTTAGCTCTTTATGTGATACATTTGATAAATAAATGAAACAAGGTTTGATTAGTTCTTTTCTGTGTTTTATAATAACTTTTTTGTTTTATATTTTTTACTAAAATAAATTCAATCACCTCATTGTTTTGCTTTTTATTTATAAACTGAATTTAATGTCCACCTACCTGCTTCTCTCTTCTTCTCTGCCTTTTTTTATTATCTTTCTCCACTAGATTTAATTTTTTTTTATGTTACGGATGTTCTTTAGAGATTTAGCTGTATTTTATATTATTTACTTTTGTTTTGCCCTTTTTGGGGCAAATCTTGTTGTTTATTCTTTTTTACTTCATTTTTTTTCTAGTAGTCTTAACACTTTTTTTTCTGCTTTTCTTCGTTTCTACCTCGAATTCGAAGTTATTTTTATAAATAGATTTTTATAACCTTTATTTTTAAATTATATGTTTTAATTTTTTTATTATGAACATTTTTAGTAAATTTTGTAATTACTTGATGGAACCTTTTTTTTTGTTTAATTGTATTTTATTTTTTCTCTTTCGTTTGTAAGTCTTACTATTGGTCTGATTTATTTATTTTGGTTTTGGACTTTGTTGTTTTAATTTAATTTAAGAAAGGCATGAAAACGTTCTACGTTTTTCATGCCTTTCCTACGTTTTACGTTATACTTCCTTTTTCTACTTGATTTTATTTTCATGTTTCCTATTGGTTTTTTTAGTGGAATTTAATGTTTTCAGTTAAAATCAGGAGAAATCGACGTAAACCCCCTTAAAACGTCTTAAAATGCGTTTGTGAGCATCATTAGTGGTTTTTTAGTGAAATTTTGTGTTTTCAGCTAAAATCAGCAGAAATGGACATAAAACGCTTAAAACGTCTTAAGATACGTCCGTGAAATTTATTGTTTTTAGCCAAAATCTGTAGAAATCGACGTAAAACACCTTGAAACGTATTAAAATGCTCGTGAGCATCATTAGGGTTTTTTTAGTGAAATATGTTGTTTTGAACCAAAATCAGTAGAAAACGATGTAAAACGCCTTAAAATGCATTTGTGAGCATCACTAGTGTTTTATTAGCGAAATATGTTATTTTCTGTCAAAATCTGTAGAAATCGACATAAAACACCTTACAACGTTTTAAAATGCGTCTGTGAGCATCATTAGTGTTTTTTTAGTGAAATATGTTTTTTTCAGCAAAAATCACGAGAAATCGACGTAAAACGCCTTAAAACGTCTTAAAACGTGCCTGTGAGCATCATTAGTGTTTTTTAGTGAAATTTAATGTGTTCAGGTAAATTCAGGAGAAACTGACATAAAACCCCTTAAGACTTCTTAAAATGCGTTTGTGAGCATCATTAGTGGTTTCTTAGTGAAATATGTTGTTTTCAGCCAAGATCAGTAGAAATCGACGTAAAACGCCTTAATAAAATGTCTTACAACGTGTCTGTGAGCATAATTTTTGTTTTTTTTTTTAGTTAAATATGTTGTTTTCAGCAAAATCAGTAGTAATCGATATAAAACGCCCTAAAATGCATTTGTGAGCATCATTAGTGTTTTTTTAATGAAATATGTTGTTTTCTGCTAAAGTCAGGAGAAATCGACGTAAAACGCCTTAAAACGTATTAAAATGCGCTGTGAGCATCATTAGGGTTTTTTTAGTGAAATATGTTGTTTTCAACCAAAATCAGTTGAAATCGATGCAAAACGCCTTAAAATGCATTTGTGAGCATCATTAGTATTTTTTTTTGTTCATTAGTTGTGTTCTGCTAGTCAGGAAAACTCGACGTAAAACGTCTTAAAACGTCTTTAAATGCATTTGTGAGCATCATTAGTAGTTTCTTAGAGAAATATGTTGTTTTCAGCCAAGATCAGTAGAAATCGACGTAAAACGCCTTAATAAAATGTCTTACAACGTGTCTGTGAGCATAATTATTGTTTTTTTTTAGTTAAATATGTTGTTTTCAGCAAAATCGGTAGTAATCGATATAAAACGCCCTAAAATGCATTTGTGAGCATCATTAGTGTTTTTTTAGTGAAATATGTTGTTTTCTGCTAAAGTCAGGAGAAATCGACGTAAAACGCCTTAAAACGTATTAAAATGCGCTGTGAGCATCATTAGGGTTTTTTTAGTGAAATATGTTGTTTTCAACCAAAATCAGTTGAAATCGATGTAAAACGCCTTAAAATGCATTTGTGAGCATCATTAGTATTTTTTTTTGTTCATTAGTTGTGTTCTGCTAGTCAGGAAAACTCGACGTAAAACGCCTTAAAACGTCTTTAAATGCATTTGTGAGCATCATTAGTAGTTTCTTAGAGAAATATGTTGTTTTCAGCCAAGATCAGTAGAAATCGACGTAAAACGCCTTAATAAAATGTCTTACAACGTGTCTGTGAGCATAATTTTTGTTTTTTTTTTTTAGTGAAATATGTTGTTTTCTGCAAAATCAGTAGTAATCGATATAAAACGCCCTAAAATGCATTTGTGAGCATCATTAGTGTTTTTTTAATGAAATATGTTGTTTTCTGCTAAAGTCAGGAGAAATCAACGTAAAACGCCTTAAAACGTATTAAAATGCGCTGTGAGCATCATTAGGGTTTTTTTAGTGAAATATGTTGTTTTCAACCAAAATCAGTAGAAATCGATGTAAAACGCCTTAAAATGCATTTGTGAGCATCATTAGTATTTTTTTTTTGTTCATTAGTTGTGTTCTGCTAGTCAGGAAAACTCGACGTAAAACGCCTTAAAACGTCTTTAAATGCATTTGTGAGCATCATTAGTAGTTTCTTAGTGAAATATGTTGTTTTCAGCCAAGATCAGTAGAAATCGACGTAAAACGCCTTAATAAAATGTCTTACAACGTGTCTGTGAGCATAATTATTGTTTTTTTAGTGAAATATGTTGTTTTCAGCAAAATCAGTAGTAATCGATATAAAACGCCCTAAAATGCATTTGTGAGCATCATTAGGGTTTTTTTAGTGAAATATGTTGTTTTCTGCAAGTCAGGAAAACTCGACGTAAAACGCCTTAAAACGTCTTTAAATGCATTTGTGAGCATCATTAGTGGTTTCTTAGCAAATATGTTGTTTTCAGCCAAAATCTGTAGAAATCGACGTAAAACACCTTAAAACGTTTTAAAATGCGTCCGTGAGCATCATTAATTTTTTTTAGTGAAATTTAATGTGTTCAGGCAAATTCAGGAGAAACTGACATAAAACCCCTTAAGACTTCTTAAAATGCGTTTGTGAGCATCATTAGTGGTTTCTTAGTGAAATATGTTGTTTTCAGCCAAGATCAGTAGAAATAGATGTAAAACGCCTTAATAAAATGTCTTACAACGTGTCTGTGAGCATAATTATCGTTTTTTTTTAGTGAAATATGTTGTTTTCAGCAAAATCAGTAGTAATCGATATAAAACGCCCTAAAATGCATTTGTGAGCATCATTAGTGTTTTTTTTAGTGAAATATGTTGTTTTCTGCTAAAGTCAGGAAAAATTGAAGTAAAACGCCTTAAAACGTTTTAAAATGTGCTGTGAGCATCATTAGGGTTTTTTTAGTGAAATATGTTGTTTTCAACCAAAATCAGTAGAAATCGATGTAAAACGCCTTAAAATGCATTTGTGAGCATCATTAGTATTTTTTTTTTGTTCATTAGTTGTGTTCTGCTAGTCAGGAAAACTCGACGTAAAACGCCTTAAAACGTCTTTAAATGCATTTGTGAGCATCATTAGTAGTTTCTTAGTGAAATATGTTGTTTTCAGCCAAGATCAGTAGAAATCGACGTAAAACGCCTTAATAAAATGTCTTACAACGTGTCTGTGAGCATAATTATTGTTTTTTTAGTGAAATATGTTGTTTTCAGCAAAATCAGTAGTAATCGATATAAAACGCCCTAAAATGCATTTGTGAGCATCATTAGGGTTTTTTTAGTGAAATATGTTGTTTTCTGCAAGTCAGGAAAACTCGACGTAAAACGCCTTAAAACGTCTTTAAATGCATTTGTGAGCATCATTAGTGGTTTCTTAGCAAATATGTTGTTTTCAGCCAAAATCTGTAGAAATCGACGTAAAACACCTTAAAACGTTTTAAAATGCGTCCGTGAGCATCATTAATTTTTTTTAGTGAAATTTAATGTGTTCAGGCAAATTCAGGAGAAACTGACATAAAACCCCTTAAGACTTCTTAAAATGCGTTTGTGAGCATCATTAGTGGTTTCTTAGTGTAATATGTTGTTTTCAGCTAAGATCAGTAGAAATAGATGTAAAACGCCTTAATAAAATGTCTTACAACGTGTCTGTGTGCATAATTATTGTTTTTTTTTAGTGAAATATGTTGTTTTTAGCAAAATCAGTAGTAATCGATATAAAACGCCCTAAAATGCATTTGTGAGCATCATTAGTGTTTTTTTTAGTGAAATATGTTGTTTTCTGCTAAAGTCAGGAAAAATCGAAGTAAAACGCCTTAAAACGTTTTAAAATGTGCTGTGAGCATCATTAGGGTTTTTTTAGTGAAATATGTTGTTTTCAACCAAAATCAGTAGAAATCGATGTAAAACGCCTTAAAATGCATTTGTGAGCATCATTAGTATTTTTTTTAGTGAAATATGTTGTTTTCTGCAAGTCAGGAAAACTCGACGTAAAACGCCTTAAAACGTCTTTAAATGCATTGGTGAGCATCATTAGTTTTTTTTAGTGAAATTTAATGTTTTCAGGTAAATTCAGGAGAAATTGACATAAAACCCCTTAAGACTTCTTAAAATGCGTCTTATTTGAGTCTTATTAGTGGTTTTTTAGTGTAATTTTATGCTTTCAGCTAAAATCAGTAGAAATCGACGTAAAACGCCTTACTGAAAGTTATTGTTTTCAGCCAAAATCAGTGAAAATCGACGTAAAACCCCTTAAAACGTCTAGCTGGCCTATCGACATGACGAAACCTCTCAAAAAAGGTAAAAACAGATAAGCACAAAAAATATGCGGGTTGATGATAGTTATTGAATAGATGTGTCGCTAATAAATTGCAAAAGAAATTGCAATTTTTTGTTTTTCAGTTTTTACTTTTTTAAAATGTTCTTAAAACAGAAATTGAGCTTAGAAGCTTTATTTGGAATTTTACACCTAAAATCAGTCAAAAAACCTTTTTGTTTTTTTGGCTTAGATAGGCAAAGTGAGACATTATTTTCAGGTGCCGTGCTTCTCTGTTCTTCTTTGGCTTTTATTATTATTTTTCTCTTCTATTTTTTTTTGTTTCGGTTGTTCGTTAGAGATTTAGTTGTATTTTATATTATTTACTTAAGCACTTTTATTTTGCCTCTTTATTATTTATCTTTTAACTATAATTGTTATATATAACTGTCTCGTTTTTCTCCATTTCTACCTCGAATTCGAAGAAATTTTTATAATTAGAAGTTGTTTTGAAATTGTGTTTTAATTTTTTTATATGAACATTGTTATTAAATTTTGTGATTTGTTTTTAAAACTTCATATAGTATTCAAGGAATAAAGGTGGAGCTTTTTTATTTATTTTTATTTTAACTTTTCTCTTTCCTTTGTAAGTCTTTCTATTGATCTGATTTATTTTTTTTTGGACTTTATTTCTTGCTTTAATCTAATTTAGTTTACACATTTATTCTACGCTTTTATTCATTTATTTTTTTATTACTTATTACATATAGAACTTTATCTAATTTATTTGAGCATTTTTTCGTTTTTTTTTCAATTTTTTACTTTTTATTATAATTAGTTTAATTGGCTCCTTCTCTTTTTTTACTCAGTAAAGAATATTTTGAATTTTTATACACAATGGGGATCAAAGCAAATTGAAGTCCGAATATAGGTATTCCGGAAGAAATAGCTGCTGTTGTTTAATTTCAGCGATTAACACCAACTTAATAAGTGAAATGGTAATATCACACACCGAATCAAAGAAAGGTCATTTTTATGGACGTAATTAAAGGCCAAATTGATGAGATTGAGTGCCCTGGCAAATGGCCGGCTCGTGAAATGTTCAGGCCGGGATAACATCTATAAATTAAGATTGTTTTGAAGTGCAACGACTATAAAATAAATTGCACAGCTAAACAATCCGATTAGAACTTAATACATTAATGAACATCAAGCCAATTACATTCTAATGTCAATCACGGCTGATTGACATTAGAATAATTAGATCTCAATAACAGAACGCTTATGGTAATTGAGTAGGAACTTATGCGATACTTAAACGACTACTTAAGACTAGTGCTTCTTTTGTGTTGTTCTGCAAACTTTAGCAATACGGTTATGGAGCCCGAACGCACTTCGGTATAGGATATTGATTACTAGACCACCATATTAGTAATGTTTTTGCGGCAAATTATGCGCATAATCCTGCTTGGTTTGTATGCGAAATATTTAAAAACCTTCTAGTTCTAGACGAATAAGGAGAATTCTTTGGACTTATTAGGGCTGGGGAATCTGTAACACAGTTACCATGATGATTGATTTTAGAGCCGGTTAATTACTGCCATCTATAAAATATGCGCTTTTTTTAGCTGCTAAGGACATGTCGGATTCATAACCTAAAATTTCAGTTTTTTTTGTCTTAACTGCTCGTTGATTTATTCAAAGTTTACGACATCAACAATCGATTGTAAGAGGGAAGTTTAGAACCAAATATTTATATGTTGTAGAATGTATTTATTTTATTCATATATTATATAATGTTGTGTAATGGTTATATGGTTGGTCGCTCGCGTAAACGCTCTTGTCACGGGCAAGTCATCCCTCCATGTTTGACCGGCATTAGTCAATTCATAGACCGTAAAAGCGAATTTACTCACATCCGGAGTCATGAGGACGCAGTTAAATTTATTTGATTTCCTCCGTGTTTCACTCAGAATTTTTTTTATTAACTTCCTGCCTGTTTAAATATTACCAATCCATCACGCAAATTCTCAAAATTATCGTTAATGTAAGTAGGCAAGTCCGTACCTACTTGACTGTTGATATCTCTACTTTTGGTGATTAACGATAAGTTAAAACACAAAGATGGCTTTAAAAACCTATTAGATTCAAACTGTATATTGAAGTAATAAATTAAACATAAAATATTTTTTATTAGAATTTCCAGTCCTACTTGACTCCTGATATCTCTGAAAATGCAGAACAAAACGATCCGTTAAGCCTCAGTAAAAACCTGCAGGATGTGTGTTTTGGTTTTTAGTTCACGAGTTTTTAGTTAGAGTCACACGAGCGTTTGGAACCATTATTTTAGATAAAAATTTGGCCACAATGGTTACTATTTCTTATAAATAATTAATGAAATTTTGCTAATATAAACTGTTTTTGTCAATTTAGATGAAACCAATTTGATTTTTGACCCAAAGTTGTTATGTTAGAAATTCGAAAGTTCCCTTAAACCCCACATAGTTAACTCTAAGGATCAGCTCGCTCACTTGTCAAAGAATGGTATCTCTAAGCTAAATAATTGTCAAATCTGCTATGCTCTATATGCCAATCACAGGTTCTAATATCTAAACACGTGAAGAACAGTTTAGTTGATCTAGTTGTGAGTTTTTCGTCTTTTTCGTAAAAATTTAATTTTTTGTTCCAGACGAGCGTTTTGAGGCAATTTCTTCGTTTATTTTTTTTTTTTAATAAAAGTACCGCGAAAATGTTGTTGCTTCTGTAAAAATCATACATTTTGTTACAAAAAAAAATGTTTTTATCGCTTTTGTTTCAAAAGTAGTGATTTTTTTGTCCAAGAGACTCGAGGAAAATTCGTTTTTTTGTTACATGCTTCATAGTTGAAAACTCTGATTTTTTCGACCCTTTTCGTTCTGAAAATTCAATTTTTGTGTCACACAAACGTATTTTGAAACGATTATTCCATATTTAAAATAAATTAATGGTTGTTCCTCCAAAGACCAAAAAAACATTGCTCCAGGGATGTTTTAATCAATTTTGATTCAAAAATCTCTAATTTAGTCCAAAAATCGTTTTGTAAATATACGGAAAATTGTGATGTTCTAAAAATTTTATTTTTGTGTTATACTTTCCATACTAGGTATCCTCATTTTTGTCAATGTCTACTACGTAATTGGTAATAAATAAAACTGGAATTTGGACCTTAAAAGCCTGAAAAGCTGGAGGAGATGACAAGAAGAAACTTAGTGTTTTTTTTTTAATTTATTCATTTTTTCCATTTTGTGTTTTTATATTGTATTTATAAATGCTTACGCACGTCTTCCTCCTCTTTAGCCTTCAAAAAAGACGTGAATAAACGTCGAAACGTCGGCAGTTTCTGCGTAAAGTAGAAGCTTTTTATTGACTGTCCCCACTTTATTTATTTTACTGAGTTTTTGAAAATTTATTATACTAACATTTTAGACTCGAAACGTTACAAACTGTAAGAGATTCAACGAACTCGACAAACATCTCAAATTGCTTCGAAGATGTTGATTTTGCTGTTCTTGATGTCCTCATTCACCTCACACCAATGAAAATCCTGTCAATTCAATATTTTTTCCAAAATTTGTATGAATTTGATCAAAGAGGGTTAGTTTTCTCTTTTCTCAATTTTCAAATTTGGCCGCCTGTAACTTTAGAACGAATGGATTGATTGGAGTGAATCTAACTGTTTTTTGTTCTTTTTTATGTTCTCTTTCACTTCCCACTACAGAAAGTCCAGTATGTTCAATAATTTGGGAGATCGACCTTTTCGGAGGTCGATTTTCAGGCAATTTTAAAATGTGTTTTGGAGGCATTTCGAAAAAATTCGACTTATAGGACTAATTTCACCCTTATTATGTTTGTTACTTTCGTTCATAGGGGTCTGCACACATCCCATTCCCACCATAATCTCGAAAAACATTTTTCCATAAGTGTATGAAATTGAACAAAGTGGAGGTATTATTATCCCCCTTGTTCTCAATTGATTTCCCAGACTGATTGGAGTGAATCCAACTGATTTCTCTTCTTCTCGATGTTCTCTTTCTTTTTTTTAACTTCTATACAAAAAGCTTACATTTTTGATAAAATTCAAATAAATTCTGGGTTGAGCCTTCAACTTTTTCATTCTTAACTGCGTCGTCTTGAAAACTGCCATATAAAGACTACAAAAGTATTGCAGGCCTATTTGGAACTTAGAAGAATGTTATACTTTTAACTTTTAAACTTACTTTACTTAGTTACTTTAGTTGTCTTGAAAAAGTTGTTTCTGTGGTAACAGCCAGAAATTCTATTAAACACGTGCAGAATCAAAAGTAAATAGCAGGCTTGTTCCAAATTTTTAAAGAAAAGTTTAGTTTTTTTAAATTTGCATGCAAAAAGCAAAATTTTATTTTCACTTGACACGATCTTGACACGGTCGTCTTGGAAACCGCCATATAAAAGCTACAAAGTATTCCAGGCCTTTTTCGGAATTAAGTATGTATAATTTTCTTCTTTTGAACTTTTAAATTTAATTTTTACCTAATTATTTTAATTGCCTTGGAGAAGTTGGTTTTGTGACAACACTTATAAACTAGTGGAAAATCAACGGTAAGTTGCAGGCTTGCTCTAAATTTTTATTGAAGAATTCAGTTCAATACAAAAACCTTTCATTTTTAATACATTTCAAATAAATTCGGGGTTGAGCCTTCAACATTTTAATTCTTGACTGTGTCGTTTTGAAAATTACCATGTAAAGGCTACAAAAGTATTACAGGCCTTTTCGGAATCAAGGAAGAAACTATACTTGGACACCGCCATGTAAAGGCTACAAAAGTATTACAGGCCATTTCGGAACTAAAAAAAATATTATTTTTTTAACTTTTAAACTTACTTTACTTAGTTACGTTAGTTGCCTTGGAAAAGTTGCTTCTGTGGTAACAGCCACAAATTCAGTTAAACTCGTGGGAAATCAACAGTGAATAGCAGGCTTGTCCCAAATTTTTTATGAAAAATTCGTTTTTTTTCTAGTTGCATGCCAAAAACAAAATTTTATTTTCACTAAATTTCAATTACATTTTGGGATGAGCTTGCCACTTTTTAATACTTGACTGTGTCGCCTTGGAAACCGTCATATAAAAGCTACAAAAGTCTAAGAGGCATTTTTAGGTACTAATCCTCCGTAAATTTAAATATTCCCCTAATTATTTTAATTGCCTTGGGAAAGTTGTTTTTGGGGCAAGTCATAAACTAGTGGAAAATGCACGATAAGTTGCAGGCTTGCTTCAAATTTTTATTGAAGAATCCAGTTTTTTTTAAGGTCTATACAAAAAGCTTTAATTTTTAATACGTTTCAAATAAATTCGGTTTTGAGCCTTTAACTTTTTAATTCTTGACTGTATCGTCTTGAAAACCACCATGTAAAGGCTACAAAAGTAATACAGCCCTTTTGAGAATCAAGGAAGAAACTATACTTGGAAACTGCCATGTAAAGGCTACACAAGTATTACAGGCATTTACGGAACTAAGAATTTTAACTTTTAAACTTACTTTACTTAGTTACTTTAGTTGCCTTGGAAAAGTTGTTTCTGTAGTAATAGCCAGAAATTCGTTTAAACTGGTATGGAATCAACAGTAATTAGCAGGCCTGTCCCAATTTTTTAATGAAAAATTCAGTTTTTTCAAGTTACATACAAAAAGCAAAATTTTACTTTTAATAAATTTCAATGACATTTTGGGATAAGCCTGCAACATTTTAATACTTAACTGTGTCGCCTTGGAAAACGCCATATAAAAGCTACCAAAATCTAACAGGCCTTTTTCGGAGTTAAGTATGTATAGTTTTCTTCTTTTGAACGTTTAAATTTAATTTTCACCTAATTATTTAAATTGCCTTGGAGAAGTTGTTTTTGTGACAACACTTATAAAGTAGTGGAAAATCAACGATAAGTTGCAGGCTTGCTCCAAATTTTTATTCAAGAATTCAGTTCTATACAAAAAGCTTTCATTTTTTATACATTTCAAATAAATTCGGGGTTGAGCCTTCAACTTTTTAATTCTTGACTGTGTCGTCTTGAAAACCGCCATGTAAAGGCCACAAAAGTATTATAGGTCTTTTCAGAATCAAGGAAGAAACTATACTTGGACACCGCCATGTAAAGGATACAAAAGTATACAGGCCATTTTGGAACTAAAAGGAACATTATTTTTTTAACTTTTAAAGATATTTTATTTAGTTACTTTAGTTGCCTTGGAAAAGTTGCTTCTCAGTTGAACTCGTGGGAAATCAACAGTGAATAGCAGTTGTCCCAAATTTTTAATGAAAAATTCAGTTTTTCAAGTTGCGTGCCAAAAGCAAACTTTTATTTTCACTACATTTCAATTACATTTTGGGATGAGCTTGCAACTTTTTAATACTTGACTGTGTCGCCTTGGACACCGTCATATAAAAGCTACAAAAGTCTAAGAGGCCTTTTTAGGAATTAATCTCCCGTAAATTTAAATATTTCCCTAATTATTTTAATGTGAAAATCAACGATAAGTTGCAGTCTTGCTTCAAATTTTTATAGAAGAATCCAGTTTTTTTTAAAGTCTATACAAAAAGCTTTAATTTTTAATACATTTCAAATAAGTTCGGGGTTGAGCCTTCAACTTTTTAATTCATGACTGTGTCGTCTTGACAACCGCCATGTAACGGCTACAAAAGTATTACAGGCCTGTTCAGAATCAAGGAAGAAACTATACTTGGAAACTGCCATGTAAAGGCTACACAAGTATTACAGGCCTTTTCGGAACCAAGGAATTTAACTTTTAAACTTACTTTACTTAGTTACTTTAGTCGCCTTGGAAAAGTTGTTTATGTGGTAATAGCCAGAAATTCGTTTAAACTCGTATTTAGCAACCTTGTCCTTAATTTTTAATGAAAAATTAAGTTTTTTCAAGTTACATAAAAAAAGCAAAATTTTACTTTTAATAAATTTTAAATACATTTTGGGATGAGCCTGCAACATTTTAATGCTTAACTGTGCCGCCTTAAAAACCGCCATGTAAAGGCTACAAAAGTATTCCAGCCTTTTCCAGGTAAGTGCAAATCGTTTCGGAAATAGATCCCCTCGGTGGTCGATTTTTAGGCACTTTTAGAGTCGCGCTTTTTTGACCATTTTAAATGAAAAACAATTTAGAGGTTAATATCATTCGAATTGAGTGTGTTACGTTCTTAGGGGATTGCAAGCGTGCCAATCCGATCAAAAACAGAAAAAAAATCCGATATTTTTGTTTTGAAAAAGACAAAGAAAACGGAAAATTACGAGTTTTTTCTCAATTATTAACTTTGACCGCCTGAAACTTGAGAACGCCTCGATCGATTGGAGTGAATTCAACTGTTTTTTCCTCTTCTTGATGTCCTTTTCCACTTTCCATCATCGGAAGTTCAGTGAGTGCAATTGTTTCGGAGAAAGATCTCCTCAGTTTTCGATTTTTAGGCACTTTTAGAATCGCGTTTTTTGACCATTGTTAAAAAAAACTTTAGAAGTTAATATCATTCGATTTGAATTTGTTACGATCTTAGAGGATTGCAATTGTGCTATTCCGATTTAAAACAGAAAAAAAAATCCGAAATTTTTTTGAAAATAACTAAAAGGGGGTATTACCATTTTTTTCAATTCTCCACTTTGACCGCCTGTAACTTGAGAAAGCATCGACCGATTGGAGTGAATCCAACTGCTTTTTGTCCTTTTTGATATCCTTTTGCACCTTCCTCTACAGGAAGTTCCTCAGCTTCAATAGTTTGAGCAGTAAACCCGTTCGGAGGTTTTGAAGCACTTTTAGAACGTGCTTTGGAGACATAATTCCACTAATGGGACCAATTTCACTCTTACCCTGTTTGTTAAGTTCCTGGGTGAGTGCAAAAATCCTATTCCAACTATACCTTCAAAACAAGAGTTTCCAAAAATGTTTATGAATTTGACCAAAGGGAAGAAGGGTTATTCTCTATTTTTCTCAATTTCGAACTTTGACCGCCTGTAACTTTAGAAGGAGTGAACCGATTGGAGTCAGTCTAACTGTTTTTTGCTGTTCTTGATGTTCTCTTTCACCTACCACCCAGCGGAAGCCCCTTGGGGGGAGTATTTTCGTAGATAGATCCTTTCGGTTGTCGATTTTAGGCACTTTTAAAATCGATTTTTTTTCGTTTAAAAAAAACTCCCCTTTCTGGTTAATTTTATTCGAATTCAATTTGTTTGGATCTTGAGAGGTTTCCAAGCGTGTTTCATTCTGATCGAAAACAATAAATGTGATCGTCTGTAACTTTAGAACGATTAGACCGATTGAAACGATCCAACTGTTTTTTTTTGCTCTTTCTGATGTTCTTTTTAACCTGTAAATACCAGTTCCATTGGGTTCAATACTTCCGAAAATAGACCCCTTCAGTGATAGACTTTTAGAATCGATTTGTTTGCCATTTTTTAAAAAGTCACCATTAGGGTTTATTTTATTCGAATTAAGTTTGTTCCGTTTTTAGGGGAATGCAAACTGTCCTATTTCGAACAAAAACAGGAAGATTTTTTCGAAATTAACCAAAATATTACCTACTTTTTTTACATTCAAAGACATGTTTGGACCTGACTATCTGTTAACATTTCAAATTCCAGGGACCTCAGCAATCAATTAGATTGCAAAAGAAGCTACTTTCGACTCTGTATTTTTCAATATTTTTTTTTTTAATTAATTGAAATTTTCCTTTTTGATATCTCAGAGTCCAAAATTAGCAGCTACCAATTAGGCCTCAAATTCAGTTTGTTTTCACTTCGTATTTCTAAGCAATTTATTTATCTTAAAATTAATTTAAATTGTGCTTGTGTGGACTTGATATTTCAGCAATAAATAAGTGCACAAGCTCAGTTATTTACGACTATGCATTTCAAGGATATTTGTTGTTGAGTTGACTATCTGTTTATGATTTTTTGTCAAATTTCAGGCACCTCATAAAATCAATTAAACGACAAAATAGGCTACCTTCCACTTTACATTTCTTAGTAATTTAATTTTTAAACCCAATTACCAATTAGGCCACAGACTCAGTTTATTTTAAACAATGCATTTTTTAAACCAAGGAAAATCGTGTATCGATAATATTCAATTGTCTGAGTATAATTTACCACCCACATCGGTTCCACCTTGAAGTGACCAGCACATATCACATACGCGAGTAACAAAAAATCATAGATGGACCCTGTAAGGCAAACTTGGACAAAAAACAATTGCCTCGCTCCAGTTAGTCGATCCGACAGATCGAACAATGAAATATTGGGCTAATAATAATTAGCCTTGGCAAAAAAGATGTTAATCAACCCATTGGTGGTTAATAGGTTCACCTTGCCCAAGAAAACATCGTACGTACATGCATGTGTTTGTCTGCACAAAAAGTGTCCTCACGCTGTCATCTGCATTTTAACGTCGGCCATCGGTTATGCAACAAGGTTGATTATTATTATTAATAATATAAATTTATTTTTTGCTTTGCCGGTGTAGGATTCAGCGTTTAGAATGTGCACTCGGGGAGTGATTAGGCATTAAATTTATAATGCTGTATAAGGCGCAAACCTTGACCTTACGAGTCATCTGAACGGTATTATTATAAATTATTAGAGTACTAGAGAGTAACCTGGCAATTATTTTCAATAAATCAAGAAGTTTATTGCAAAAGGTACGCAGTATGCTGGTTTGGTGTAGATACCCTTCTTTTTAGGTACTTAACAAGAAAGACATATTTATATACAAAAATGTAACATTTAAAGTGGTAATATATGCAGGATAAATTGAAACGTTTCCTCGCCAGCAGTTCTATTACCAAGTATTTATGCACGAAATGATATATTAATCAACTGCTAAGTGTTCAGAAACGCCTTTAATGGTCGATTTTGTAACAGGATACTGCAGTAAGAAGTGTACTTACAAGTAATTAGTAATAATAATTTTATGTTATAATATAGAGTGTCGAATAGCATAGAAACTTCTTCCTCGTGAAGTCAATTTCAAAACAATAATTCTTCTACTATATTCCATATTTGTACAGTAAGGTACAAGCACCTATAAACCCCCTATTTATTATACGAGTACCGGGACACGAACTGAATGGGTGTACTTAACTAACTGTGATGTAAGTGCTGCGCCATGTGGGCGTGCAGGTCAGATGTTAAACTCAGTTAACAAACTTTTTTCAAGCAAATCCATGTGCTGTACTTGCATACGACAAAGCCGGGATTTCTTGCTGGCAATAATTTAATAAACCATTATTTACTCTGATTTATCAATTGAATGGTACTAAAGCCGTTTATTACGCGGTTAATTAGTCTAGAACGTACCATTTTCGCTCTGGTTACAACCGATGTTTAACCTCAGTAATAACACTTATTACTAAATTATTGTCTGTCATGCAAAAAGAAGGTTTTTGATATTAATTTTCCTGATCTTGCAACTGTCTGTCTTTGACTCGATAGAATTCGTACCGCTTTCAGCTATTTCCATATACGTCGAAAAGTGATTCAAGCCTCTAAAGTCGCCTATTAGACGAGGATGTGCTCTTCGTTAAGGAAAATGGCCGTTCAATTGAAACCAAATTAACAACATTATTATCTCGCACTTCCCGAGAATCAAAAACGTCAACTAGGCTAAAGCATCCGTCTAAATAAGGACAAAAAAGTTAATGGGCTTTATAATCAGCCGCTAAGGCACAAATTGTTATCATTTCTCTCGAACAGCTCTCGACCCCAATATGGGCCGCAATCAATTGACCGACGTTTTCTTGCCTCTTTAGGTAACGACAATATTCATTTAGATCGGTTCATTATGACAGCTCTTTTAAAGGTATTTTCAGACAAAAAGCTGTTTGGATCGTAAATTTTATAATTTGCTTGTAAATTCCCCGACGGGGGCACTGGAAAGTTTTCTACTTTCCTTGAACTTTTTTTTTATGTACCTGCTGTCGACGTGTTACTGGAAGTTTCGGTTCTATTTGGCTGTTGATGTCTCTAACTTTGAAGAAGTAACCGATCAGTTTGCATAAAATCTTTGATTCAAAAATTGTTTCTCTATTAGTTAACTTTGAAATGGAGAAAAAAAAACATTATCTAGTGTTGGTGTCAGTAGCTCTGGAGATATCAACGATCTGTGAAGGCACAAACTTTCAATAATTATTGATGAATTAAGGGCAAAGATCACAATTTTGTTTTCCTCAAAAAAAGAAGATAGTGTGGTAAAAAAGTTCATCTAAATTATCTCTTTTAGGTTGGCATAGTTATGAAAGATAGTTAACTAAATGGTCAAATAACCAATGATCAAAATCTAAACCACATATCTAGGAGAGAGTGTTGTATGAAAGGAGTTAACAATTAGTTAACTGAACCGCCATTTACTTTTAAAACTCTATGTTGGCAACCGAGATTATTGGCAAAATGCCCGGTCCTTAAGAATGTTTTCACAAAGACTGGCGTATTCGAAAATTTTATGTCAAAAAATTCACCTAAATCAAAGACCATTTTTTTTCAGATTTTTCAAAGACAATTTTTCAATTTTTGACACTTTTTTTCTACATTTTAATTATTTTTACTACAGTGCGCTTAAACCAAATAAACTGCTAACAAAAAGATCGATACGGCAAAATTTTTCGTCATGTTTAGGGATCTGTATCTCGGAAATGCCACAGCCGAAATTCGTAACTCAAAGAGACTTTGGAAGATCGTTTCTTCTAGAATCAGGGAGGGAGGCTAGTTTTAAACCAAAGTGATTTTCTAAATGATATACAGGGTAAAGAAAAAAGCATTGCAAAATGGTTGCATTTCAACCCACTGCATTTGGTAGCTAGAGTATCTTCAGAACATTCGTTCCTATGAGATTTGAGGACCTTGACTAATATCTCGGGACATGTTCGGCGGTTTTTAGTTTTATGGCCCACAAGACAAATTACGGGGGTTTATCAAAATGTGTGCGTTTTCTTATAAGTTGCCCTGTATCGCGAGAATGCCGCTGCCGATTTTAATGAAATAAATTATCTCTAAAAGATAAATGATTGTAAAATCAGTGACGTCCACTCAAGTTTAATAAACCTTTTCTTCCATGTTTTACAGAATGGCAGAAAATTTACTGAGAAGCTAATCAATATTTTGTCAATAAAGCCGTCATGGAGAGTATCCTAACTTTAAGGCTCTTCTTTTAATTACATTTAATAGCCGTGGTCGATACCTCGAGAAATTCGGCAGTTTTTGGTTTTTTGGCCTACAAAAATTATTCCGGGGGGTTCTCAAAAAGTTTGCGTTTTCTTATCAGTTGCCCTGTATCGCGATAATGAAGCTGCCGATTTTAATGAGATACATTATTTTTAGAATATAAATGAATTGCAAATCTGTGGCATAGACTCATTGTACAAGAATTCCAAAAAATTTAATGAGAAACTGAACAATATTTTGTTAATAACGACGCCATGGCGTGCCCTACTTTAAGGCTGTTATTGTCATTACATTGAAGATCCAAGCTTGATATGTCGGAACGTTTTTGGTGCTTTTTTGTTTTTTGGCCTACGAGAAGAGTTACGGGGCGTTTACAAAAAGTTTGCAAATTCTTATAAGTTACAGTGTTTTGCGGGAATAAAATTGCCCTCAAATCTCAGAGGAACGAATGTTCTGAAATTACCCTAGCTACCAAATGCAGTGGGTTGAAATGCAACCATTTTACAGTGTTTTTTTTCTTTACCCTGTATATCCTTTAGAAAATCACTTTTTTTTACCTCGTTTATCTTTTAACGTTTAAAATTAACCTCCCTCCCTGATTCTACAAGAAACGATCTTCCAAAGTCTCTTTGAGTTACGAATTTCGGCTGTGGCATTTCCGAGATAGAGGTCCCTAAACATGACAAAAAATTTGGCCGTATCGATCTTTTTCGTTAGCATTTTATTTCTCAGCTCAGTTGCTGCGACTTCAGAATTTTAAGTGAAGTGACATTTCATAAGTTTGTTAAATATCTGGTAACGGTTTTGGGGATTTTTGTTTTTTTGATTCCGAATAAAATATACGAGTACCATACCTACCATTCAAAAATTTTATAAGGTAACCTAAAATCTACAAAATTATGTACTTAATTGTTTTTATTGTGTCAGTAGATTTGCATTTTAAAGATTTTACATTGAGAGCTTTTATTGCCGCCCGTTTAAGAAAGTTTCGCCGTCAGAGTGCATTTTTTATTTAAATGGATAAATAAGAATTAGGGATATTAGTTCGACATGGAGACCGAAGAAGCTAATAATGTGTGAGCCCACAAAAATGTATCTATAATAATCACCATGGAAACGAAGTAAACAAAGTATGACATGTCAGAGACATAAATTTAAATTATCTGTCACATATTAATTTTTTTGGTTTCTTAATTAAAAAAATGTCGTTACTAAGTGAGAGAGAATTAGAAAATATTGTGAGGTAAGTTTTAGAGGTCTTTTAGCAATGTAGAATAAGAAAAGTAATAATTTTAAACAGGTTGCGCCGGCGAGGTCTGAGTTTAAGCAACATTGCTGACTTAGTAGGCACATCTAAGTCGACGATTCAACGGGCACATCAAAGAAGACAAAATTATGGTGTTCCTGCTTATAAAATGCGTGGGAGTTGCGGTCGCACAAAAGTTACGACCCCTAGAGAAGATCGGCTAATTAATTTGTCTGTCAGGAGGACAAGGACTCTAAATGCCAGAAAAATAAAAGCAAGAGGGCAAGCAACAACGGGAACCAACGTATGCACCTCCACTGTCAGAAATCGTTTGCATGATCGAGGACCACATGCTAGAAGACGTGCCGCATGTCCAATGCTTCAACGTATCAACAATTGCATGTTTTCAGATGAATGTAGATTTTCGTTGCATGCATCAGATGGACGTATTTTAGTGTGGAGAGGGCGGAATGAACGAAACCTGGAAGAAAATATGGAAGCCAGAGTGCCATTTGGGGGTGGAAGTGTGAGTGTGTGGGGAGGAGTAATGGGGAATGGAAAAACTGACTTAGTGGTTTTAATTGGGCAAACTATGAACGCAGTTAGATATCGAGACTTGTGTATGAATGAAATTGTTATTCCCTTCGCTCAGAACTTTGGAGATGATTTTATCTTAGTTGACGATAATGCATGTCCACACCGAGCTCAAAGTATTAACGAAGTTCTGCGAGAGAATGGCATCGAGCGCATGAATTAGCCTGCTAGGTCGCCCGATATGAATGTTATAGATCACGTGTGGAGCAGAATGAAACTAAAGCTGAAAGAGAGAGACTAAGAATTTCAAAATGTGGATGAATTGGCAGTGGCAGTGAGGGAAGAATGGGAAGCTATCTCCCAGGAGTTTATGAGACATTTGGTGGAGAGAAGGATGGCTGAAGTAATGCGAGTTTTAGGTGGGCCTACACATTATTAGCGTCTCCAGTCTCCATCTTTAACTATGGAAATGATATGCCTATCAACCTTCATTGAGATATCTCTGGCGGTTTTACAGAAATCAATAACTTCCTATTTTTAAAATAAAACTAACACCCTATAACTTTTAAACGAAAAATTGTAGACAACTCATTTTTATGACAGACTCTCCCCTTAAAATTGACCAGATTGTTTAAGGTGTTCATTTTTTTCCATTTAATTTTTTGTTGTATAAAATTAAACTTAGGCGTTTTACTAACTATCAATCTGCCTCGATTATTTTAAAATTAATGAACTTTTAAAGTTTTTTAGTTTATTGACGTGAGTACAGACCTTGGAGTTGAAAGAAGACTTTCGCGCCATCGTTAAGGAAACTAACGAGAAATTGGAGTGTACCAATAAAGAAATAGACATAGTCAAGCTATGATGTTTGAAAATTGAAAGAAATCTCCGCCGCAATAATATAATTGTATTCGGATTGAGAGTCAGTAATGACAACCTATTAATGCAGACCATCAGTCAATTGAATAAATTACTAAAAATTCAAATTGATAAGCAGGATATAAGCAATTTATTTAAAATTGGAAAGTCAGACGTACCACCTATAATTATTGAATTTATATCCTACCTAACCAAACTCACTGTCTTTGCAAAAGTGAAGGAGCTAAAAGGCACTGGGATTACCATAGCACACGATCTTACCCCGGAAGATAGGATTACCCAAAAGACCCTATATAAGCACCTGATATCTGCGAGAGAACAGGATCCTAAAGCTAAAATAAAAGGTAACAAACTGCTCGTGGATGGTTCTCTCCTTTCAATAGAGAATTTGATTGAATTGGAGAAACAAATCGAAGAAGTGTCTGAAAACTCCGAATCCGAAACCCACAGTGACCAAGAACTCGACCAAAACTCAGCCAAAACGTAGGAAAATACAATACAGCCCTAACTACGTAGATCCAAAATCTACGGTCCAAACCGCCGGTGGAAAGCGAACCGGCCGCACTAATAGCAAATAATTTTCGAACTGTTTTTGTTTTTTTTATCACTAGTTATTTATATTAGGATTATGGTACTTTAAGTACATTGAAAATTTTATAAATTCTTGCGTTTAGTTACTATCCACATCTCAACTTTTAATTTATTTTATCAAAGGCGCATAGCTAGTCTTATGTATCTTTGATGTGTTGCGGGGCGTAAAGGATGCAACTTTTTGTCTCTTATTTCAATGTGGGGTCCTTGCTGGCCAAGTTTGGAACATTTTCCGATCATTTACAAACGGCTCATTATGACCTAATAGGCATAAGTGAGACCTGGCTTCATACTAATATTGACAGCTCAGTGGTACAAATAAACAATTATAACTTTTTTAGATCAGACCGCATAAATAGACGAGGGGGTGGTGTTGGTTTTTACATAGGATCCAATCTCAAATCTTCCATAATTCATTCAGAATGGAGATTAATAACAAAAACTACTTATTTGGCAATATCTATCGCCCTCCTCACGCTGACCTAAACACTTTTCTAAACCATATTGAAGACTTTTTGGCTGGTATTTATGCTGATTTTGACTACGTAGTGTGCGGCGGAGACTTTAACGTCAACCTGCTAAACGTAATCGAAAGTAAAGGCGCAAGGCTGGAGGCGCTAATGGATTCCTTCTCATTAAAACAACTCATTTCTCAACCAACAAGGGTATCGTCTGACTCGTGTACTTTGATTGATTTGATTTTTACTAACATAGATGAAGCGACTGACTCAGGGGTGCTAAGCCTTCAAGTTTCTGATCACTAACCTGTGTACATAAAAATAAACGTTGATACGTCTGACGAACAACAACCCATCATTTACACATTCAGGGATTTGAAAAATATAGATTTGGATACATTTTATTTGGAAGTGGAAAGGTGGCCTTGGATGAATATTTATGATACAAATGATATAGATATGAAAGTGCACTTTTTAATTGAGAGTATTTATTTTTTTTTTGTTTAATTATAGTTCATAAATTTGCACCCTTAAAAACATTTAAAAGAAATCGCAACAATAAGTATTCACCATGGATTACTGATGTGATTAAATTGCTTCAAAAACTCCGTGACAAGGCACTAAAAAGATTTAAAAAATCTAAAAACACAGATCATTATAGCTCCTATAAACAATTGCGTAACTACACTACATTTGCCATCAGAAGTGAAAAAAGGGCGTACTTAAAACAAAAGTTTAGAAACTGTTCAAATAAAGACAAATGGTCGGAACTTCGGAAATTAAATGTAATTCAAACTAAAGATAAAATTATCCCTGATCATTTATCTGATGCCAACTTGATAAGTGGCTTCTTTTCTTCTTTCCTCACAACTCCTAATTCACCCAAACAAGAACTTCTGATTTATTATAGGAATAATTTACAAAAGAACTTTGCGACCAAACTTAAGTTAAAAAGTACTGATGAGAGTGAAGTGTTAGATATAATAAATTCAATCAAAAGTCGGGCTGCCGGACCTGATGAGTGCCTACAGTGCGGCTACTTTCCACAAATTTGGAGGGAAGCTCACATCAAGGCAATCCCAAAAATAACTCGTCCTAAGGAATTCAAAGACTTGCGATCGATAAGTATTTTATCGACTCTATCGAAAATTTTAGAAAGAATTGTAGAACGCCAAACACGAGTTCACTTAAATGAATATCACCCTTAATGCAATCAGGATTTCGCAGGGGTCATGGTTGTGCTACAGCAATGGCTGACGTGACTGACGACATCATACAAGCTTGGGATTATGGTAAAGTGAGTGTCTTAATATTGTTAGATTTTTCTAAGGCTTTTGATTTACTCAATCATGAAATTTTAATATCAATGTTACATTACGTTTGGTTCTCAAAACACACTATTCAATTGTTTACGTCATTCTTAAATGATCGTAAACAGCGAGTTGTTCTTAATGGCTCCTCTTCGAGCGTAACAACTTTTAACGTCGGTATTCCTCAGGGCAGCATTCTGGGACCTCTACTTTATACTATCTATACCAGCCAACTAATCAACTGTTTGGAAATTTGTAATTACCACTTATACGCTGACGATACTCAAATTTATTGTTCTTTTCATCCGGGTGATATAGATAGGTTTAATAGAATTATCAACGACGAGCTTGAACTTGTTGCGACCTGTGCTGACCATCAGCTTAGAATTAATGAAACTAAATCATCTGTTACGATTTTTGGTAGTGAGCCACATAAATCAGTTGCAATACGAGAACTTTTGATACGCAATAATGACACACCTATCGTGATTACTAACACATCAAAAGCTCTTGGGCTGACCATTGATTCTGAACTGCGATTTCATGAGCACATTACTGGTAAACTGAAATTAGCATACAGCACTTTAAGGCTTATATATAATCAAAGACATATCTTATCTTCTGACATAAAAAAACTTCTTTGCGACTCTCTCGTTTTGTCACACTTCAATCATTGTGATGTAGTTTATGGACCATGCTTGGACCAGACCGATGTTAGAAGAATTCAAAAAGTGGAGAACTCCTGTCTACGTCTAATCTTTGGAATTCGCAAACGACATCTCATCTCTCACAAACTGAAGAAAGCGAGATGGCTGAGTATGTTTAATAGGCGCAAGTTGCACCTTACTTGCCTGAGTTACACAATCATCAAACATAAGCTCCCAATATATCTTTATCAGAAAGTTATCTTCAGAACAGATATACATAACTTAAATTTACGGATTGCCGGTCGTTTAACAGTACCAAGACATCGGAAAGAATTATTTAAAAGATGTTTCACTTACAATTTAGTCAATAACCTAAACAGCCTAAAAATTACATCTTTTGATCGCTCTCCTATAAATTTGAAGACTTTTGTACGGAAATCTCTTTCTTGGCCAGTGAAACCCCACTTGTTCCTTATTTCCTATTGTTTGTTATAGGTTGTTCGTATATCGTCACTTTTTTCATTTAAAGAATGTTTTCAAATTTTGTATTTCCAATCTTTTTTATTGAATATTATTTGAATTTAAGATTGTGTTGAATTATAATTTTATGTTACTTTTAGGCCTAAACAGTATCTGTTTCTCACAGAAGTCTGCAATGGCATGGCCTTTACTTTCCACATTTTCTAGATGTAACAATATTAGAATGTTCTTGTTTTTTTTATGGGAAGTAATAAATTCAAATTATTATTATTATTATTATTATTATTATTATTATTGCCGCAAAACACTGTAACTTAAAAGAAAGTGCAAACTTTTTGTAAACACCCCGTAACTCTTCCCGTAGGAGTCTTAAAGTTAGGACACCTACCGTGGCGTCTTTATTAACAAAATATTGATCAATTTCTAATTAAATTTTTTGCTATTCTTGTACAACATGGAATAGAAATGTTTTATTAACCTTGCGGGTACCTCACTGATTCGTGAATGATTAATTTTTTAAAAACAATTTAACTCATTAAAATCGGCCGCGACATTATCGCGATGCAGGACAACTTATAAGGAAACGCAAACTTTTTGTAAAACCTCTGTAATTTTTTTTGTAGGCCAAAAAACAAAAATCACAAATCACAATGTAATCACAATAAGATTCCTAAATTTAGGGCATCTGCCAAGGCGTCGTTTTTAACAAAATATTAATCAGTTTCTCATTACATTTTTTGCAATTCTTGTACAACGGAATAGAAATGTTTTACTAACCCACGGTACGCCACAGATTCGCGAATCATTTGTCGTTAAAAGATGATTTATTTCATTAAAATCGGCAGCGGCATTCTCGCGATACAGGGCAACTTATAAGAAAACGCACACTTTTTGATAAACCCCCGTAATTTTTTTTGTTGGCCAAAAAACAAAAAACTGCCAAAAACGTCCCGAGATATCGAACATGGGTGTTAAATGTAATTACAATAAGAGCCTTAAAGTTAGAACAACCGCCATGACGTCCTTATTAACAAAATATTGATCAGTTTCTCAGTAAATTTTTGCCATTTTTGTACAACATGGAATAGAAATGTTTTGTTAAACTTGAGTGTACATCGCTGATTTTACAATCATTTGTCTTTTGGTGATAATTTACGTCATTTAAATCGGCAGCGGCATTCTCGCGATACAGGGCAATTTATAAGAAAACGCACACTTTTTGAAAAACCCCCGTAATTTCTCTTGTGGGCCATAAAACTAAAAACCGCCGAACATGTCCCGAGATATTAGTCAAGGTCCTCAAATCTCATAGGAACGAATGTTCTGAAGATACTCTAGCTACCAAATGCAGTGGATTGAAATGCAACCATTTTGCAGTGCTTTTTTCTTTACCCTGTATTTCGGCTAAGGCATTTCCGAGATACAGATCCCTAAACATGACGAAAAATTTTGCCGTATGGATCTTTTTTGTTAGCAGTTTATATCCGAGGTTCTACTTTTGCTTATATACGCCTTCATCAGGGTATTCTCTTTTATTACTTTTCATACATTATAAATGTGCCACGCCCAAAGAATAAGTATTCCGCATATGACTGACAAAATTGCTTCAATGCAGACCACTCGCCTGGTACTAACTGTTCGATTTTATCGTTTTTAGTTTCCGAAATTTAACTGATTAAATTTTTCATTGATAGGGGTGGAGTGACATTTTCCAATTTATAGGAAAGCGATTTATGATAATAGAATAAGAGTATTTCAACCACTCACACCTAGAGTGGTCTCAAATACTGCTCAAAACGTTAATTACCATTTTGCCTTTTAGGCCCCACTGTGAAGGGGAAGGAAATTACTGAAAATTCTACAATTGCATATTTATTACATATATTTGTCTCCTCTTTCACTTGAGACTATTTTTGATAAAATTTATAACAATGAATTTCGGTCGAAAATTTTGACGAGGCCATTGACAACAACAGATTCAACCGGAAGGAGGAAATTACGTTTCTAAATGCAGTCTGGAAGCGAGTTCTACGACATACTACATCTACTGCAGCGCGACGGCGCGAGGCAGACATATAAATACCACGGAGCTCACCACAGTCGAATCAGTCAACGGCGGGAAGCACGGGAGATCACTTCACCTATTGCCTTATCGCCTTTGATAATGTCTGCCGCAGCTGTAGACGATACGTCAGGGAGAAACTCCATTGGACCACGGCTTCAAAGCCCTGAAAACACATTGGATTGTAATTAGCAAATTAGTTTCTGAGAATACCAACCCAAACATTAACATTGTACTACATAGCTTAAATGTTCAATCATATTATTATACTGAAGCTCTTTGACTTGCTATAGATCAACAAACGCATTTTTTGGTTGATAAATTTTATGTTGTGACTTTTTTATTACTAAAATAGTCTCTGAAAGACTTTCTCAGCCTTTCTCTTGGATTCTTTAGTTTCCAGAATTCCTTTAATTTTTTGCTACTGATATGTTCTTTTCCTATTATCTTTCTGACCGGGTTCTTACCCTACAGTATTTCAAATTTTGCCAGATGGTATTTGACCCTAAATGTCCTCAGATCAGTTAAATAAAAAAAAATACCTTAAAAACTTGTGAGATGTTTTGTTTTCTGGCATGTTCTCTAAGCCTACAAATAAATTTTGACTATCGATTACCTTCTCTGAACGATATCGTAACTAAAAAAACTTCAAATTCTGCAAAACCGTTCTGTGAACGGTTTATTAGAATTTTCTGTTCCTCATTATGACTGTTGATCGACGTTTTTAGCTCTGTAAATCCACGATGTTTTAAACGATAAAAGTAGGTTTTTGTTTTATATGTTTAAAGCTTTAAAATACCAACCTACTGTGTTCTCCAAGCCGAAACTGATAGTTTTCTAAGACAAAAGATCAATTCAATTCAATTTCCAATCAATTCAATGCAACATGTTGCTTGAAAGATGTTTCAGTGAAATTATCTAATCCACTCGACTGTTGATATCTGTAAGTCAACGATCTTTCAACCACAAACTTTACTTCGAAAACTTGCTGAGTCGAACAATTAACCTCTCGCTCGCTTTGACAAAAATTTTATCTTGAAAAACGCTAGTATTTTGCCTTTTGTTGACAGGTTCTCTAAGACGAAAAATCATCTATAGCAGAATTGTCTGATCCATTCGACTGTTGATCTCTAGGTCTAAAAGGCAACAATCTTTTACTTGATCCTCTCGACTGTTAATGTTTCTGATTCAAGAAATCAACGATCGTTTAGACAAAAAATTGATCTCAAAAACTTGCTTGTATTTTGTTGACGTGTTGTCTAAGATAAAAAAAAAATTGTTCAATTTCCAATCAATTCAATTGGAAATAAAACAATTTTCAGTAGTGTGAAAGTCAACGATCTTTTACTCAAAAAAACTTTTACTAATGTGTCCTTTATGGCAAAAAACGATTCAATTCGAGGTGGAAAATCTTTCGGTGGAATTATCTGATCCATTGACCGTTCGTGATGCTCGTTGAGGTAAAAAATTTGTTCAATTTCCAATCAACTCAAAGAAATACGTTCAGTGGAAGATGTTTCAGGGGCTTTACTTAATCAACTCGATTATTGATGTCTCTAATTCAAGAAATAAACGAAGAAACTTTACCTCGAACACCTGCATGTATTCTTTCTTTCGCTGATGTGTTTTCTAAGACGAGAAATGAATTCAATTTCCAATCAATTCAATGTGGATTATGTTTCAGTGGACTAATTTGATCCATTCGACTGTTGATGTCTATAATTTTTAAAGTTAACGATATTCTAACAAAAAAAAACTCTTAGTGATGAGTTCTTTAAGGTAAAAAGTCAGTTCAATTTCCAATCAGTTCAACGAAATACGTTCCGTGGAAGATGATTCGGTCGTATTACCTGATCTACTCGACTATTGATGTCTCTAATTCAAAAAATCAACAATTTTTTAGACATAAACTTTATTTCAAAAACTTGCTGGTTTTATAATAGTTTAATTTTTGTCGTGTTCTCTAAACCACATTCTCTAAAAATCAATTTAATTTCCAGTCAAGTGGAAGACGTTTCGATGGAATTATCTGATCCACTCGACTGTTGATTTCTACTTTCAAGGAAAACAACGATAGTTTAGACAGCAAATTAATCTCGATAGCCTGTAGGTATGTTGTGTTTGATTGATGTATTCTCTAAGACGAAAAACCAATTCAATTTCCCAATAATTCAATTCGAACAATTCAAGTGGAAAATCTTTCAGTGGATTTACCCGATTCACTCGACTATTGCAAAATGGTTTAAACAAAATACCCTCGACGACCAACTTGAATTTTGTCTTTTGTTGACATATTCTTTAAAAATCAATTAAATTTCCAATGAACTCAAGGAAATTTGTTCCGTGGAAAATGTTTCACCTAAAGCGCTCGACTTTTGATGACTCGAATTTAATAAATCGACTATCGTTTAGACAGAAAATTTATTTTAAAAATCTTAACTCTTAATATGTGTTCTTTACGTCGAAAAATTAATCTAAATTCCACTCGATTGTTGATGTTTCTAATTCAAGAAAATCAACGAGCGTTTAAGCAACTTAATCTTGAAAATCTGCTGGTATTTTGCCATTGTTGATATACTCTCTGTGACAAAAAATCCCTTCAATTTCAAGTGGAAAATTACTTAATTTCTAATCACTTTAGTTCCAATCAATTCATATTGAAGTGGAAAATTATTCGATCTAATCCATTCGACTGTTGAAGTTTGTAAGTCTGAAACTCAACGATTTTTTAGTAAAAACGCTTTTGTTTTTGAGTTTTATAAGGAAAAAAATCAGTTCAATTTCCAATCAGTAGAAATGATCCAAGATATTTTACTGGAGTTTTCTGATTTACGCGACTGTTGATGCTTGAAACTCAAGAAGTAAACGATCAATTAAACCATAAACCGTGCTGTAGAAACCCGCAGGTTTATGATTAATCATACAGGTTGATTTGAATGCTTCGAATATGGGATAAAAAAAACATTTTTATATCCGAACCAAGAGAGGATATATAAAGCCGTGTGGCAAACTCGATTTTGCTTGTAGATTTTTGGTATTTTTTTGGTTCTGACGCTTATAACTCTTAGGGCCGGTATTTTGAAATGTTTGAAAATTTGAGTCCGATTAAACCGCTATTAATATTGCTTGAGTATTTTGGTAAGTTTTTGGGTGTTCGATTAGTTAATCAGATTATTGCACCACTAATTGTATGTAGGCATTTTTGATTTTCGAAATTAGTTGTTCAGTTTTCGAATTTAGTTTTTTTTTTAATTTAGTTTCATTTAATTTAGATGGTTGTTTATTTGCTGAATGCCGAGTCCCTGTGCCGTGTTATTTTGCGTCGCCCGCATTGATAACTTTCTGTTCCTGGAACCGACGAAATTAATAATATCAAAAGGCAAAATGTCAAAATGCCAAAAAAAATGACGTTAGCAACCGACGGTTAAATATTTAGCGACCGTCAATTAAAATTAATCAACGTATGTTGGTATTTGATTCCTGTTTCAGGTTAATCGGCATCTAAAATAACCATTCAGACGATTAAAAAGATAATCAGTGTTCAAATAATTTAATCGAAATTCAAACTAGCGGCCCTTAACTAATTAAATTTCTTTTTGATAGTGGTAGCAGAGTGACATTTGGCCATTATATAGCAAAGCCATTTATGACAATAGAACAACAGTTTCTTAATATCTCAAAGTGTGAGTAGTCTCAAATAGTGCTCAAAACGTTAATTACCATTTTGCTTAGTTTAATAAGTTTTATAGTAAGTGAAAGAGCAACTAAATTAAAAACTTGGAACGACAAATTAAGCGGGTATTTTGTGGTCGTAAATCCTCTATTCATTGGTGTCAATAGCATCGTTATACCGTGTTTAGTTTTCGAATTATATAGATATGAGTATTAAAATGTCCATAAAAAGTGGAAAAATTACGTTTTAGGCGCCATTTTGAAGGGGAAGGAAATTACTGAAAATTCCAAAATTACATTACTTTTACAAATTTTGTTCCCTCTTTCATATGAGACTATTTTTGATAAAATCTATGACATTGAATTTTTATCGAAAATTTTGACGACCTGCCTCTATGAAATTTTTGAAATTTTTACATTTTCTGGTTTATCTTGGAAACGGAAAGGTTTTTCGATATGCAGGCTAATATGATGTATGAAGAGATCATTGAGGACTATCAGGTGCATGTATCAGTAAGAAGGGCTGCCTTTCACGGTTTTCGAGAAATAATAAAAAAGATCAAAATTTGTACCTTATGTTTGGGCCACCCGTGCTCATTTACTGTTCTAGCCAGACATTCGAAAATAGGCTCTACGTGTAAGTCTATTCTTTTACTGCTTTAGCTCTTCTTTTAGATTTTCGGATAAATCTTCATCGAAACGAGATATGCGCTATGAAATGCTCCAACGCACGATTTTGATCTCAAAATTTAGGTTTTTGGGCCGGTTTGAGAGCCCCTATGCTTAATATAGAAATATCAACTTTTCCAATGTAAATCAATAGTAATCCATTTTATTCGTTGGTTCTAGTAGTTTCGTGAATAAAATAGGGCATATATTTACGTTTTAGATAGTATAGAGTGTCCCAGAAAATATTGCAACATGGAATTTTAGGATTTTAACATGTAATCTGTTCCAATTAATTTATTGCGTTATATATGATTTAGATATATTAATAAATAAAACCGAGAGGCATGTAATTGAATGGTTGACAGTGGCGGATCTAGCCTTCTGGGGGGAGGGGGGGGGGAGAAATAGTGCAGAATTTTTTTGAAAATGTTCTAAAGGAGGATATTACAACTTTTTTCTCAATTCTCAAATTTGACCGCTTGTAACTTGAGAACGCCTCGACCGATCGAAGTGAATCCAACTGTTTTTCTTCTTTTTGATATCCTCTTGCACCTCCCACAATGGGAAATTCCGTAGGTGCAATATTTTGGGAGATAGACCCCTTCGGAGGTCGATTTATAAGCACTTTTAGAATTGCTTTTTTTGACCATTTTTAAAAAAACCTCTTTAGAGGTTAAATTCATTCGAGTTTATTATGTTTTTATGGGATTACAAGTGTGCCATTCCATCCAAAAACAGCAAAAAAATGTTTCCGATTTTTTTTCGAAAATGTCTAAAGGGGAGGGGGTGTTACGATTTTTTTCTCAATTCTCATGGCAGCCTGTAACTTGAGAACGCCTCGACCGATCGGAGCGAATCTAACGGTATTTTCTCTTCTTGATGTCCTTTTTCACCTCGGAAGCCATCGGAAGTCCACAATCAAAAGTCGACATCAAAAATTTTTTTTAAATGTGCAAAGGGGGGTATTACGACTGTTTTCTCAATTCTCAACTTTGACCGCCTGTAACTTGAGGACGCCTGGAACGATTGAAACGAGTCCAACTGTTTTGTCCTCTTCATGATGTCCTCTTTCACGCCCCACCATCGGAAGTTCCATAGGTGCAAAATTTCCGGAAATAGACACCTTCGAAAGTCGATTTTAAGGCACTTTTAGAATCGCGTTTTTGGACCATTTTTAATGAAACCTCTTTAAACATTAATTTCATTCGAATTGAGTTTGTTACGTTCTCAGGGGATTGCAAACGTGCCGTTCCGATCAAAAACATTAAAAAAATTTTGTCCGAAATTTTTTTGAAAATCTCTAAAGGGGGGCGGGGGGGTATTATGACTTTTTTCTCAATTCTCAAATTTGACCGCCTGTAACTTGAGAACGCCTCGACCGATTGAAACGAAACCAACTGTTTTGTCCTCTTCTTGATGTCCTCTTTCACCTTCCGCCCATCACGCTCACTACTTATTAATAAGAAGCAACTTCTGTGGAAACAAATTTTTGTGACCGTGATGACGTCATCACGGTCACAAATTTATTTATTTTTTATTTATTTTGTTCACAATTTCATTTGAATCTTGATGTCCTCTTTCACCTCCCACCATCGGAAGTTCCGTAGGTGCAATTTTCTCGGAGATAGACCCCTTCGGAAGTCGATTTTTAGGCTCACACCTCAAAATATCGAAAATTTAAAGACAAATGTCCACCCGGCGATGGCAGGCCAATCCTACTGGCGCCATCTGTAGTCCTACGGCGCCATACAAAATGCCAACTCAGCGAAATAGATGGCGCCAGTAGAACCGGCCTGCCATCGATGGGTGGACCTTTGGCTTTAAAAGTATTTTTTATTTTTTAATCTCGTTATACGGTTTTGGTCAGAAAAAGAATTTTTACGATACGAGTCAAAAGTTGATTTTAGTCTGAAAAAAAACCTTTGTGCTAGTTTTTGTACTGCTTATATAATTTTCACTTAAAATAATAAATATTTTTAATTTATACTTTTGACTATCTATCTCTGTTGGACATATTTTAACTACTAATCGTTATATCTGATAATATACTAATTGGCTTAGATATGTGATAGAGCGTTGATTTCTGCTGTAAACAGTATACGGCGTCCCAAATAACGCTGTAACATTTAGCTTTAAATTTTTGTTTGTTTTCCAATATATATTCTTTTTTAAAGTTTTATTCACTTTATTACAAACAGTGCCTTGATTTCTGATTTAAAATGCTATAGAGTGTCCCAAATATTTGCAAATACTGCATTTTTAGGAACCATTAAAGTTAGAAACCTGAAATTTTCGTTGTAGGTTCTTTTCATAATGACAAACAATGTCACAATTGGGATTCCTGATACGGGAAACCGTGGTACCATTTGACATTATTTCATGAATTCGAGCACCCTTTTTTACCATTCTTAAAAAGTTGTTAGGTTTGCAAATATGAAATAAAGTCTTTCAGACGTTTCGACATTTCAACTACTTTTAGGCATCATCAGGTTCTTTTTTCACAATTTTACGATAGTTTGGGCAACATAAGAGGAATGTTTCCCTGAAATATGGACAAACTGCGCGCGTGGTCAAACGCTGCAAAAAAATATATATGACGCCCAGACCAATACAAACACAAGATTTCTGCTGACCAACTTGTTATTCGCACACACAGGAGTTATTAGGCCGAAAAGTGTTCGAAAATACGCAGACATGGCCCGGAGGTCTCAATTTCGAGCCGCAAAGAGTTTAAGCCGTTTTTGGTGCTCGTTGTCCCACTTCGGGGGCCGCTTTTTCGGGTACCTGCTCTTAAAATAATTGAAATTCGTTAAAAGACAATACGGCGAATTATGACGGAGCCCGAATCCCAAAAAGGACGACGAATTTGGGTTACGTGCGTGAGAGATCCGAAAAAATTTAATTTCATTATTAGCAATTAATAAGCGGTGTCGAGACACTTGAGGATAATTTGCCCGTTTTTTTTCAGATATCGAACAAAAACCGTCCTCTCGTGAGCTTAAGCCCGGTTTTATTAACCATTAATCTTGTTTAAGAGCGGGTTATTACCATTGCAATAATTAACAGTTATTTATTTATAAAATTTTTAAATACAGTGTTTAAAATGTCACTAGTCAAGGAAACTCGTTGCTTAAAGATCAGTTTATATAAAGTGTAACAATGTCTTGAGAGGCACGTTAATAATATCGTCTGATTGCTCGTTGGAAATGATAATTTATACCTACGTTTCAATCAATTATCTGGTTGAGTTGTTGCATGGGTTTTTTTTACACACTTTAAAGGGATTTTTAAAAAATAAAAAAACAAAGTTTGTGGTTTAATTGATCTTTAGAACTAAAGACACCAACAGTCAAGTGGGACAGAATTTATTTTTTGTAACCACAAAATTACAGTAACACCTAGAGCAGATGTAAAGAAAAAACATTTCTTCGCAACGTTCCTTTAACGAATAGCCGTTGGCTTATATGTAATTAAAACCTTACTAAACCTGTTCCATTATCTTTGCACATTGCTAAGTCACTTCTCTGAATAGAAAAAAATATTGCGAAAAAAAACTGACTTCTTGGTGTACTAGGAAGTGCTGATTGTAGGGATGTTTCTTTAGAACTTTCGGTTGATATCTCTACTTTTCTAAATCAACGATCAGTCAAGCCTTATAGTTTTTTTTAACTAATTGATCGGGCATTACAAGACATTTACGAGTTGTGTTAGAAATCCTTGAGAGATTGATCAAAGCGCAACGTGAAAAGGCACCCCACGAGCAATGTGACATTTCGTCTTAGTGACAAGATCACGTACGATAGAGGCCGATTTCACGGTCTATCCACAATATGTCTTTTACCTTTAATGCCGCTCAGATGCCAATATCTAGACCATCCGCATTTAATTGAATTAACCTTTTAAGGTTCGCGATATTGTAAATGTCACTCTATTTAGAATAGATGATATATTGAGTCCAGGAGAATTAATGACTTTTTTACGATTGTTCGATTTGCATGCTGGGACGTACGGAAATTTATGGCACCGCTCGCCGAGATATATGGAGCACACGTATATGTGAAGCAGACGACTTTTTTTCAAGTCACAATAATTTAGACAAAAACTCCGTTAAATACTGTAACGGCTTTTTTTATTATCATCTTGAATGGGGCATGCACACAATAGAATCAGGCCGCCCACGACTGTAATTATTATGATTGTGCAAACACGGTGCAGTTGTATGGACGAGCATCGTATAGTGCCCACCCACAACAATAAAATACCTCTGGTTTCTCGTTTTGCTAAAATAAATCTAAATTAGCATAGACACTCTACATGTATTTACAAGCAATTAGTGACCCAAAAAAGACCATTATTGATAAGAAAAAAAAATAATAAAACGAACAATCAACCAAATGTCTATGCTTCTATCAGAAACGAACCCGTCAATAATAGGCAAAGTGAAATGGCTCAAAATGTGGGATTCGTAAAATTGTGGGATTCACTCGCCAAAGTCGGTCCTAGATCTACTGTTCCCGACCCCCCAATGTCGAGGAGTTATGTTGTATTTGTTGAAATTTAGGTCTCGCTTTGGGGCCGTGTGCCTCCCCCCCCTAATTATCCCAGGTTAATCTTGGTCACTTTTGGAAAAAAAATTTCACTTTACTTAAGGGGCGCGTGGGGTACTAAAAACCACATTTGCGGTCGAAGAGGCAAATCCTCGTCACATATATAATGACGATGATTTGACTGCTTGCCAACACCAAAAAAACCCCTAATAATACTCAGAGACGCATTTTAGTCAATTTGTACTGGTTTTAGCTGAAAACATAAAATTATACCAATTTCAAAAATCCATTTTTATCCGATTCAAGTCTAGCGCTCGTCTCGAGTCCGGACGGTGTTTTGGATCGCTGCGTTGAAAAGTGGAAGTTTTGGTGGGAAGCAGTGGATAAAAATGTTTGATTTTTTCACAGAGTGCAGTTTTTGGTGCTCTGCCAAATATAAAAAGTTAGATGTGAATATTAATCTGATAAATCAAAGGTGAAGCGAAAACATTGTGCCTGCGATATAAACATTCTTCGGTTTCTCTTTTTTTTGCTGTGACCGGAGCTAAAATTGTTTGTGGTTCACGATGTCGGAGGCAAAGGACGACGATGCGAATAATGATAAAGCAGATGAAGTTTGTTTTTGTTGTAAGCAAGTGTTTGAGGATATACAATCAATAATACAGTGTACAACATGCAACAATCTTTTTCACGGAAAGTGTGAAAACGTAGATATGAGAGGTTTCCATACAAGGAAATCGACGTGGAGATGTAAAGCTTGTTCTGCCAAGGGAGGGGAAAGATCAAGGAAAAGGAGTAGAGTGGAGGAAAATTATGTCGACCAAAATATGGTTGATACGATAAATGCTACTTTAGAAACTTTATTAAGTAGCTCCAATGAAATGCATAAAAAATTGACTTCTTAATTGAGGAAAACATTAGTTTAAAAAAGGAAATTGCAGAACTAAAAAAAAAGGAAGTCAACTGTGGAGCATGTTTTACCTATTGCGAAATCATATGCTTCAACTGTCAAGAATAATAGTAAAGTCCTAGTTGTTAAACAAAAGGGTGAACAAAAAGAAGTACAAAAAATCAAAGAAGATCTAAGGAAAAAAGTAAACCCAACTGAAATTGGAGCAGGAATATCGATCGGTCGTTCCACAAAAAATGGCGGAACTATTTTAAACTGTGGAAATGAGAAAGAAATAAACAGTATCGAAAATTAGATTCAGCAAAAACTTGGAGAAGAGTACCAAGTGGATAGACCAAAAATATATGATCATCGAATCAAAATTGTTGGAATTAATGAAAGTGAACATGCTAATAGTGACACAGATATTATAGAAAAAATTACCAGACAAAATGATTTAAATTGTGATGGTAAAGAATGGAAAATGAAAGTACTCAGGAAAACAAATGTTATAAATAAAAAGTTTAATCTGGTTTTTGAGGTGGATTCAGATACATATGACATTGTTATGGCGAAAGAAAGAGTGAATATTGGTTGGAATCGATGTAGGGTATTGTTACGATTCGCAGCAACGCCGCATGGGAGGCGGGGCAACGCATGGGAGCGTGTTGGTTGGTGGAGCTTCGCCACCTATCCGCGCTGCGTCATGGGTGACACGAGTGATTTATTGCTCGTCTGGCTTAATCTAGAAGGCAGTTGTTTACAACCGTTTTTTTTTATGTGAGATTATTCAAGAATTCTTATAAAGAACTTTCTAGGTTTTTCTGTAATTTTAGGATTGTATGTAAATGCGCATAGAGCGCGCAGAATAACAGTCTTATTTTAAGCGAGCTATAAGTAAGCTAAAGTACGAAGCGATAATAGAAGGCTATAAAGTGTTAAGTAGTGAGTTATTTACTAGTCGAATTGTACCTGTGTGTATTTGTGGAGTAAATAAATAGTATTTTTGTGTTAAATCGTTACACTGGAATTATTGAATCCTGAGTTCGCAACAATTTGTGTCAGAAGTGCGATTCCAGTGGGAATTTCAGGACCAATTTTACTGAACTGTAAGTGAGTGCTTTATTGCCGGACATTACGTGTTTATGCCACTGACTAGAAGCCAGCATCAAGCGATGGAGGATCAACTTGCCGCCCTGCTGTCCCTCATGCAGCAACAGACGGAAGAACAGGAAAAACGTTATCTAGAACAGAAGGAAGAGCTGGAAAAACGTGATCAGTTACAGGAGCGACGTTATCTAGAACAGGAGAAACGTTATAACGAACAAAAAGAGGAGCAAGAAAGACGTGATCAAGTTCAGGAGCGACGTTATCAACAACAGAAGGAAGAGCAGGAAAAACGTGATCAAATACAGGAGCGACGTCATCAACAATTCAAAGAAGAATTAATGAACCATCTCGCAGTCAGGGAGCAAAAATTGGAAGAAAGAATAATGCAATCCGTTAACGGCGTGAACGAAGGACTCGAAGCTGTCAACCAGAGGGTTCTCGAACTAGAAAAGAAATTCCGGGAACAACTTGAGGACGACAACGTGTCTACAGAGAGTTTCAGCACAGCCAACGCTAAAATTAAGCCTCCCAATTATGACGGTACTACGGCCTGGGAAATCTATAAAACCCAATTTGAGGCAGCTGCAAAAGCTAATGGCTGGTCCGAGCCCCAGAAAGCTACATCATTAGTGGTAGCACTTCGTGGAAAAGCGGCTGAGTTACTCCAATCTCTGTCGGCAGCGGATCAAAGTAATTATGCCGTTTTAGTACACACTCTGCAACTACGATTTGGAAATGAGCACAAAGAAACCGTGTTCCAGGCCCAGCTGAAGATGAGACAGCAAAAGTCAGGTGAATCCTTACAAGATTTTGAGGCGGACATAGACAGACTCATTCACCTGGCATATCCATCGGCCCCTGAATCTTTTCAAATGCAATTTGCCGCCGAAAGGTTCATTGAGGGAGTTCGCGATAGTGACATGAGATACCACTTACGTCTTGTAAGGCCCAAGAATATCAGCGAGGCACTAGTTCGGGCCCTGGAATTCGAGGCGTCACGAGTGTCATCTAGTTCATCTCCACGTGTACGAATGGCAACTTGCGGTGAAGAGGAGAATACGTCTATGGCTGAATCCATGGCCAGTTTACATAAAGCGGTGAAAGATATGGCAGTCAGTATGCAAGCCCTGTTAGAAAGAACGCCTCGATCAACAGACAATCGGGGCATAAAATGTTTTAACTGCGGCAGACTGGGTCACATCAAGAGTAACTGCCGTAATAGGGCAAGAAGTCCGTCGCCGTCGTTTAGAAGACCGAGCGGCGACCAAGACCGCCCTAGGTCCCAGGAGAACTAATTCCGGTCAATGCAAGGGGGCAATTGACCGGGTCCGTTAAGACCCCCAGGATCTTTATAGTCAATAATTTGGGTGGCAAAAGTCTCACAGTGGCCGGACCCATTAAGGAACAGAAGATCCAGATTACCATCGATACAGGAGCAGATGTGACCATTGTAAGGCCAGATAAACTTGTCGGATATACCATACAACCATTGCCCAACCCTATTATGTTACAATCAGTCACTGGAGAGTCTTGCCCTATAGACGGAGAAGCCGATGTCACCATCATTATTGGAGAAAGACTCGAAGTTCGGCATAAAGTGTTGGTTGCCAGGATCAAAGACGAGTTTATTTTGGGAATGGATCTCATCAGGAAACATGGATTTTCCTATGATCACAAACGGAATATTCTCTTATTTGGAGATGAGGAGTTTGCATTAACCAATGGAAATATGGAAACTAGTGTCCGTTTACTGGTAGTAGAAGATGTGAAAATTCCTCCAAATTCAGAACAAATTATCACAGTGACTTTTGAAAATGATCCTGGGTGGTCCATAGGACTTATAGAACCTAACCTGGATTTGACGACTGAAATCATGGTAGCCCGAACTTTGACCGACACGAAGAAGACTATGCCAGTACGAGTTGCCAATATTGGAGAAAGGACCATCAAGCTCAAAGAAGGAACAGTTCTTGCCAATTATGAGCCTGTACAATGGGTATGCAATTGTGTCGAAGCAGAGATATCCAAAATTAAATCTTCTAACCAAGCTTCCCCAGAAGTTATTGATGCTTTTAAGCGACAGTGGAGTCACCTGTCAAAGGAACAACTTCAGTCTGCTATAAAATTTGCTATGGATGAATCTGATATGTTTAACTTCAAGAGCAACGACAATCAAACCGATTTAGTTGTCCATAAGATCAACACAGGAGATGCCCAGCCAATACGACAACATCCACGAAGGGTTCCTCTGGCTAAACAACAGGAAGTTAACAGTTTGCTGAATGAAATGTTAAAGGAGGGCGTCATAGAAGAATCATCTAGTCCATGGTCGTCGCCTGTGGTTCTTGTTAAGAAGAAAGATGGTTCAACGCGGTTCTGTGTTGACTACAGGAAACTTAATGATGTGACCAAGAAAGACAGCTACCCATTGCCACATACAGACGACACCTTAGCAACTTTATCGGGATCAAAGTGGTTTTCCACTCTAGATTTAAAAAGTGGGTACTGGCAAGTAAAGATTGCTCCCGAAGACAAAGAAAAGACTGCATTTTCTACTGGTTCTGGACTTTACCAATTCACTGTTATGCCTTTTGGATTGTGCAATGCTCCATCAACTTTCGAGCGACTAATGGAACTTGTCTTGAGGGGGCTGACTTGGAAAACTTGTTTGGTATACTTAGATGACATAATTGTCATGGGACGTGATTTCGACGAGCATTTGAAGAATTTAAGAGAAATTTTCAACAAGTTACGGAATGCTCACCTGAAGTTAAACTACAAGAAATGCAGCCTGTTCCAAAAGCAAGTCGAGTACTTGGGGCATACTATCTCAGAACAAGGCATTAAAACTAGCCAAAGTAAAATATCTGCCATTAAAAATTGGCCAGTTCCCCGACACAAACACGAAGTAAGGAGCTTTTTGGGACTATGTACTTACTACAGGAGATTTGTAGAGGGCTTCGCCGACATCGCAAAACCGCTGCACGAATTAACAGAAAAGAAAACACCGTTCTTGTGGAACCACGATTGCAGTCAGGCGTTTGCAAGGCTTAAAGCTGCCCTCTGTTCTAGTCCAATCTTGGCTTACCCTATAAAGGACGGACTGTTTATTCTGGACACGGATGCAAGTAACTGTGGTCTAGGTGCAGTACTCTCTCAAAGACAAGACAGGCAAGAGAAGGCCATTGAGTACTACAATAAGACTTTAAGTAAGCCAGAAAGAAACTATTGTGTCATTAGAAAAGAGCTATTGGCCATCCTTAAAGCAGTCGAACATTACCATCGCTACTTATATGGAAAAAGGTTCCTGATTAGAACTGACCATGGAGCCGTGAAATGGTTATTACAGATGTAAAACTCTGAAGGCCAAATAGCCAGATGGATAGAGCGCCTGCAGCAGTACGATTTCCAAATTGAACATCGACCAGGAAGGTCTCACGGAAATGCCGACGCATTGTCTAGACGGCCTTGTAAAGAAGTTTGTCGGCATTGTCAAAGAACTGAGCAGCGCGGGGGACTTCCTTCTGTAAGGAAAACGTCGGTAGAAATAAACGATGGCTGGATCACACAGACGCTTCGAGAAGAACAAATGAATGATCCAGATATTGGACCCATCCTCTCTGCAAAGACTGACGACAAGAGACCAGAATGGCAAGAAATTGCTGGTAAAAGTCCAAACCTGAAGGCGCCATGGGCCCAGTGGCACTCTCTTAAAATAGAAAATGGACTACTGAAGAGAGCGTGGGAGTCCGGATGGCAAGTCCGTAGTCAGTCAGTTGGTTGTTCCTGGTAGCAGAAAATCGGACGTACTACAGGAAATGCACGACGGAACCAGTGGAGGTCATTTTGGGGTCAATAAAACCTTGGCCAAAATTAAAGAGCGGTTCTACTGGGTGAATTATCATGAAGACGTCGAATCTTGGTGCCGCAAGTGCGAAGTTTGTTGTGCCACAAAAGGACCTCGAACAAGATCACGCGGCCGGATGGTGCAGTACACTGTAGGTGCTCCATTCGAGAGGGTAGCAATTGATGTCGCGGGACCGTTTCCTCAGACTGAGTCGGGCAATAAATACATCTTGGTCGCCATGGATTACTTCACTAAATGGCCTGAAGCATACGCCCTGCCTAATCAAGAAGCAACGACTGTGGCAACGGTGCTAGTAAATGAAATGTTCTGCAGGTTTGGAGTCCCTCTCGAACTTCATTCTGATCAGGGCTGAAATTTTGAATCGGCTGTTTTCCAGAAGGTCATGGAACTTCTCGGAATTCGCAAGACCAGGACAACTCCTTTGCATCCACAGTCGGATGGGATGGTAGAGAGATTTAATCGGACCATGGAACATTACCTGTCTAAAATGGTGGCAGATCATCAGCGTGATTGGGACCAACATCTACCTCTCATGTTGATGGTATATCGAGGCTCTACGCATGAAGCCACTGGTTATACTCCGGCGAAAGTGATGTTCGGAAGGGAAATGAGGCTTCCTCCGGATTTGATGTATGGAACACCAGAAAAAGACTCGCTCAACTCTGAGAACTTTGTGGAGGAGCTCAAGGAGAGGCTGGACAATGTTTATGAACAAGTCAGGAATAAACTGCGGATATCCAGTGATCGAGCCAAAGCAAGATATGACTTACTAGCTAACTCCCGCCGCTTCCAGGATAGGGATTTGGTGTGGCTATACAATCCGCGGAGAAAGGTGGGGAAGTCGCCCAAACTTAGCCAAAATTGGGAAGGACCTTATACAATTATAAAGAAGATTAATGATGCGGTGTATAGGATCCAGCGGACCCCTAGGTCAAAGATGAAGGTCGTTCATTTGGATCGATTAGCACGATACCATGGAACTCTATCTGTTCGGGACGAACAGCCTTAGGACGAGGGCAATGTTACGATTCGCAGCAACGCCGCATGGGAGGCGGGGCAACGCATGGGAGCGTGTTGGTTGGTGGAGCTTCGCGACCTATCCGCGCTGCGTCATGGCTGACACGAGTAATTTATTGCTCGTCTGGCTTAATCTAGAAGGCAGTTGTTTACAACCGTTTTTTTTTATGTGAGATTATTCAAGAATTCTTATAAAGAACTTCCTAGGTTTTTCTGTAATTTTAGGATTGTATATAAATGCGCATAGAGCGCGCAGAATAACAGTCTTATTTTAAGCGAGCTATAAGTAAGCCAAAGTACGAAGCGATAATAGAAGGCTATAAAGTGTTAAGTAGTGAGTTATTTACTAGTCGAATTGTACCTGTGTGTATTTGTGGAGTAAATAAATAGTATTTTCGTGTTAAATCGTTACACTGGAATTATTGAACCCTGAGTTCGCAACAGTATTTAACGAATATGGGGTAGTGCGTTGCTTTAATTGCTGTAGATACGGCCATTTAGGAAAGGAATGCAAAGATAGCAAAATTTGCGGCAAATGTAGTAACAGTGACCATGATACAAAAGACTGTAAGAGTAGTACCAACGGATGCAAAAATTGTATTGATTCAAATCAAAAATATGGCATGAATATGGACACTAACCATACAACATGGGATGTCACTAAATGTGAATGTTATAAACGGGTGGCGGAGTTGCAACGGAAAAAGTTTTTAAAATAGCAAAATAGACTTTCATACTGAGATAAATTCTTCTATTGTCTACCTCAATTTCCAGGGGTTTCTAAACAACAAGGACGAATTAATGGTGTTGATGAATGAATGGAAACCCATATTGTCATTGTTATCAGAGACTCATGTGTCCGATGACGTGCAAGAATCCGAACTACATATTGATGGTTATAGAATTGAACAGTGTGTGACAACAAACAATCGGACTGGTGGTATAATGGCACTGATACGTAACGGTTTAAATTGTGGAATCCGGTTTAAGCAGTGCCTGGAGAACTTTGTTTGGTTATTATCTGTTGAAGTTATTACCGCTTCATCAGGGTATCTTTGTACTGTTTTATATCATCCACCCCAAAAGGAAAATGCACGATTTGTGGATTACTTTACTGAATATCTGGAAAGGTTAAGTCATTATGAGGGAATAAATGTAATTATGGGGGACTTCAATTTTGATTTGCTTAAGGACTCATTTTATGGTGATAAACTTTTGCAAAAAGTCTATATGTAAGGTTTTACTCAAATAGTTACTTCGCCCACGAAAATAACAAACAACAGTGCTACTCTGATTGATTTCATAATCACAAATAATAAGTATCTGCCTCATTCAGTTCATTTAACCCCAAAAATAAGTGATCATAACATACTGACAGTAAAATTAAATGAAAAGGACACAGATATTCTGTACATAACGCTATGTAAAAGAAAAATTAGTGGTTACAGTATGGAGTTTCTGAGGTACTTCATGTTGGAAATTCCATGGTCTAATAATGCATCATATGTTAATGTATTGGCAGGTTCCTTTATTAATAGTATAAAAGATGTGATGAACCAAATGTGTCCCAAATATAAAATAGATATAAAACTGAAATATGTAAATAAGAAGTGGATTACAGCAGACATCATGAATATAATGAAGGATAGGGATGCTTTGTACAAAAGGGCAATCCAGGAAAAAAACAACGACGTATGGAATGACTATAAAGCCATCAGAAACAACATTACTAAGCACATTAAATTGGAAAAAAATAATTTCTATGTCGAAAAAATTGATAACAACAAGAAAAACTCCTATGAATTGTAGAAGAGTTTAAAAATGCTTCTTCCAGAAAAAAATCAAACATTACCGGATGCTATCAACTTTGAACACGGTCTAGTTACTGATGAGAAGTGTATTGCCAATGATTTTAATCGGTATTTTGTTTGTAGCATTGAACAGATTGTTTCCAAAGTTCATAGAGCCTCAAGCCCGGAAGAAACTTCTAACAACGTTTCAGTACTGCAATCATCAATGAATAAATTCAGAGATGTAACTATGAGTGATCTTAGGAAACACGTTAAGTCAATGAAAAATGTTGGAGGAGGTGAGAGTGGTATATCAACGAGGGTCTTCAGGGACATCCTTGACGTAACTGCAAACAGAATGTTAGATATTGTTAATGCATCGCTTGCAAGTGGTGTGTTTCCTGAGGATTGGAAGTGCTCTACTGTTGTGCCGGTTCCAAAGGTGTCAAACAAAAATCTTTGCCCGGAGTTCGGACCGATTAACAATGTCCGGTTTATGAAAAACTGTTGGAACTGGCAGTTAAAGAGCAAATTCAAAACTACTGTGACACACATCGAATAATAGTGACCAACCAATCTGGATTTCGGCAAGGACATTCCTGTGAAACTGTAGTTGTTAATATCTGTGACGAATTTCGTAAATGTATCGATAGAAATAACTATGTGCTGGCCGTATTTCTAGATTTCAGAAGAGCGTTTGAAACAATAGATAGAGACATATTGATTAAAAAAATGTTTAATATGGGTTTTAAGGGTACAGTTGTGCAATTGTTCAAGAGTTATTTAAATAGTAGACCGCAAGTGGTAAAGTTCAAAAATAGCATATCAGACCCAATGTATGTAAACCGTGGAGTTCCGCAAGGAACGGTGCTCGGTCCCTTATTGTTTATACTCTATATTAATGACATTGTTAAGATATTGAATTATTCAAAAATTGAGTTGTTTGCAGACGATACAATGATTTATTTAACAGGACAGGATATAAATCAATTACAGCGCAATGTTAATCATGACATTAACAACTTGTATAGATGGCTTTGTAATGATAGTTTAAGTGTTAATGTAAAAAAGTCAAAATTTTGTATTTTTGGGAAGAAGCATCTGATCTCTAGAGTAGATTATAATAGTATAAACATTAGGCTAAATAACCAACAGTTAAGCTTTGACAAACAAATAAAATATCTGGGGGTTATTTTTGACAACCATTTAACCTTTCAAGCACATGCGCAGTATGTAATTAGAAAATATTCAAGGAAAGTAAATTTTTTGGCGAGAGTTGGAAGGAACTTATCATTTTATACGAAGTTTTTGCTGTATAATTCTATTGCTGCTCCTCACTTGGACTATTGCAGCACACTGTTCTACAGTGTGCCAAATTACACAATTAATGAATTGCAGATTGTACAGAATAGGGCAATGCGTGTGATACTTAAGTGTAATAGGTATATCCCAATAAGTATGATGTTAAATGTTTTTAGTATATTATCAGTGAAACAAAGAATAATGTACAACGTATTTGTGTTTATTTATAAATTAAAAAATGAATTGCTACCACACTATGTATGTGAAAAAACAACAAACTTTAGTAGCGTTCATGATTATGGCACCAGAAACAGGGATGATTTTATATTGTCACATAGATGTAATACAGAACAAATGGCCAGTACCGTTTTGTGTAGAGGACTCTATGAGTTCAATTCTATGCCGGGTGAACTGAAAACGTGTACAAGCTTAAGTATGTTTAAGATATCCATGAGGAGCTATGTATTGTCCAAATATTAGCTGTTTTTATTGTAATTATGATAACTGATCTAAAATTAGCTTAGTATAATTCTGCAATTGGGTTTGAATTTCATTTGTAACTTTGTTTTATATATATAGCTACGGCTAAATAAATAAACTATTTATATTTATTTATATCATAACCTTCGTCGAGTCTTTTCCAACGATGAATATAAGTCTGAGAACAAAAATATACAAGTCCTCGCAAATCAAAATTTTCCAAAATTTTGGGAAAATCTGTCCATTTATTCGAATCAACGTGACGCGATAACTATGCATTTAATCTGGACAAGGTATGCACCTAGTAGGAAAACGAGAACACGCAATCTTGTGCCCCCTTGAGCCCCCTAAATTGCAAAAATTAGAGCTTTTAGAACCTTTTCTCCCCCCCCCCCCCCATCTTTCAGTGGGCGTCATATTTTTGAAATTCGCCACATTTATTTAGTAGCCCTTTAATAGAACTTTCCAACGAAGGGTGTACATAAGATCCCACTTTATTTTATCGTAAGTCACCAGGATAGTTTTGAACGTATGCTGAAGGAAATGTCATGTGTGTCCCCCAAATAACAAATCAGTTTTACCATTTTTTATTTTACAAGTAGATCCTGAAGCTCCTCTTCCTAATAGGTAATCGAGGACGCGCTATCAAATGGTGCAAATTTTGAGCCCTCCGTCTTGCTATTGTTACAGGACACGGGTTCCAATAATTTATCGTCAATTAACTACACACTTTTATTTACTTTTTTCTATTACAACAAGATTAAAACACAATTACTCGCTACTAACAATTCGCACTGTTCGCTGTCCGCTTATTTACTACACTACACTATCTATTCGATACCATTCCGCGCGGCTCGCTGGTTTACATACCCGGCCTGAACACACTCTGGTATTTTCGAGAACGGATGCGATTGTTCCCGGTTCTTGTTTATTCTAGACGGGTTTCCGGGGTCGCGTTCGGCGTTCGGCTCAAATCTAGATATGATGTTTTACAGTGGATAGTTTGGTAAGGATCAATAAAACGACTACGGGATGTGAACCGTTATAATTGTCGACGTTTCGGCTCTAAAACAGAGCTATCCTCAGGACAATATAACACTCGCCACTCGCTGCGCGTCAGGTGTCCCATATTGTCCTGAGGATGGCTCTGTTTTAGAGCTGAAACGTCGACAGTTATAACGGTTCACATCCAGTAGTCGTTTTATTGATCCTTACCAAACTATCCACCGTAACGATCACCAATACCAGCTGCTCTAGATATGATTTTTGTTTAAAAATAGGTTAAAGATTGCTCTTTTCAATCTGAAAAACACTAAAAATAAAAAAAATAGTGAACTTTCTTGTTTTTAATCGCTGGAATGGGTATGTTTGAAGTCAAATTTTCCGATTTACACTCAACTTTTTTTTTCAACTTTTCAGGTTTTCTAGCAGCTTTTATTCACTTTTTGAAAAATTTAAACTTGGAAGACTGTGAAGGCGTTTACGGCCGGTCAAAATACAATCTAAACTGTTTTCCGGGCTTTGAAGCGGTGGTCCAATGGAATTTCTTCCTGACGTTTCATCTACAGCTGCGGCAGACATTATCAAAGGCGATAAGGCAATGGGCGAAGTAATCTTCAGTGCTTTCCGACGTTGACTGATTCGATTGTGGTGAACTACGTGGTATTTATTCCCCCGCCGTCGCGCTGCAGTGGGCAGATTGGAGTGGGGGTAGTGGTGGCAGGGGTTTCGACGCACTTGAAGTATGTCGCAGAACTCGCTTCTAGTCCGCATTTAGAGATGTAATTTCCTCCTTCCTCTTGAAATTGTTGTCGGGTTTAAAGATCTCGATGGCCTCTCTCGTTAACCTCGGATAGGAACGCTGCAATTGATATAAGATATCTTCCTCGCTGAAAAGGATGTCGTGACATTTGGAAGAGAGCGTGCTCTGCTACTGCTCAATTTTGTGTTTTTCCCAGCCTGCAACTCTTCTTGTGTTCCGTAATCCTCGTGTCGGCACTGCGTTTTGTGGTACCAATGTATACCGAGCCTCAGCTGCATGGAACTCGGTAAACTCCGGGTGCCGATAGAGGATCTCTGCGGTCTTTGGCCGATCTCAAGCTCTGTTGTATTGTACGAGTGGGTTTAAAGACAGTTTTAACATTGTGCTTTTCCAGTAGTTTGCCGAGCTTGTCCGTTACTTTGTGGATGTATGGTAGACTACTCCATCCGCGCTTTTCTTTATCTACCGATTTCCATGCAGCTGCGACTCGGTACACATTGGCACCACAAAATGCAGTGTCAACACGAGGATTACGGAACACAATAGGAGTTGCTGGCTGGGATAAACAGCACTAGCAGAGCATGCTCTCTCCGAAAGTTACGACATCCTTTTCAACGAGGTGCTTACATCAATCGCAGCATTTTTTTCCGAGACCAACGAGAGAGGCCATTGAGATCTTTAAACTCAAAAAAGTCCCTCCACTGCAGCGAGGCGCACAGTGGGGCCAAATGCCAAAAATTCGGAAATAACTTAATATCTTTTTGGTTAATGATGATATCAATTGTTTCGTTCGATTCATTTAGAGCAAAATTTAGGGTTTATTGAGGATTGAGGTATAGCATTTAATCAATAAATTCAGTTGGTGGAGTTGTACCTTTACAAACTTTATAACTGCACGTTTCTTATATATATTACAATAACTATAATAAAATAAAAGAAATTCGCCGAGTCGGAGTTGGGTTTATCTCATTATTATTATTTATTACTATACAGGGTGGCACAAACTTAACGCACGATTCGATAGCATCAAAGCTAATATAGAAATTAAGTTGGGACAAAATCTGTGTCTTGTAGAGGAGTTAGAACAACATTTTAAAAATAGTGACCATTAAACAGGGTGTTCCAAAAAATATTTAGGAGTCAAACATGTATTTTATAAACGATATATCATAAGGTATTATGGTGTTTTTGCATTTGAAATTAAAAATAGTTTTTACGTGGAGATAATTGCATCTAAAATTTGTAATTTATTATATTTTAAAAATCTGTAGCTCCTAACAGTTTGTACTACTTTTAAAAATTTCTAAAATTCAACACATTTTTTAAACTTTTAAATTTAAAAAAAATGTGTTGATTGATGGATCTTTCAAAACTAAATTAGGAAAGTGCATTGCGTTTGGCTCTATCTCAAGCCGCTTAGGAACTACACATTCTTGAAGCAAAAAAAAATACAATTTTAAAGACGCAATTATATCTAAAACTATTAGGGATCGTCATAGGATTTGCTACATAAAAAAATGTCCTACTGTAGTAGTGTCTTATTTAAAAAAAAAAAACGTATGTTTGAATCGGCATTAGGTACTTTTTGAATCATCCTGTTTAAATGTTACTATTTTCTAAATAAAGCTTTAACCCTACTACATGATTTATTTCAAATCAATATTGTGTAAATACGTACTCAATAGTTTTGCTGTTATGTGGGGTAAGGGCACATTAGCACTTGGAAATTGCTATCCGGATAGGGTTGATAGGGATGGTAACTAGCATGTCATCAGTCACCAATCCGGTTGCCTCAAAGCCTCAAAACTACCTGTAGAGAGCACTCCAATCCCTCCAATGGCCAGGATCAGTTAAAAATTACTCAAAGCGTCAAAAATGCAGATTAAAATTTTCTAGGCCAATTCAGGTTAACATTAGGGTTAAAAATGATTAAGAAATTACACAGAGAGTTCAAAAATGTCTAACGAAGATTAAGGCAAAAATCGGTGAAAAGTGACTCAAAGGGTTTAAAAACACAAATTTAGAGAGTTTGGGGAAATTCAAATTGAGATAATGGCCAAGATCAGTTAAAAATTACTCAAAACGTCAAAAATGGAGAAAAAAATTTCTGGGTCAATTCAGGTTAAAATTCGAGTCAAAAATGACTCAAAGGGTTTAAAAATAGAAATTTAGAGAGTTTGGGAAATTCAAATTAAGACAATGGCCAAGATCAATTAAAATTAGGAGGGATAATTCAGGTTACGATTAGAGTCTATAGTGTCAAAGCGCCTACAAATTAGAAATTTAGAAATGGCTTTTAATGTCGGGAATTTAGTTCTTATCAGGGCTTGAATTTCGCCTTCCCCCCCCCCCCCTTAGGATCCCTTCCTCACATTCTTTTGATTTTTTTATTATTATAACTGCAAAAAAACTAATTTGTTTTAAAAGAGTAACTCCTTCTATATTTTTTTTTGGAATTTCTACTACAGAATGACACTGTTTGGCTGATATTAAATTCTTTTGAAATTGAGTCCTTATATTTAATACAGAAACCTCCTCTTATATTTTCTTATTCAGTAAAATGTGTAAACACACGTAGGTAGTTTGTATATTCAATTTTTGTGCTTCCAAGGCGAAGCGATAGGATTCCTTTTGAAGAATCTAGCTAGTGTGAGTAATACGTCGAGCGTTCAATAAGCAACACGCTGCATTTTTATTTAAGATTCCCCATATTCCAACAGTTGACTTATAATCCTTATTTCGTGACTGTAGGTCTTAACGTTAAATTGAAATTAGGATAAGTTGTTAAAACGGTAGTGCTACTTGGAGGATTCTGCGCCTGGAAGTGGGTGGAGGGCGAGAGAAAGAGGATGTAAAATGGTTCTTCTACTTTTCTACACACTACCATCAAAGCCACTTAACTAACGACCCAAACGAATTAACCTGAACTAATTAACGACCCAAATAAGTGGTCAAGTGCCAAAAGATATACAGGATAGTAGTGTAGTTTGCAAGGTTGTGGATCACTTTGAATCACTAACTTGAAAGAACTAATTTTTGATTGGTTTGACAATAGTTGACAGTAATTCTTATTTCTGCACAATGTGGACACCTACCATTTACTCTTGTGGTAAGTTTAGCTTGTTATATTCCTACAATTAATTTTCTTTCTGTTACTGGAATTATTGCAATCACTTGCAGGTTAGAGTTAAAAAAGCTAAATTATTGAATGTGTAGACTAAACACAAAATGAAATTATTTTTCTTATATACAAAATTTACAAAACGTACAAAAACAAAACTAAGTCAATAATTCCAAGGCTTCCTCGCTAATTGGAAAATGTTTCTTCCTAGGCTCGGGTCGCAAAGTTGATACACGAGAGTTTTTTCTAGCATGGTTTCATCTGAAGATCTTGTTATCTTTATTTCGACTCTTTTGTGCCTCTTCAGAAAGCTGGCCGATAGGAAGCGCTGCGTTTGCTATAATTTCAGCACTGTGAATTAGGCTCTTGTGGACTGTTGAGGGCATGTAGTACCAAGGGTAAAGTTGAAGAGCCAATTCAGCAGTATTTCGCCCAAAGGTTCCAAATTTTATTGAGTTGACCGCGTAATGACTGGTTATGACTTCAAGAATAATAGCAAATTTATGAATTAAATCGTTATTGACTTTGGTAATTTCTGATGTCAGTTCTCAATTAGCGAAAACTCGCCTAGAAGTATTTCCCGTGTTGAATGAGCCATATCCCTGTTGAACAAAATCTACACGGATTGCGAGTTTTTGCAAAAATTTTTGCTGAATCCGTGTTTTCTCAGCTTCCTTGAGCTGAAGAGTACCTTTTGAGGTTTTCCAATTTCCAAAACTCAAAATTATATGCAATATGAAGGATATATTCTATACATTTAATACAATATGTAAAGATGACAAACCCATTTGAATGGCTTCTTCATGAATGGCTCAAACATAGTAAAAACCAGAATATGCTTAACAAGTATTGTACAAGCGCCAAAGGTTAAAACTGTCATCTAGTTTTTATATGCACTTTCAACACTTTTCTTCTCAGCTCGAGCCAATTGAAGGGTTTCTCTTTCGTATCCTATAACGCAACGATCTACAGAATCTCTACAGGATTTTTCCAGATACAGTTTGTGTTGTCTCGATGGTCATTAAAAGTTAATCTTATAGGTACCATAAAGGTCATAAACAAGTTGGAATCGGAATTTTCATTTTTTATGGAATAGCGCTGAAAATACTCACTGAATCTCGCTCATTTCGATAACAATGTCAACAAATCCGTTTACTTCTTCTAACTCCCCAGCATTTTATTATTTTGACAATTCGTTCCGCAGTATGGTTTAGTAAATTCTGAATTGCAACCTCCGCAGACGTATCAGTTATATTGATATTGTCCGGGCAACATCTCTTTTTAGCAGCTGTTATTTTCTTGTAGCTTGGAAATAAGTTGCACCCTACATTCTTCAGGGCATTTCGAATAACCTCATACCGATATTTGCTGCGCTTAGCTTGAATAAACAGTAATAACCTAAAATCTTTCTCTTGTCTGGCCTTCCTCTACGCGAAGAAATATTATCCTCGCCATGAAAAATATAAATATAAATGGGTTCTTCATCTACTCACCGTGTTTCTTTCTAAAAGCCGTTTTGTCTCGATTGAGTGATCTCCATTTTGTCTCAAGTTAGGTAAAAACCTCTTCAGAATTTCCGCGGAAAATAAACTAACTTGTCGTCGCAAATGTCAGGAAACTTCTGCTGGACGAAATTATCAAATGACTGGTCGTTCACTTCAAATCACTGTAAATAATAGTTTTATTGGCCATGTCAACAAAAATGTTTAAACATTACATTCGATGACAATGATACTACATAAAAATAAAAAGTGAAAGCAAAACAGATGGAGATGGCTGCATTTGTCCTAATGTTTTTTTGTCCTAAAAATAGACAAGTGACATTGATGACATTTCAGGAGTTTATGAATAGGAATGTCAACCATATGTTCTTACTATATTTTCTATTTCGGAGTAATATTTTACAGTAACCATCGACGTACTCGTAATCTTTCGACACTGTTTTTATGATTATAACAATATTAAACTTAAACTGTACTAAAACTGATAAAACTAGTAAAGAAAAATTAAATGTAGTTTTGCTAGATCGGTAGTGAATAACTACCTGTGTGTACCTGTCATCCTCGAACAAAGGGATGAATCGCCTCAAATAGAAAATATTAAATATTTTTTAAGGCGTGGAGCTTTACTTACCTTAACAGCATAAACTGGTCACTTTTTCCTCGCAACATATGAAGCTGGATATTTTTCGTTTAACTTAGTAACCTAACTATTACTTTGCCAAATTTCTGCTTTAGAGGTAGGTATCAGAAATCTATCTTTTTTTTATTCGAATCATATAATTTTTCTATTAAAAAAAAGAGGATATCTGATAAGGGTTGAAATTTGGTAAAATAATTAGTTTATAAAAATTAATAACAGTAGGTAGCTTATAAAACTTTGTCTAGGTATGTCCATATTTATATTTTACGAGTGAAAGTCTCCAGCAAACCTGCAATGCACCAGCGCCTGTAACAATGTGCTGCATCTTGGCTATCTAGATATCTTTTTTGTATAAATGCTGGGTAATATGGTAAGTACAGGCAGCATGATGATCAAGTATGGAACACAGCTAAATGTTTGGTTACTCATTGTCAATCACCAAGCGCATATTGGTCAGGTGAGCACATAATACTTACAGGGTTTTTGGGTGGCAGCTCTATAGCCCTTTGAGAGTATTCCCATCCTTTGTTTTCTCAATAAGAACTTGAAAACAGTGTTCAATCGACCTTGGTAGGTGAGTCATGTATTAATACCAACCACCCATATGTACATTCAACTCAGGATCCAACTGCCATATCCTATTAGAGTTTGCGCATCCATCAAGCTGCTTGAAATAATAACTAATGAAAATCGAACTACCTACTGTGTCACATTAATAAATATACTACTTACCTGTTATAAAATGAACGACACTTTGCATTACTTCTTGCATTGAATATTTAGTCCCAACTTACAACTTTCAGTAGTCCAATAACTCAGTCAATAACATATACCGACAGTCAGATTCAGATACTCAACTAAACAGTAAACTGATACTTATGCAAGGCTTTTGGAGGTATTCGATGTTTTCAATTTTTCATAAACTTATCGGATGAACTTGCTAACTAACTAATATTTATACTTATTTTGATGTGCCTTCAGTCTTTGAATGCTTGTATCTTGTATAAGTATCAAGTTGTTGAAAATATTCTCAATGCAACATTTATTTGAGTTTACCAATTCAGTACAGCTGCTAGCTCATCTGGAAAAATTGTTGGTCCATAAGTCAGAACATTACTGAAATATTATTCCACCAATTGTTTTAAAACAACCACAACAAAAATATTATGAATGAAACAGCTGATGATAATGATGTCTTTAACATGTGTCATTTTGTCATTTCTCGCATTAGGACCGATGCTCATTAGGACCGATGTGGTTCTCCCAACAGATGAGTTGTCAAAGCCTACTTCTTCTGATTATATGCGCAAGGACCAGTGAAGTTTGTTCGGCCTTGTCATTTTACATGATCACCATACAATTTTTTACATAAATGATGATAATGACTCAATAGGCAACTAAAGGCGTACAATATTTCGGAAATATGGCATGTAGTATATTTCGATTCAAATGCAATTATTTGCAATTTAAAGGATAATAACGACTTTTCTCAAATCGTGTTTTAACATTAAATTGCATTGCGGTTTTTCAAAGAGCATTTACTTGTATTTATATAACTGCAAATATTAGTAAATGTTATTTCTCACATTTACGAACTCAAAAGGATTGTAAGATTTTTATTAATGAAATGAGCTGCACATCACAACTTAGAAATTGTCGCAAATGAAAAATTTGTATTTAACATTTTAAAAAAGTTATTTAGCTGCCCTGTATTTTTTTACGGATTAAACGAATTGTTTTTGTACTTAGTAACTAATTAAGAATAAAATGCAATGTAAATAAATGTTTGTGACACTTTACTAACTTTAGGAGTTTTTTCCACCTCTGCCCCACTGTGCGGCGGGGGAATAAATACCACGGAGTTCACGACAGTCAAATCAGTCAACGTTGGAAAGCACGGAGGATCACTTCGTTCATTGCCTCATCGCATTTGATAATGTCTGCCGCAGCTGTAGACTAAACGAAATTCCATTTAACCATGGCTTCAAAGCCCGAAAAACACTTGATAAACTTCGCAACGTCGGCAGTTTCTGCTTAATTTGTGGACATTTTCTTTGGTCCTTTTCCCGATAACCTTTGGAGAAAATGAACAATATCTGGAATTAAGATTGTAAGGTTTAATGTAGCCATTCAGGTTTAATGTAACAAATAATCAGAATCTGGATTAATCTAATAAAGCTAATCCTAAACCTAAATTTTAGGTACTTCTTGGACGATGCAGGGTATAATGTTGATAAAAATTGTTTTTTTCTTGGGATTCCGTCCTTGTTGGGTTAAAAAAAGACGATATTACTAATGCGATACTTCTCTATATCTTTTCAAACAAATCTCTGACGTTTTGGCAGCGATGCTCGCCTTCATCAGGGAGAAATATTAAAATTTAGAAATGTAGGTGTAAGTTTCTTAGTTTTGCACTTCAATTTGAACACTCTTCGATTCTTAAATCTTTTCATCTTTTTCATCAGGTGTACTGGAGTACGTTTAACTTTTGTGCTAGTTAATATTTATATCAGTAAATGAAATTCATATGGAGTGGAGATAGAACGAAAGTTAAACGAACTCTTATTGAGAAGTTTTGCAATGATTTAAGAATTTGAAATAAACATTTTCAATGATTGTTAATCACATGCAAGAATCTATAGAAGCATTTCAGAGGCTGTAGCTGCTCATAGCGGTACATCATCGCGGCAAAATTCATTAATTCACAGATTTCTTACACACAGCATACGATCGACTGCTATCGATGTCAAAGTGATTTACCTAATGGTGGTAATTTTTGAAGCTACATTGTTTCCAGTACAGTGGGTCTCAATTTGTCTTTCGAATCATTAGCTCGACGTTGGTCTCGAGTTTCACGGCTAACGCTGCGTATCAATTTACGCTATTTCATTATTTATTGTAACTACTTCTCTATTTACTCGAGGGCTCGTGTTACCTCTAGATACCATTATATAATTTCGTTCTTTGTTACATACAATATCTGCTTGCTTCACCCTATAATCGTCTCACTTATATAAACCGCCCACTCGTTCGGACGTTTCTCAGAGAAATGGCACTTAAAAAAGTCAATGAATAAATTTGAATTCACAATCGCCTTTTTAATAAATAAGCCCTGAAATCTAAATCACATCTGTTGACAATGGTGGTCATTTTAACGCGAGTGCCACATCCAGAGATGTCGCAGTTGATTATAAAATGTTTTTTGATCAAATCGATTCCAAAGAAGAAGAAGACAATTATTATCATTCCTCGTCGGGAGCATTTAGTTCCTTGGAACGACTAACTTTGTATGCTAATTTAACACATGCCTTGTCATGTATTTAGATGTTACCCAGTCAATGGTTGCATTAAGATCGTGTACTATTGTTTCAAAATAAATTATATTCTGGTGCTCTTTACGTGGGTGTTTATAGGTTCATTGTAAACATCCCAGCTGTATCAGGAAAAGAATCACTCGGGGATTCGTTTGATTGTAATTTATTGTGGCTTATTTTTTTTCTTAATTCATAGTCACGATTTATCATCGGGCTGGTACCTCCCTGGAGCGGAAAACTTGCACGATTAATTTAAAAAATATATTTAATATGGAGCTTGTAAGGCTTCCTACCGTACGTCAGTCTGCACAGTAAATTGTTGCGAAGGTACGTTATGAGGCCGCTTTGCAGCTAACTGATTGCCCTTCATTAGCAATGTTTTGTTCTCATTCTTCTTCAGATGAACAACCATTTATTATACTATACACGTGTCAACTTGCAACTTTAATAACTCATTAGTACGAAGAACGAACCAAATAATTTCGGTGGATAGCAGGATTTGGACCAACCAAAAACTTAATTGAATACTTAGCAATACTGACTAAACTAAAGCTGACAGAAGAAATCTTCCGAGGCCATTCATCATGGCGGTGTATGATTTATTGAAACCGTAATGAAAAGTGCATAATAACTTTCGACCCACCGACTTTTCAACGCTAAAAATATCATTGGCAACGTTATTAAAATGGCACCATTATGCAAATCGTAATGATCTTAAGAAATAGTTTGCAAACGTTTCAATAGCTCGAGCTAAATTGCTGGGCCGAACCCCTGAAGACGTCTGCCTTTATGTGGTTCAAAACGGTGTGTGGGTGGTAATGCACGAGAATCGATTTTTGTTCGCAGACGCCAGGAATTCATTTCCTGCTGGGAATTAGGATGTTTATTGTAAGGTAGAAATGGTCGAAAAGACGACAACTAGGATGACAAAGACAACAATCCAGCAGAATTTTAAGACCAATGGGGTACCAATCTAAGTAGTCTAAAAAGTTACCACGTTCAATGTTCGAATCAGTCAACATCGGAATGCAAAGAAGACCTCGCCCATTGCCTTATCACCTCTAATAATATCCGCCGCAGTTGTGGACGAAACGTCAGGAAGGAAATTCTACTGAACCACGGCTTCAAAGCTCACAAAGCAGTTTAGAATGAATTTTTTAAAATTTCATTCTTCTATGAGAGCCTTCGTCGTGTGTGGTAATGTTCCTGCACATGTTTCAGCCCTGCTGAAGACGAAAATCAAACGTCGAAACGTGAGCGTTTTTCGAGAGAAAAAGGAGTTTTATTTATCCTAAGAACACTAAAACACGAGCTTTTGGAATCTTGGGGACACTAACCTGCATCAATTTAAAATGCATGTTGTCGAGAATGCCAGGCAAATTATGTGCTTGATCCTGCTTGAATAGATGTATCTTCTAAATATAAAAGTATTAAGTAATATAAAATACGTATATTCATTGGGATTAAAGAGATATTATGTTTTAATTCTTTTATTAACCCTTTACTGATTGAATTAAGTTAAACATTAGTTTAACAAATGTTAAACATCATTGTCTCAATTATTGGTGTAAGAACCATTGTCAATCCGGATTAAAACAATGCAATTTAATCCCATTTAAGTCTGTTTAATCCTACCTGACGTAAATTAAGTTTACTAGCTTTAATCCGAATTCTGAGTAGAATAAAATAATCTATTTAGATTAAAGTAAAAAATTTTAATTTCGCACTTTTAACTTACTAACTGATTGATCCGGTACAATCTAAAGTGTTTTCCGGGCTTTGAAGCCGCGGTCCAATGGAATTTCTTCCTGATGTTTCGTCTACAGCTGCGGCAGACATTATCAAAAACGAACGTTGACTGATTTCATTGTGGTGGGCTCCGTGGTATTTATTCCCCCGCCGTCGCGCTGCAGTGGAGGTAATAGAGGCGCAAGGTTTCGGCGCACTTGAGGTATGTCGTAGACCTAGCTCGCAGTCTGCATTTGGAAACGTAATTTCCTCTGTAATGTTGAAATTGTTGTCATGAATTAAGTTTATTTATTTAGAAAACTACTTTTTAAAAAGTACTTTATTAAAGATTACAAAATTAAAAGGACAAATGATCAAATTAACAGCATAACTGCTTTACAGAAAATTATGTATCAGAATAATAATGGCTTCTTCGTTGGGGCTGGTTTTATACTCTTGGTTATCACTGGGTCCTAATGAGGTCCAAGGGCTCTGTTGACAGATGGTCTTAGATAGGCTGTTCAGGGCTACATGACTCCTCCCTCCTCAAGTTCAGAAAACGAGGGCTCGCAAGGTTTCTGAGGTAATGGTGGCTTCCTCAAGAAATTTGGTTTGTATTTATTATATATGTATCCTGAAAAACATAGGAAACATACGACCAGAAATCCCTTATACGCAGAAATCCCTTATGGGCATTCGGAGTTTACCGAGTTCATTGGGATCACAAAACGCAGTGTCAACGCGAGAATTAAGGAACACAAGAGAAGTTGCAGGCTAGGACGAACACTAAAGTCATCTGTAGCAGAGCACGCGCTCTTCAAAGATCAAGACTTTTTTTTCAACAAGGAGACTAACAAGACAGGCCATTGAGATCTTTAAACACGACAACAATTTCAACAGGAAGGGAGAAATTACGTTTCTAAATGCAGACTGGAAGCGAATTGGAAGTCAAGTGCGCCGAAATTTCGCGCCTCCACTACCCCCACCCCAGTTCCTCCACTGCAGGGCGACGGAGGGGGAATAAATACCACGGAGCTCACCACAGTCGAATCAGTCAACGTCGGGAAGCACGGGAGATCGCTTCGCCCATTGCCTCATCGCTTTTGATAATGTCTGCCGCAGCTGTAGACGAAGCATCAAGAAGAAATTCGATTGAACCACGGCTTCAAAACCCGGAAAACACTTTGGATTGTAACCTAATTTTCGCCTCTGATAACTTTTTGATTGTTCTTAAGTGGCGCCTTTGCATGTTTTTCGACTGTATGAAATAGACTACATCATCCTTGAAACCACCATTTAGCTTTAATCACTAATCAGAATGCAAAAAAAAACGTTCAATTTAATAAATATAATCTCAACGATGTTTGCGTTTACCTGAACAAGGAGCAATCGGTAAATCATCGGCTTTTAATCGTTGCATTTGCAAGAAGTTACTACTTAGTTATTATTTTAATTATCACGTGTAAAGGTAATGGGATATTATTACAGTTAAAGAGCATCAGATAGTGGTATGTAATGTGCGTGGGTGTGGCAGCGCAGTTATGAGCAATTGATGTAAATTTAATAATATATTATTGGATTAGTTTAAGTCACTTGTCAGCGTTTTTTTTTAAACACTCACAGTTAGAACACTCAGAGATTTTTTCAAAAACAAATAATCAGTTTCGAAAGAGAAACTTTAAAACTTTGCAATTTTCAGATCCACTCTTATGGTAAAAAAAAAACTGTGTATTAATTATTAGGTTTTATGAATTTATTTACAGCTCCAAGCGGTATTACTCACACCTAACGGCGCTATAAACTATTATAATAGTAAACGCCCACGATAACAAATAATAAAGATACGCATTCCTACGAGAACCATACAGCTATTATTAGGCAAACCATTAATTGTTTACTAAAAGCAACATTTTCTCATGTTAATACCGCAATTAATTTATTAACATTCGAGCGTGGATTTCTCACAATCTATACGATTGCAATTATTATTAAACATACGTACAGACCGTACGTTTTGCACCGGTTACCACATTAGAGTTTTTCATTTATTTTACTCAAAGTTAAAGGCAAAAGATAAAAAGATAAATTACCGCGGTAATAAGCACTGTGACAATATAATAATTAGATTTGTGAGAAAAGTGCATAACTCGCAAATGGCATAAATTACCATTTCTCGTATCGCGGTGTAGTGGGATAAATATTTGACCTTTGAAGTATGCGAATATTTAGCCAAGACTTTCCGGTATAGGTAAACGGTTTTTGCCATAAACGGAAAGGATAGTTTCTGGTTTTGTTTTGTAATTGTTTATTTATAAATAACTAAATATGTAGCGACGAAGAGGGCCACAATCGCCCTCGATTTAATAATAAGTTGGTCAGCAGAAATCTTGAGTCTGAAAGACTTTATTTCATATTCTGAGACCTACGTTATCGTGATCACTTATTTTAAATTAAGTTTAATCTCAAAAACTCTGTTTTGCCTAAGAATTTTGAGGTTAAACTTAAAACTTTAGTGAATTTGAAAGAAAATTTTAAGTTTATCAAATCGTATGTTTAAATATGTAAAACTTGAAAATCCTTAATTGCACAATGATTTTCGTCAAATATTTTAGATCCAATCGGATATGCCCACGAAGTTTTGCCTGGTTAAGTATTTTGAATCTGATACCTTATATTTCAGTAACAACAAAGAAAATTTTAAATTTAACTATGTATGTTAAAACTTTAAAGTCAGTTATTAAATGCGTATTTTGATCATTTACTTTTTTGTTAATTTGTTAGTAAGTTTGATCTCCAAACTGTGTTGTGTCTGAAAATTTTAAGACTGACAGAGATTTCAGTAAATTTTAGAAGATTTTTTAGGTTTAAAAAATCGTATGTTAAAACCTTAAAGTCTGATTATATATTGATTTTGGTCAGTTATTTACTATCTAAAACTCTGTTCCCTGAGAGTTTCGAGAAATCTTCAAAATTTTATACTTAACGAATCATATGTTAAAACCTTAAAATCAATAATCATTAAACACTAATTTTTGTTAATTATTTATTATCAATATGTGTTTTACTTGAGTATTTTCAGGTTAAAACCTTCAAGTTTGGCGAATCGGAACTAAATTTTAAGTTAAACAATCAAATGTTAAAAACCTTAAAATCAGTTAGTAAGGACTGATCGTGATCAGTTAATTTAGATTAAGTTTAATCTCTAGAACTCTGTTTTTCCTAAAAATTTTGAGGTTAAATTTAAAACTTCAATGCATGCAACAGTGTGTTAGTAAATTTGATCTTCCAGCTACTCTGAACAACTTTTGGTAAAAAACGTGCTAGAATGCATGAAATAATGTAAAATAGTACCACGGGTACCCACATCAGGGTTCCAATTTGTTGTGATTTTCCAACATATTGTTTGTGATTATTAAAAGAACCAACAACCAAAATTTCAGGTTTCTAGCTTTAGTGGCCCCGGTAGAATATTTGCCAATTTCTGGGACACCCTATAGCATCTAAATCAGAAATCAAGGCACTGTTTATAAAAAACAAACTTACGAAAAAAATGTGTTGGTAAAAAAAGCAAAAATGCTGTAACATTTCACTTTAATGTTACAGCACTATGTGATGTACATGCTACAAATTTAAAAATTCCATGCTACAGCATTTTTTGGGACTCCCTATACTATCTAATACGTAAATATATGCCCTATTTTTCACAAAACTAGTAAAAACTACTGAATACAATCTATTTCTATTGATTTAAATGGTTAAAGTCTATACTTCTATGTTAAGCATATGGAGCTCTCAAACCGGCCCAAATACCTAAATTTTGAGATAAAAATCGTGCATCGTGACTTTTAACAGCTCATATCTCGTTTCGATGAAGATTTATCCGAAAATTTTGAAGAAGAGTTAAGAAAGTAGAAGAACAGAGCTACACGCTGAGCTAATTTCCGTATGTCTGCTGGGAACAGGAAATGAGCACGGGTGGCCCAAAAATGAGGTACAATTTTTCCACTTTTCTTTAATTTTCTCGAAAACCATGAAAGGCAAGTTAGTTCTGATTGATGTATCTGATAGCCCTCGACCTCTTCATAAAATATTGTAACCTGTATATTGAAAAACCTTACCGTTTTCCAGATAAACAGAAAAATGGGAACATTTCAAAAGTTTCAAGGGGGTAAGGTCGTTAAAAATTTGAGCCGAAATCGATTGTTATAGATTTTATCAAAAATTGTGTTAGATGAAAGAGGGGACAAAAATATGTAAAAAAAATAAACAAAATTGGATTTTCAGTCATTTCTTCCCTTTCAAAATGGCCCTAAAAGGTAATTTTTCCACTTTTTATCGACATTTTAATACTTAGATGTATATAATTCAAAAATTAAACATGATATAACGAATAATATAAAATAGTACCACGGGTACCCACATCAGGGTTCCAATTTGTGACATATTGTTTGTGATTATTAAAAGAACCAACAACCAAAATTTCAGGTTTCTAGCTTTAGTGGCCCCTGTAGAATATTTGCCAATGTCTGGGACACCCTATAGCATCTAAATCAGAAATCAAGGCACTGTTTATAAAAAACAAACTTACGAAAAAAATGTGTTGGTAAAAAAATCAAAAATGCTGCAACATTTCACTTTAATGTTACAGCACTATTTGATTTACATGCTACAAATTTTAAAATTCCATGCTACAGCATTTTTTAGGACACCCTATACTATCTAATACGTAAATATATGCTCTAGTTTTCACAAAACTAGTAAAAACTACTGAATACAATCTATTTCTATTGATTTAAATGGTTAAAGTCTATACTTCTATGTTAAGCATATGGAGCTCTCAAACCGGCCCAAATACCTAAATTTTGAGATAAAAAACGTGCATCGTGGCTTTTATCAGATAATATCTCGTTTCGATGAAGATTTATCCGAAAATCTTTAAGAAGATTTAAGAAAGTAGAAGAACAGAGCTACACTCTGAGCTAATTTTCGTATGTCTGCTGGGAACAGGAAATGAGCACGGGTGGTCCAAAAATGAGGTACTAATTTTCCACTTTTCTTTAATTTTCTCGAAAACCATGAAAGGCAGGTTAGTTCTGATTGATGTATCTGATAGCCCTCGATGACCTCTTCATAAAATATAATAACCTGTATATTGAAAAATCTTACCGTTTTCCAGATAAACAGAAAAATGGGAACATCTCAAAAGTTTCAAGGGGGGTAATGTCGCTAAAAATTTGAACCGAAATCGATTGTCATAGATTTTATCAAAAATAGTGTTAGATGAAAGAGGGGACAAAAATATATAAAAAAATAAACAAAATTGGACGTTTCAGTCATTTCTTCCCTTTCAAAATGGCCCTAAAAGGTAATTTTTCCACTTTTTATCGACATTTTAATACTTAGATGTATATAATTCAAAAACTAAACATGATATAATGATGCTATCGATACCAATGAATAGAGCATTGACGATCACAAACTACCAGCTCAATCGGTCATTCCAGGTTTTTAATTTAGTTGGCATAATGATCGATCAAAGTAGAATATTAGGCAGTTTTCATACAATTTTAACACTTTTTCACTTCTTATAAAACAGTTATAAACGGCCCACACTTATTTGAAATATTGATGTTCTATTGTCGTAAATGGCTTTGCACCAAAACAGCAAATTTGACTCTACTCCTACATCAAGGAGAAATTTAATCAATAAAATCTTGGAAGCTAAAATCGAACAGTCAATACCATACGAAAGGTCTTTGTTAAAACAATTTTGTTAGTCATATACGAAAAACTGATTGCTTGGGCGCGGCACATTTCTAAAACAATAATTGTAATAAAAAAAACACAACTATTAAGTTGGCAAAATAGGCGATCGCCAGGGGCGAAAAGTCAATGTGGGCGAAAAGTTAAAGAAGAGGAAAGAAAAACGAAAAAGAGTTCTATTATCCTTTTGTAACCATATTCTAATACATTTTGATAAAACCAGTAAAACGCTACAGAATATAAATACGGATGTTCTTCTGGTTGTGAAATTATATGAATCATCACTAGGGTTTATAGAAGGTCTGAGGAATAATTTCAACGACTTTGAAAATATCAAAAAGAAGATTACTGGGTGCTAGGACTATCAGATAAAGAAAAGAAAGTGACAAGATGACGAAACTAGAGAAAATGAAACACAATTTGATGAAAGAGTGGATATGCGAGTGAATGTTTTTATTACAATTAATAGATACACTTGTTACAGAGTTACGTTTTTGATATGTTTGGGTTTTTGGAAAAACTTATGTTATCATCTAACGAGAAAATAAAAACAAAAGCGCAGCAACTTAGAGAAATATACAAAAATGATCTGGACGATTTTTTTCCTCACGAATGCATCCAATATAAATATTTTTTAATTCGTAGCGTTCGTGATGGACGCTTAGGTTTGGGGGAACTTTTGCAAACTTTGAAATCTAGAAAACTTATTTCTACCTTTCCAAACATCGAAGTCATTCTCCGAATTTATCTCTGCCTTCCATCGTCCAAAGCTTCTGGGAAGAGGTCTTTTTTCGTATTAAGAGGAGTTAAAGATTACCTACGAAAAAAAACGTTTAAACTCTATTGCGGAAGATGACATAATAAATAGATTTATATCATTAAAACCAAGAAATATGATGAGTTACATGGTGCATGAGTATTTTTCCGAATGCCCACTTTGGTTAGTACAGTATTCCAGATTCCAGGTATGTAGATATACAGTATTCCATCAGTACTTATATTTATTAATGTTCATTCGTTGACATATCTATTTATTTATTGTTAAAAAACAAAATTAGAAATTTGTTTAAAGTTAAACAAGGTACCTGTGTCTTTGTTTTTTAGTAAGAGCAATAAGAACATAAAAAATCATTTGAGGTTTTTTTATATAAAAAAAAATACGGGAAAAATCACGAGTGGTCGAAATGGTTTTGATTGCCCAGGGGCGAAAAAAGTCTTAATCTGCCCCTGCAAGAACATGTTAAAGACTAACGCGGCGATTATCAATCTCACAACTATAAATGTATTATTTGAACTGAATGTAAATACAAGTTATCTTTCAAAACTATTAAAATATTCAGAGCAACCACCCAAAGACGAGCCAAAACGGCAACTATCACAAAACTGCCTTCTTTCCCACGTCCCGGTACCCATCAACCTCCCTTGACGTAATCCGATACCCTCTTGATAAATCCTCAAATGGACCTTTATTGGTTCCTCGAAACGAAGTCGGCTAGATTAACTTTTGGTTGGCTTGACCCCGACGGTAACATGTCCACAAAATGAAAAAAAAATCGAAATGGAACCTTTGGTACTCTTGGCATGATTCCGCCTTCCAGCAACCTTTAGCCCGTCCCATAGGGTAGTCACGCACCAAATTTCAGCTTTCTAGCTCAAACCGTTCTAGAGATATCGGCATAAAACCATTTTTTTTCAGGCGGTCATCTTGGGTATTTAGAAATGATATTTTCAGCTAATATTACACAAAGGAAACGTACCATTCGATTTTAAACTCGATATCACTATCGGTTCATTAAATACCTATAACCTAGTTAACATCAGCTACATAACTATGTCAGTCATTTTACCATTCATGGTACCTACCCCCATGGGCACACGGCATCCAACTTTGAACCATGTACCATAAACAGTTTTTTAATATTAACACAACTCAGCTACTGTTGCTGTGATAGATCATGATACCTCTGTAGAAACCTACCACCCAAATTTCAACCATGATGGTACAACAGTACCATCTAATATGCATTGACCAACGTTTTTCTTATGAGAAACACACGTGTACCTGAAACTTATTTGTAAAATTTCGTTAATGGTACCCCTGAAGAAAGGTTCCGACCCATGGCAACTTGCAGTCCATTCCCTAAGAAACCATGGTACCAAATTTCAGCTCTTCAAGTTTATTCGTTTCAGAGATATTACCCTGTCTACGGCGGCAATTTTTTCTTTGGCCTCCATCTTTTATTTATGACGAAATCACTATTGGCTTATTTAAAAAGCATTCCACAGTAGATTTCTTATGGGAAAGCCGAAAAAACGGTAAAATAAAATATTAACTCCGCCCATGTCTGCCGGAAATTCAAAAAAATACATTTTTGCCCGAATTTGTACCCGCCACTGTCTCATGTGTTTGGTCCGGATTTCGACATGAACTTTTCAAATCGACCAGTCTTTGCGAAAACGTTCTCCAGAACCGGCCATTTTGCCGATAACCTTCCTAGAAATGTTCAAATTTTCTCCTGCCATACCTTTTTCCACGCTTTTTCGCCTATTTTCATTCGTTTAAACTTTTAAAGTAATGTTAATGTTCAGCTGTCAGATGAAAACAAAAAGCGACAGTGGCGCTGCCGCCGGCGAGTTGATGTCTCACGACGGGAAATCGAAGAACTACGAAAAATTAACTAAATGGTGTCGCGTCTGACTTGAATATTAAAACTGTCTAGATTTTATAAACTGATCACGAAGCGCGGGCATTTTGCCAATAATCTTAATAGAAATGTTCAAATTTTCACCTGCCATATTTTCTTTCCACGCTTTTCCGCCTATTTTCCTTCGTTTAAACTTTTAAAGTTAGTTTTTATGTTCAGCTGTCAGATGAAAACAAAAAGCGAAAGTGGCGCCGCCGGGGGCTGGCGTCTTAGGACGGAAAATTGAAGAACTACAAAAAATGCACTAAATGGCGTCGCGTCTGACTTGAATTTAAAAATTGTCCAGGTTTTATAAACTGATCACGAAGCGCGGGCATTTTGCCAATAATCTTCCTAGAAATGTTCAAATTTTCACCTGCCATACATTCTTTCCACGCTTTTCCGCCTATTTTCCTTCGTTTAAACTTTTAAAGTTAATTTTTATGTTCAGCTGTCAGATAAAAACAAAAAGCGAAAGTGGCGCCGCCGGGGGGCTGGCGTCTCAGGACCGAAAATTGAGGAACTAAAAAAAATGCACTAAATGGCGTCGCGTCTGACTTGAATTTTAAAATTGTCCAGGTTTTATAAACTGATCACGAAGCGCGGGCATTTTGCCAATAATCTTCCTAGAAATGTTCAAATTTTCACCTGCCATACTTTCATTCCACGCTTTTCCGCTTATTTTCCTTCGTTTAAACTTTTCAGGACGGAAAATTGAGGAACTACAAAGAATGCACTAAATGGCGTCGCGTCTGACTTGAATTTTAAAATTGTCCAGGTTTTATAAACTGATCACGAAGCGCGGGCATTTTGCCAATAATCTTCCTAGAAATGTTCAAATTTTCACCTGCCATACTTTCATTCCACGCTTTTCCGCTTATTTTCCTTCGTTTAAACTTTTCAGGACGGAAAATTGAGGAACTACAAAGAATGCACTAAATGGCGTCGCGTCTGACTTGAATTTTAAAATTGTCCAGGTTTTATAAACTGATCACGAAGCGCGGGCATTTTGCCAATAATCTTCCTAGAAATGTTCAAATTTTCACCTGCCATACTTTCTTTCCACGCTTTTCCGCTTATTTTCCTTCGTTTAAACTTTTCAGGACGGAAAATTGAGGAACTACAAAAAATTTACTAAATGGCGTCGCGTCTGACTTGAATTTTAAAATTGTCCAGGTTTTATAAACTGATCACGAGGCGCGGGCATTTTGCCAATAATCTTCCTAGAAATGTTCAAATTTTTACCTGCCATACTTTCTTTCCACGCTTTTCCGCTTATTTTCCTTCGTTTAAACTTCTCAGGACGGAAAATTGAGAAACTACAAAAAATTTACTAAATGGCGACGCGCCTGACTTGAATTTTAAAATTGTCCAGGTTTTATAAACTGATCACGAAGCGCGGGCATTTTGCCAATAATCTTCCTAGAAATGTTCAAATTTTCACCTGCCATACTTTCTTTCCACGCTTTTCCGCTTATTTTCCTTCGTTTAAACTTTTCAGGACGGAAAATTGAGGAACTACAAAGAATGCACTAAATGGCGTCGCGTCTGACTTGAATTTTAAAATTGTCCAGGTTTTATAAACTGATCACGAGGCGCGGGCATTTTGCCAATAATCTTCCTAGAAATGTTCAAATTATTACCTGCCATACTTTCTTTCCACGCTTTTCCGCTTATTTTCCTTCGTTTAAACTTCTCAGGACGGAAAATTGAGAAACTACAAAAAATTTACTAAATGGCGACGCGTCTGACTTGAATTTTAAAATTGTCCAGGTTTTATAAACTGATCACGAGGCGCGGGCATTTTGCCAATAATCTTCCTAGAAATGTTCAGATTTTCACCTGCCATACTTTCTTTCCACGCTTTTCCGCTTATTTTCCTTCGTTTAAACTTTTCAGGACGGAAAATTGAGGAACTACAAAGAATGCACTAAATGGCGTCGCGTCTGACTTGAATTTTAAAATTGTCCAGGTTTTATAAACTGATCACGAGGCGTGGGCATTTTGCCAATAATCTTCCTAGAAATGTTCAAATTTTTACCTGCCATACTTTCTTTCCACGCTTTTCCGCTTATTTTCCTTCGTTTAAACTTCTCAGGACGGAAAATTGAGAAACTACAAAAAATTTACTAAATGGCGTCGCGTCTGACTTGAATTTTAAAATTGTCCAGGTTTTATAAACTGATCACGAGGCGCGGGCATTTTGCCAATAATCTTCCTAGAAATGTTCAAATTTTTACCTGCCATACTTTCTTTCCACGCTTTTCCGCTTATTTTCCTTCGTTTAAACTTCTCAGGACGGAAAATTGAGAAACTACAAAAAATTTACTAAATGGCGACGCGTCTGACTTGAATTTTAAAATTGTCCAGGTTTTATAAACTGATCACGAAGCGCGGGCATTTTGCCAATAATCTTCCTAGAAATGTTCAAATTTTCACCTGCCATACTTTCTTTCCACGCTTTTCCGCTTATTTTCCTTCGTTTAAACTTTTCAGGACGGAAAATTGAGGAACTACAAAGAATGCACTAAATGGCGTCGCGTCTGACTTGAATTTTAAAATTGTCCAGGTTTTATAAACTGATCACGAGGCGCGGGCATTTTGCCAATAATCTTCCTAGAAATGTTCAAATTATTACCTGCCATACTTTCTTTCCACGCTTTTCCGCTTATTTTCCTTCGTTTAAACTTTTCAGGACGGAAAATTGAGGAACTACAAAGAATGCACTAAATGGCGTCGCGTCTGACTTGAATTTTAAAATTGTCCAGGTTTTATAAACTGATCACGAGGCGTGGGCATTTTGCCAATAATCTTCCTAGAAATGTTCAAATTTTTACCTGCCATACTTTCTTTCCACGCTTTTCCGCTTATTTTCCTTCGTTTAAACTTCTCAGGACGGAAAATTGAGAAACTACAAAAAATTTACTAAATGGCGTCGCGTCTGACTTGAATTTTAAAATTGTCCAGGTTTTATAAACTGATCACGAGGCGCGGGCATTTTGCCAATAATCTTCTTAGAAATGTTCAAATTTTTACCTGCCATACTTTCTTTCCACGCTTTTCCGCTTATTTTCCTTCGTTTAAACTTCTCAGGACGGAAAATTGAGAAACTACAAAAAATTTACTAAATGGCGTCGCGTCTGACTTGAATTTTAAAATTGTCCAGGTTTTATAAACTGATCACGAGGCGCGGGCATTTTGCCAATAATCTTCCTAGAAATGTTCAGATTTTCACCTGCCATACTTTCTTTCCACGCTTTTCCGCTTATTTTCCTTCGTTTAAACTTTTCAGGACGGAAAATTGAGGAACTACAAAGAATGCACTAAATGGCGTCGCGTCTGACTTGAATTTTAAAATTGTCCAGGTTTTATAAACTGATCACGAGGCGCGGGCATTTTGCCAATAATCTTCCTAGAAATGTTCAAATTTTTACCTGCCATACTTTCTTTCCACGCTTTTCCGCTTATTTTCCTTCGTTTAAACTTCTCAGGACGGAAAATTGAGAAACTACAAAAAATTTACTAAATGGCGTCGCGTCTGACTTGAATTTTAAAATTGTCCAGGTTTTATAAACTGATCACGAGGCGCGGGCATTTTGCCAATAATCTTCCTAGAAATGTTCAGATTTTCACCTGCCATACTTTCTTTCCACGCTTTTCCGCTTATTTTCCTTCGTTTAAACTTTTCAGGACGGAAAATTGAGGAACTACAAAGAATGCACTAAATGGCGTCGCGTCTGACTTGAATTTTAAAATTGTCCAGGTTTTATAAACTGATCACGAGGCGCGGGCATTTTGCCAATAATCTTCCTAGAAATGTTCAAATTTTTACCTGCCATACTTTCTTTCCACGCTTTTCCGCTTATTTTCCTTCGTTTAAACTTCTCAGGACGGAAAATTGAGAAACTACAAAAAATTTACTAAATGGCGTCGCGTCTGACTTGAATTTTAAAATTGTCCAGGTTTTATAAACTGATCACGAGGCGCGGGCATTTTGCCAATAATCTTCCTAGAAATGTTCAGATTTTCACCTGCCATACTTTCTTTCCACGCTTTTCCGCTTATTTTCCTTCGTTTAAACTTTTCAGGACGGAAAATTGAGGAACTACAAAGAATGCACTAAATGGCGTCGCGTCTGACTTGAATTTTAAAATTGTCCAGGTTTTATAAACTGATCACGAAGCGCGGGCATTTTGCCAATAATCTTCCTAGAAATGTTCAAATTTTCACCTGCCATACTTTCTTTCCACGCTTTTCCGCTTATTTTCCTTCGTTTAAACTTTTCAGGACGGAAAATTGAGGAACTACAAAGAATGCACTAAATGGCGTCGCGTCTGACTTGAATTTTAAAATTGTCCAGGTTTTATAAACTGATCACGAAGCGCGGGCATTTTGCCAATAATCTTCCTAGAAATGTTCAAATTTTCACCTGCCATACTTTCTTTCCACGCTTTTCCGCTTATTTTCCTTCGTTTAAACTTTTCAGGACGGAAAATTGAAGAACTACAAAAAATGCACTAAATGGCGTCGCGTCTGACTTGAATTTTAAAATTGTCCAGGTTTTATAAACTGATCACGAGGCGCGGGCATTTTGCCAATAATCTTCCTAGAAATGTTCAAATTTTTACCTGCCATACTTTCTTTCCACGATTTTCCGCTTATTTTCCTTCGTTTAAACTTTTCAGGACGGAAAATTGAGGAACTACAAAGAATGCACTAAATGGCGTCGCGTCTGACTTGAATTTTAAAATTGTCCAGGTTTTATAAACTGATCACGAAGCGCGGGCATTTTGCCAATAATCTTCCTAGAAATGTTCAAATTTTCACCTGCCATACTTTCTTTCCACGCTTTTCCGCTTATTTTCCTTCGTTTAAACTTTTCAGGACGGAAAATTGAGGAACTACAAAGAATGCACTAAATGGCGTCGCGTCTGACTTGAATTTTAAAATTGTCCAGGTTTTATAAACTGATCACGAAGCGCGGGCATTTTGCCAATAATCTTCCTAGAAATGTTCAAATTTTCACCTGCCATACTTTCTTTCCACGCTTTTCCGCTTATTTTCCTTCGTTTAAACTTTTCAGGACGGAAAATTGAAGAACTACAAAAAATGCACTAAATGGCGTCGCGTCTGACTTGAATTTTAAAATTGTCCAGGTTTTATAAACTGATCACGAGGCGCGGGCATTTTGCCAATAATCTTCCTAGAAATGTTCAAATTTTTACCTGCCATACTTTCTTTCCACGATTTTCCGCTTATTTTCCTTCGTTTAAACTTTTCAGGACGGAAAATTGAGGAACTACAAAAAATTTACTAAATGGCGTCACGTCTGACTTGAATTTTAAAATTGTCCAGGTTTTATAAACTGATCACAAAGCGCGGGCATTTTGCCAATAATCTTCCTAGAAATGTTCAGATTTTCACCTGCCATACTTTCTTTCCACGCTTTTCCGCTTATTTTCCTTCGTTTAAACTTTTCAGGACGGAAAATTGAGGAACTACAAAGAATGCACTAAATGGCGTCGCGTCTGACTTGAATTTTAAAATTGTCCACGTTTTATAAACTGATCACGAGGCGCGGGCATTTTGCAAATAATCTTCCTAGAAATGTTCAAATTTTTACCTGCCATACTTTCTTTCCACGCTTTTCCGCTTATTTTCCTTCGTTTAAACTTCTCAGGACGGAAAATTGAGAAACTACAAAAAATTGACTAAATGGCGTCGCGTCTGACTTGAATTTTAAAATTGTCCAGGTTTTATAAACTGATCACGAGGCGCGGGCATTTTGCCAATAATCTTCCTAGAAATGTTCAAATTTTCACCTGCCATACTTTCTTTCCACGCTTTTCCGCTTATTTTCCTTCGTTTAAACTTTTCAGGACGGAAAATTGAGGAACTACAAAAAATTTACTAAATGGCGTCGCTTCTGACTTGAATTTTAAAATTGTCCAGGTTTTATAAACTGATCACGAAGCGCGGGCATTTTGCCAATAATCTTCCTAGAAATGTTCAGATTTTCACCTGCCATACTTTCTTTCCACGCTTTTCCGCTTATTTTCCTTCGTTTAAACTTTTCAGGACGGAAAATTGAGGAACTACAAAAATGCACTAAATGGCGTCGCGTCTGACTTGAATTTTAAAATTGTCCAGGTTTTATAAACTGATCACGAAGCGCGGGCATTTTGCCAATAATCTTCCTAGAAATGTTCAGATTTTCACCTGCCATACTTTCTTTCCACGCTTTTCCGCTTATTTTCCTTCGTTTAAACTTCTCAGGACGGAAAATTGAGGAACTACAAAAAATTTACTAAATGGCGTCGCGTCTGACTTGAATTTTAAAATTGTCCAGGTTTTATAAACTGATCACAAAGCGCGGGCATTTTGCCAATAATCTTCCTAGAAATGTTCAGATTTTCACCTGCCATACTTTCTTTCCACGCTTTTCCGCTTATTTTCCTTCGTTTAAACTTTTCAGGACGGAAAATTGAGGAACTACAAAAATGCACTAAATGGCGTCGCGTCTGACTTGAATTTTAAAATTGTCCAGGTTTTATAAACTGATCACGAAGCGCGGGCATTTTGCCAATAATCTTCCTAGAAATGTTCAGATTTTCACCTGCCATACTTTCTTTCCACGCTTTTCCGCTTATTTTCCTTCGTTTAAACTTCTCAGGACGGAAAATTGAGGAACTACAAAAAATTTACTAAATGGCGTCGCGTCTGACTTGAATTTTAAAATTGTCCAGGTTTTATAAACTGATCACGAGGCGCGGGCATTTTGCCAATAATCTTCCTAGAAATGTTCAAATTTTCACCTGCCATACTTTCTTTCCACGCTTTTCCGCCTATTTTCCTTCGTTTAAACTTTTAAAGTTAATGTTTAAGTTCAGCTGTCAGATGAAAACAAAAAGCGACAGTGGCGTCGCCGGAAGGCTGGCGTCTCAAGACGGGAAATCGAGGAACTACGAAAAATCTACTAAATGGCGTCACGTCAGACTTTAATTTATCTTTCATTTTGTCAAAAAACCAGTGACTGAGGTTTGCATTGATATTTGACTGAGGGTTGCATTGATATTGACGTTAAAGTATGAGTAAAAATATCGTTATCTCCCCGGAGGAAAAATTAGCATCCTCGATGACGTTTTGTTTGGTGTTGTAAATTGACAAGCCGACAAGTGACATTGACGTATCATTTGGAACTTAATGGCGTTTTCAGATGGAGGCTTTAAGATGCTCAAACAGTACTGCCACACTTTATTTTGTCAATAATCAGTGATTGAGTCAGCAATGAAATTGAAGTATGAGTAGAGACAGCTATCTCTCCGGGGCTATTGCTTTGCCAGGGAAGAGAACAACTGCTGCAGGGAAAATGGCATTCTCGATGACGTAAGTTTAAAAATTCGACAAAATTTCTAGGATCGTAATTTTTGGCTATATCAAGGGCCCATACATGTACTACCTGAGTGACTTATTTCAGGTTAGTTCAGGTATAATAATTCCTATTAGGATAACTTTTTCTGGCAAGGGGGGTGTAGTGGCTATTAAAAATGCAGGTCCGTATTTAAAAAAAAACAAAGTTGATGATGTCATATAAAAAACGAAACGTCGTAACTGAAAAATAAGTTCTTGAAGAGCCTAAAATAGTGCCTTGAGAAAGTGCTCTTGGTTTTCCAAAATAACCAATAATAAAGTCGTAAAAAATTAAAAACTGACATAGATTTTTTTCCGATATCTCCGATCGGAATTTCTTTTATTTCTTTTTAACCAAAATATTTAGCAATAAAATGCGCAACTTTGCCTCCAACTTGTTAGCTCTTATAATTACCAAGTTACCAATGCTAATGACTCGAATTTGAATATAGCACCCTGTATATAACCAAAACTGTGTCAGACACTCGACTTTATACATATATCTTCCCTTCGTTCGGATATAATATTCTTCCTGTGCATATTCATGACTATGCAAATCAGAGCAATTTTCATCCGACTCGATTTTAGCGCTATCAATATGGATGCCCGCAATAATTGTAAATAAGATTAAGGAATCGGATCGCCTAAAATACGGCCGAGGATAGTCGGTTTCCAACACCATTTCTCCATTAAACGCAAGAAGTTTATACCTCGTCTAATAATCACCCAAAGGCGTTACCGGAGCACTTACAAATTAAGTGTTTAATTGCGTGTAATTATAAAATCCTTAAAACGTCATTAGCGCGGTCATCTAACATCGTCTGACATTAAGTCTGCCCATCGTCGGCCACCCGTGCGCCCAAAACCGCTATACACACAGGATTATTAATACGAGACGTAATGAATAGCAGACGAGAGAGATGAAAGAAAAAAAAAACGAGATTTCGGTCGTAAAAGACGTCAAAGTTCGGCAGCCTCTGACGAGAAACTGACCGATTTCCGTAGCCCTGAGCGATCATCGTCCTACATTTCAACAGATGATTACTCACGGGAAAAAAAGAATCGACATGTGAAGAAACATGTAGTCATTGCTAAGTTCAGCGAATTAGATTGGAGGGTTACAAACGTAATAGAACATTAATATACAAGTTTCAAAAGGAATCTCATTGTCGCATTAGTCCAAGTCGGCCGTGCGGTCTTACACTATTTCTTCAATTGACATAAATTTAATTTCTTCCCAAAATAACCAAATGGGTGGTTTCTACTTTTTTAACATTTTCAATTTTAAACTTGGGATATAATAGAGATTTAATAACTTGAGAAATAATACATTGATTGTGGACCTCTTTCAGATACCGTAAAATGTAACGGCAGTCCCATTTGCTTAGTAGTTTCCGAGTTTCGAATCTTTCGGTGGTCGCTTTTTAGGCACTTTTAGAATCGCCCTTTTTGACCATTTTCAAAAAAGCCATTTTAGAGATTAATTTAATTCGAATTGAGTTTGTTACGTTCTTAAGGAACTGCAAACGAGTTATACCGACCAAAAAAAGAGCAAAAAAAATTTCCGAAACGTTTTGAAAATGTCTAAAGGGGACTTTTTTCTCAATTTTCAAATTTGACCCCCTGTAAATTGAGAACGCATGGACCGATTAGAGTGAATCCAACTGTGTTGTCCCCTTTTTGATGCCCTCTTTCACCTCCCACCATCGAAAGTTCCGTTGGTCGAATATTTTCGGAAATAGACCCCTCCGGAGGTCGATTTTTGGGAACTTTTAGAATCGCGCTTTTGAACCATTTTTAAAAAAAAGCTCTTTAGAGGTTAATTTCATTAAAATGAAGTTTGTTATGTTCTCAGGGGATTACAAACGTGACATTCTGATCAAAAACAGCAGAAAAAATTTCCGATTTTTTTTTGAAAATCTCCAATTACAGCTTGTAACTTAAGAACGCCTGGACCGATTAGAGTGAATCCAACTGTGTTGTCCTCTTCTTGATGCTCTCTTTCACCTCCCAGCACCGGGAGTTCCGTAGGTGCAATATTTCCGGAGATAGACCCTTTCGGAGGTCGATTTTTAGGCACTCTTAGAATCGCGTTTTTTGACCATTTTCAAAAAAGCGACTTTAGAGGTTAATTTTATTCGAATTGAGTTTGTTACGTTCTTAGGGAATTGCAAACTTGCCATTCCGATCAAATAGAGCAAACAAAAATTTGCGAAATCAGGACAACTCAATCTCCAACTCAAAATACTTCCATCTTGGTTATAGGTAAAGGTTTCTTCATTGAACGACGAAATTTTGAAGAAAGTTCTGACCAAATAACACTAGAACATTACTAGAGAAGAAGAATCAGCCTTGGAGACAGCTGCAGAAGGATAAGTCTATAAAATTCTTCCATCGTGGTATCGAGATTATAGATTCAGTTTTCTTGTTCTGGAGAAATGCAAATGTATCAATAACTGATGACAAAACGTCACTGTAACACGAATTTCATACTGGAACTTTGCTAGAAAAGACGATTTAGCCTTGGAGGAAGCTGCAGGACAACTCTACCAAAATTCTTCCATTGTGGTTATCAAATCAGTTTCTGCCCTGAACGACGAAAAGATGCAGAAAGTTCTCACGAAATGTCACCAGAACATTACTAAAGAAGAAGGATCAGCCTTAGAGGCAGCTGCAGGAGGATAAATCTATCAAAATTCTACCATCGTGGTTATAGAGTCAGTTTTGTTGTTCTGGAGAAATGCAAAAATAGCAAAAAATGGTGACGAAACGTCACTGGAACAGGAATCTCAAACTGGAACTTTGCTAAAAAAGACGAGACAGCCTTGGAAGAAGCTGCAGAACGACAATTCTATCAAATTTGACCATTGTGGTTTTGGAACGACGAAAATATGCAGACAGTTCTGATGAAACGTCACTGGAAAGCGAAACCCACATTGAAACATTGCTAAGAAAGAAGAGTCAGCCTTGAAGGCAGCTGCAGAAGGACAACTCAATCAAAATTGTTCCATCGTGGTTATTGGTTCAGTTTCTTCATTGAGTGACGGAAAGTTGGAGAAAGTTCTGACGAAACATAACTACAACATTACTAAAGAAGAAGGATCAGCCTTGGAGGCAGCTGCAGGAGGATAAATCTATCAAAATTCTACCATCGTGGTTATAGAGTCAGTTTTGTTGTTCTGGAGAAATGCAAAATTAGCAAAAAATGGTGACGAAACGTCACTGGAACTGGAATCTCATACTGGAACTTTGCTAAAAAAGCCGAGACAGCCTTGGAAGAAGCTGCAGAAGGACAATTCTACCAAATTTGACCATTGTGGTTTTGGAACGACGAAAATATGCAGACAGTTCTGATGAAACGTCACTGGAAAGCGAAACCCACATTGAAACATTGCTAAGAAAGAAGAGTCAGCCTTGAAGGCAGCTGCAGAAGGACAACTCAATCAAAATTGTTCCATCGTGGTTATTGGTTCAGTTTCTTCATTGAGTGACGGAAAGTTGGAGAAAGTTCTGACGAAACATAACTACAACGTTACTAAAGAAGAAGGATCAGCCTTGGAGGCAGCTGCAGGAGGATAAATCTATCAAAATTCTACCATCGTGGTTATAGAGTCAGTTTTGTTGTTCTGGAGAAATGCAAAAACAGCAAAAAATGGTGACGAAACGTCACTGGCACAGGAATCTCATACTGGAACTTTGCTAAAAAAGACGAGACAGCCTTGGAGGAAGCTGCAGAAGGACAATTCTATCAAATTTGACCATTGTGGTTTTGTAACGACGAAAATATGCAGACAGTTCTGATGAAAGGTCACTGGAAAGCGAAACCCACATTGAAACATTGCTAAGAAAGAAGAGTCGGCCTTGAAGGCAGCTGCAGAAGGACAACTCAATCAAAATTGTTCCATCGTGGTTATAGGTTCAGTTTCTTCATTGAGTGACGGAAAGTTGGAGAAAGTTCTGACGAAACGTAACTACAACATTACTAAAGAAGAAGGATCAGCCTTGGAGGCAGCTGCAGGAGGATAAATCTATCAAAATTCTACCATCGTGGTTATAGAGTCAGTTTTGTTGTTCTGGAGAAATGCAAAATTAGCAAAAAATGGTGACGAAACGTCACTGGAACAGGAATCTCATACTGGAACTTTGCTAAAAAAGACGAGACAGCCTTGAAGGAAGCTGCAGAAGGACAATTCTATCAAATTTGACCATTGTGGTTTTGGAACGACGAAAATATGCAGACAGTTCTGATGAAACGTCACTGGAAAGCGAAACCCACATTGAAACATTGCTAAGAAAGAAAAGTCAGCCTTGAAGGCAGCTGCAGAAGGACAACTCAATCAAAATTGTTCCATCGTGGTTATAGGTTCAGTTTCTTCATTGAATGACGGAAAGTTGGAGCAAGTTCTGACGAAACGTAACTACAACATTACTAAAGAAGAAGGATCAGCCTTGGAGGCAGCTGCAGGAGGATAAATCTATCAAAATTCTACCATCGTGGTTATAGAGTCAGTTTTGTTGTTCTAGAGAAATGCAAAATTAGCAAAAAATGGTGACGAAACGTCACTGGAACAGGAATCTCATACTGGAACTTTGCTAAAAAAGACGAGACAGCCTTGAAGGAAGCTGCAGAAGGACAATTCTATCAAATTTGACCATTGTGGTTTTGGAACGACGAAAATATGCAGACAGTTCTGATGAAACGTCACTGGAAAGCGAAACCCACATTGAAACATTGCCAAGAAAGAAGAGTCGGCCTTGAAGGCAGCTGCAGAAGGACAACTCAATCAAAATTGTTCCATCGTGGTTATAGGTTCAGTTTCTTCATTGAGTGACGGAAAGTTGGAGAAAGTTCTGACGAAACGTAACTACAACATTACTAAAGAAGAAGGATCAGCCTTGGAGGCAGCTGCAGGAGGATAAATCTATCAAAATTCTACCATCGTGGTTATAGAGTCAGTTTTGTTGTTCTGGAGAAATGCAAAAATAGCAAAAAATGGTGACGAAATGTCACTGGAATACGAATCCCATACAGGAACTTTGCTAAAAAAGACGAGACAGCCTTGGAAGAAGTTGCAGAAGGACAACTCTATCAAAATTGTACCATGGTGGTTTTGGATTCAGTTACTTCACTGAACGACGACAGTTCAGTGCACACAGTTCTGATTAAACGTCACTGAAAAGGGAAACCCACACTGAAATATTGCTGGAATTGCAGCTGCAGAAGGACAATTCAATCAAAATAGCCATCGTGGTTATAGGTTCAATTTCTTCACTGAACGACGAAAAGTTGGAGAAAGTTCTGACGAAACGCAACTAGAACATTACTAAAGAAGAAGAATCAGCCTTGGTGGCAGCTGCAGAAGAATAACGTATTACGACTTTTTTGTCAATTCTCAAATTTGACCCCCTGTAACTTGAGAACACTTTGACCGATTGAAGTGAATCCAACTGTTTTTTCCTCCTGTTGAATTCTTCTTTTACCCCCCACCAACGGTAGTTCTGTAGGTGCACCGAAGTCAGGTAGACCCCTTCAGTGGTCGTTTTTTAGGTATATTTAGAATCGCGCTTTTTGACCATTTTCAAAAAAAGCCACTGGTTGATTTCAGCAAACATGCAATTCCGATCAAAAACAGCAAAAAAATTTTCCGAAATTTTTTTTGTTGATTTTGTCAATCATCAAATGTCCAAAGGGGGGGGGGGGAAGTATTACGACTTTTTCTCAATTCTCAACTTTGACCCCTATAACTTGAGGACGCCTCAACCGATTGGAGTGAATCCAACTGTTTCTTCCTCCTCTTGATGCCTTCTTTTACCCCCCACCACGGCAAGTTCCGTAGGTGCACTATTTTCGGAGGCAGACCCCTTCGGTGGTCGATTTTAGAATCGCGCTTTATGATCATTTTCAAAAAAGCCACTTTAGAGGTTAATTCAATTCGAATTGAGTTTGTTACGTTCTTAGGGAATTGCAAACGTGTCATTCGGATCAAAGACAACGAAAAAAAAATTTCCGAAATGTTTTGAAAATGTCCAAACGATTTTTTTCTCAATTCTCAACTTTGACCCCCTGTAACTTAAGAACGCCTCGACCGATTGGAGTGAATACAACTGTTTCTTTCTTCTAGTTAATATCGTTTTTGGCCTCCCATCACCGGAAGTCCCGTAGGTGCAATATTTTCGGAGATAGACCGCTTCAATGGTCAATTCTTGGGCACTTTTGAAATCAGGTTTCTTGATGGGATTAAATTTTAATTTGCTGCGTTCACAAGGCCTTTTCAATGGCGTACATTTTTTATGCGTTTCACCTATATTATTAGCTTTTTTTCACCACCAAAGCGCAGTCCCATTTCCCAGAATATCAGACACGTTGCGTAGGTTTCAGATTGCAGCTATTACCCGTTAATCGATACTACACCACAATAACCGGTTGCGCGTAAGCGGCAATCGCAAAAATGGTAAACATATTAGAATTGCACCTTAAAAACAAAGACGTTGAGGTGTAACGGGACACCGGCCGTGAACTTAAGAACACCCGGTATCGAATTATGCAAAAATCACAAGGCCGGAGCCGATTTGTGGGGCAAAAAGTGCGGCCGCCATGCAACATTAGACAAGGGAGTTTTTTATCCGCCGTGATTATTATGTAAATTGCGCGGAATAAGAGCCACTTGAGTGCGGGATTAGTACGACTCTCGGATATTTATTGCTTCCTATACATGGAGCCGTTAATAAGAAATTTTCAAAAGCCTGGTTAGCGAAATTAGCGAGACACCTTTAAATTAATTTCAATTTTTTTCCGGTCACAAATTTATGGAATACCTTATAAGTCAGTCTATCAATTTTGTCAATCCTTATTTGCAAATTTACCGTTACAAAATTGCACTAAAGCTCTAAACAATATCAGTCCAATCACGTTCGGAGAAAGATGATTGATCGATGTTATTTTATTCCTGGTTTAACATGCGTTTTAATTAACAATTTATGAAAATAATTTTCTTTTTGAATACAACAATTCTGTTTGTTTTCTCGATTCCAGAGCTAAAGTTTTTATTATTCAAATCAATTCCCTGATTTCCTTGTAACTCCTTCTGATTTCGCTGGACATTTCAAGGCCCTTAATCTACCGTATCAAACTGCAGATATTTCCATTAAACCAATAACAATTTTCAGCCTAATTATTACCGTGCAACACCTAATCAGTCTTAATCTGAAAGCAATTTCGAAAAATAGACAGATTAATCTATTAGATAAGTCTAGATGAATTTTGTATGAGCTAGAGACAATAATTTATTGTAATTCTCGTTATTTATTAATAGCAAATTATACAGTTGCAAACCGACAACGCGAAAATAGAATCATAAACGGAGCAATTTTTTGCTAAAGGTTTTCGTGTGGGTGGGCTTGCGTAATTACTCAGAACACCAGGCTTGAATGGAAGGCTAAACATCTCCATAAAGGTATATTCAAAAGATGAAATGTGGTAGGAAGTCATCGGGTACCTTAAGCACTTTAAGGTTCTTGGGCTTGAAATGGTGTGAGAAAATCATCGAAGTGATTATTGCGAGAAGCTGGCAGTTATGCATAAGAATAAGGGGCACTTAACGGTTTCTCAGCTTTAGCGTTTTTAGTACCAATATTTGTTGAAAATTGACAATTTAGCTGAGAGTCATGGATATTTCGTGGCAATTTCGTTAATAAATGCGCAAAAAAATTAAATAAGGAAGAGATAAATGGTCAAAAATAGCGAACATTTGCAATATTAGAAGTCTTCAATAAAGAAAAGTGATGATAAAACTATAGCAGATAACCAAGGATCAATCAACTGTTCCTTTCAACTGTTGAAAGTTTTGCCAAGTAATTCATGCTTTGCGATCCAACGACTGTTGCTGTATGTATACAATAATTTTGCAGTATATAAGTTTTAAGTATTGCGCCAAGTAGGAAGGGTTCATTTGAAAATGTCATCTAGTTTGCTATGGAATGTCAAAAGAAAAGTATGAAGGAACAATGGTTCATTTATTTTGATTATACTTTTTTGCCTTCTAGATGACGTTTTCTAATGAACAACCAGTACTTTCTGTACCCTGTGCTACTTCATTGTTGGTTCAACTAGTTTGAGATTCACAATATCTTTGTCGTTTGTCTGAATAACTTTTCGACAACTAAATCATGTCTGCTAATGCCTACTTAAACCAATTTTTTTATATTTTACCAAGTAACTTTGTCTCGAAGAAAATTATTTATTCTTCTAACTGTTATCTCACCCGTTATTTGGTGCAGTTACAAAAGAGTAGTGAAGGTTGCGAGACAAGAATTTAACATTTATTTGTCTATCAGAAATGTAACAAATAATTGCTACATTGGTCCTGAAACTCTTAACAAATAACACGTACTGGATCGTGAACCAAACGATCAGAATTGTACCAAAACCTCAGGTGTTGCAGCTAGTTTCAGTGTAAACGTAAACCATTCATTCTTGTAGCTGTTATCTCACCCAATTGGCACCGCCTACAGAAGAATTGTAGCAGTTACGAGGCAAGACGTTAACGATTTATTTAACTATTAAAGAACAGACAGCTACGACAGTAAAGCCAACATTAAATAATTGCAAAAACTCCAGCTTTATTATTTGAATTTGTAACTGCTACTATTGATCATGAACTGTTACAAATAACACGTGTATGAAACAAGTTTTACCTAGTATTGACTGCTACTATTGATCATGAACTGTTACAAATAACACGTGTATGAAACAAGTTTTAGCTAGTTTTAGGGTAACCTTTTGTTAACCATTTATTCTCGTAGCTGTTACCTCGCCTATTATTTGATGCAGTTATAAAACAGTTGTGCCAGTTGCGAGGCAAGAAAATAACGATTTTTTTGACTGGCAAAGAGCAAACAGGTATGACAGTAAAGACGCCCTGAAGTAACTGAAAAACTTCCAGGTTTGTCACACTAATTGGTAACTGTTGGGGTACATTGATCCTAAAACAGTTGCAAATAACACTTGTATTGTATCAAAATTACAAAAGTTGCAGTTAGTTTCATGGTAACTATTTCCCAATCATTATTGTAGCTGTTAGCCGTTATTTGAAACAGTTACAAATAGTTAGTTTCAGCTGCAACGTAGAAACGAAGCAATCATCTTAGAAAATTAACAACCCCTTGTTTTTAAGACAACTGTAGATCTTACACTGATTTTTACTAATTAGTACTTATTTGTAACTGATGCATTGATCCTGAAACTGTTACAAATAACACGTCCATGAAAAAAGCAGAGATCATCCCAAGAATTGTACCAAAACTCCAAGAGTTGTAGCTAGTTTTAGGGTATCTTTCTGTTAACACTTTATTCTCGTAGCTGTTACCTCACCCATTATTTGATACAGTTACAAAACAGTAGTGACAGTTGCGAGACAAGAATATAACGATTTTTTTAACTATCAAAGGGCAAACAGGTATGACAATAAAGACACCATGAAGTAATTGAAAAACTTCCAGCTTTGTCACACTAATTGTCAACCAAGGGGGTACGTTAATTTTGAAACTGTTACAAATAAGACGTATATGGTACTAAAACTCCAGGAGTTGCAGCCAGGTGCATGGTAATTGTTTACCATTCATTCTTGTAGCTGCTATCTAAGCCATTATTTGAAACAGTTACAAATAGGTAGCTTCAGCTGCAACGTAGAAACGAAACAACCATCTTAGAAAATCAACAACCGCTTTTCTTTAACTGGCAGTTTTTTGTTGGCACTAATTACTACTTATTTGTAACTGATACATTGATCCTGAAACTGTTGCAAGTAACAGCTTTATACGAGACTCTTTCCACCTACAATCCAGAAAATTTAACAACAAAACTAGCTGTTTTTGGTCTTAAAATGAGAAACTATTGTCTGACAACTGATTTTTAGTAATTACAACTTATTTGTAACTGATACATTGATCCTGAAACTGTAATAATTAACAGGTGTATACGATTACCATAGGCTAATTAGGGAAATTTACCCAATCAATCAGAGGTGCAGGTGCACTGTTGACCATCCATTGTTGTAGCTGTTATCTCAACCATTATTAGAAACATATTTTACAAATAATTAGTTTCAGCTGCGACATAGAAACAATGCAAATTGATTGTTTGTCTAAAAAAAAAACTACAGCTGCTCTCTTTATTGAAAAATGACTGTTTTCAGTCTTAAAAGGACAACTGTCAGTTTGACAACTAATTTTTATTAATTACCATTTATTTTTAACTGATGAATTGATCCCGAAACATATGTAATACGATTACCAGAGGCAATCCAGAAAATGTTACTAAATTTGCTAGAGGTGCAGTTAGTTGCAATAAAACTGTTCGTCATTTATTCTTGTAGCTGTTAACTCAACCATTACTGGGAACAGTTACAAATAGGTGGTTTCAGCTGCGACATAGGAACTAAACAAATTGATTGCTTGCTTTAGAAAAAAACGACAGCTGTTTTTTTTTTAACTAACTGTAATTGGTCTCAAAAGCGACATCTGTCTCTCTGGCAACTTATTTTTACTACTTACTATTTATTTGTAACTAATACATTGCCTGTAAAACTGATACGAATAACACGTGTAAACAATCCAAGAAATTTTACGCTAACTGTTAAGTATTCATTTTTGTAGCTGTTATCTCAACCACCACTAAAACAAGTTACAAATAAGTAGTTTCAGTTGCGACTGAAGAAAAAACCAATTGATTGCTTGTCTTAGAAAGAATTACAACTCGCTCATTTTTTTTTTTGAAAACTGATTGTTTTTGGTCTTAGAACGAAAAACAATTACTACTTATTTGTAACTGGTACATTGATTCCGAAACTGTTAAATTAAGACGTGTATGCGATTACCACAGGCATTTACCAAATCAACCAGAGGTGCAGTTAACTATTAATTCTTGTAGCTGTTATCTAAAACAATACTGATCCTAACCTGAACCATCCATAATTGGGAACAGTTACAAATAAACAGTGTCGACATAAGAACAAAGCAAATGATCTGTCTGTCCTAAAAACCCCACAGTAAAAGCTGATAGTTTTCGTTATAATAACAACTAGTTTTTAGAGTTCAATATGAAATAACTGAAAGGCAACTGTTACTTAGTAACTACTACATTGATCCTGAAACTGTTATAAATTAAATCTGAATACGAAACCCACGGTAAAGACCAAGTATAAAATGACAACAAATTTTTTAAGCTCAATATAAAATAATTGCCAAAACGACATCTTTGTTATACCATTTTGTAACTGCTACATTGATTATAAAACTGTTACAGGCAACATTTGTTTACAAAACGATTACCAGAGACAATACCGAGAACCATACCGAGAGTCTCAGACTTGCAAGTTTATGTTTCATGCTAACTATTAACCATTCGTCTCTGTAGCTGTTATTTCTACTATTATTTACTTACATTTATTTACAAATCAGTTGAGGTACCGAAATGAAACGTCATTTTTTTCGAAAAACCTACAATTATATTTTTTAAGACCAACTATTGTCAGTGTTAAAACCACAATTGCTGTTTGAGTTACGATATCATATAAATGAAAAAATTACAGTTTTATGTAACTAGTTTGTAACTGGTACATCCGATCCTGAAACCGTTCAATCTAACACGTGTATGAAAAAAGATTACTTCAGACAATCCAGAGAACTGTACCGAAACTCCTAGACTTACAGTCATTAACTGTCAAGTAAGTACTCAGTTTTGTAACGGTTACACTTACAAATAGGTATTAGCAGCTACAACTCAGCTATTCTGTTTTTTTTTAAAAACCGGCAGTAAAATTGACAAAATCCATTTTAACAGCTTAAGCTTGGAGGAAAAATTACAGCTTTGTTATACTAATTTGTAACTGTTACATTGATCTTTAAACCTGTACAAGTAACATGTTTATACGTAACGATGCCCTTAGGCGATCCAGAGAATGGAAAAAAAGGTCTGAGTTGCAGTTGGTTTCAGGATAACTGCTAACTATTCAATTTTTGTAGCTGTTATCTTAACTATTATTTGCTAGTTACAAATAAGTAGTAGTTGCGACATTTTTTGTTGTTCGTTTCTTTACTGTCTTTTTTTTTGAGATTTTTTCAGTTGTCGGTTTCAAAATGACTGCTACTTGATAAACCTTGTTTTTGTCTCACCTGTTATTTGTAGTTTTTACAGTTGCAAATAATTAGCGGCAATTGCGTCACAGCAACATAACCAATTATCGGACAATTGTTGTTACAAGTATTATGTGTATTCGTAACGATAATCTCAGGCAATCCGGAGAACGATACCAAAAGTCCCAGAGATGCAATTAGTTTCAGATACTACTGTAGCTGTTATTTCATCCACTATTTGCTAGTTACAATAGGTACTCGCAGCTGCGACATAAGAACGCGACAAATTTTTACTTGTATTCAAAAATCAGTCTTTTGGTTAAGGTTTTGGCAGTTGACGGTCTTTGAACGACTACTGCTTGTTTTTGTAACTGTTATCTCTACAATTATTTGTATTTTTAACAGTTTCAAAGTAATTAGCGGCAACTGCGTCACGAGAACATAAACAATTATCGGACAATTGTTACAGCTTACATGTGTATACGTAACGATAACCTCAGGAAGTCCGGAGAACTGTGACAACAGTCCCAGACTTGCAATTAGTTTCAGCTGTTATCTTAACCAGTATTTGCTAGTTACAATTAAGTAGTCGCAGCTGCGACATAAAAACTCGACAAATTTTTACTTGTCTCAAAAAATCAGTCTTTTGGTTAAGATTTTGGAAGTTGACAGTCTTAGACCGACTACTACTTGATACGACTTGTTTTTGTAACTTTTATCTCACCTATTATTTGTGTTTTTAATAGTTGCAAATAATTAGCAGAAAATTGCGTAACAGGAACATGTCCAATTATGGGGCAATTTTTGTTACAAGTATCATGTGTATTCGTAACGATAACTTTCCGTGATACAATCCGGAGAACTGTATCAAAAGTCCCAGAGTTGAAATTAGTTTCAGGTACTACTGTAGCTGTTATTTCATCGACTATTTACTAGTTACAAATAAGTACTCGCAGCTGCGACATAATAACGCGACAAATTTTTACTTGTCTCAAAAAATCAGTCTTTTGGTTAAGGTTTTGGCAGTTGACGGTCTTTGAACGACTACTGTTTGTTTTTGTAACTGTTATCTCTACAATTATTTGTATTTTTAACAGTTGCAAAGTAATTAGCGGCAACTGCGTCACGAGAACATAAACAATTATCGGACAATTGTTACAAGTAACATGTGTATACGTAACGATAACCTCAGGAAATCCGGAAAACTGTACCAACAGTCCCAGACTTGCAGTTAGTTTCAGGTACTACTGTAGCTGTTATCTTAACCAGTATTTGCTAGTTACAAATAGGTACTCGCAGCTGCGACATAATAACGCGACAAATTTTTACTTGTGTCAAAAAATCAGTCTTTTGGTTAAGGTTTTGGCAGTTGACGGTCTCAGAACGACTACTGCTTGTTTCTGTAATTACTATCTCTACAATTATTTGTATTTTTAACAGTTGCAAAGTAATTAACGGCATCTGCGTCACGAGAACATAAACAATTATCGGACAATTGTTATAAGTAACATGTGTATACGTAACGATAACCTCAGGAAATCCGGAGAACTGTACCAACAGTTCCAGACTTACAATTAGTTTCAGGTACTACTGTAGCTGTTATCTTAATAAGTATTTGCTAGTTACAATTAAGTAGTCACAGCTGCGACATAAAAACTGGACAAATTTCTACTTGTCTCAAAAAATCAGTCTTTTGGTTAAGATTTTGGGAGTTGGCGGTCTTAGACCGACTACTACTTGATACGACTTGTTTTTGTAACTTTTATGTCACATATTATTTGTGTTTTTAATAGTTGCAAATAATTAGCAGAAAATTTCGTAACAGGAACATGTCCAATTATCGGGCAATTTTTGTTACAAGTGTCATGTGTATTCGTAACGATAACCTCAGGAAATCCGGAGAACTGTACCAACAGTCCCAGACTTGCAATTAGTTTCAGGTACTACTGTAGCTGTTATTTCAACCAGTATTTGCTAGTTACAATTAGGTAGTCGCAGTTGCGACATAAAAACTCGACAAATTTTTACTTGTCTCAAAAAATCAGTCTTTTGGTTAAGATTTTGGGAGTTGACGGTCTTAGACCGACTACTACTTGATACGACTTGTTTTTGTAACTTTTGTCTCACCTATTATTTGTGTTTTTAATAGTTGCAAATAATTAGCAGAAAATTGCGTCACAGGAACATGTCCAATTATCGGGCAATTTTTGTTACAAGTATCATGTGTATTCGTAACGATAACTTCAGGCAATCCGGAGAACTGTACCAAAAGTCCCAGAGTTGCAATTAGTTTCAGGTACTATTGTAGCTAGTTACAATTAGGTAGTCGCAGTTGCGACATAATAACGCGACAAATTTTTACTTGTCTTAAAAATCAGTCTTTTGGTTAAGATTTTGGCAGCCTTAGAACGATAACTACTTGTTACGACTTGTTTTTGTAAATTTTTGTCTCAGCTATTATTTGTGTTTTTAATAGTTGCAAATAATTAGCCGTCATTGCGTCACAGGAACATGACCAATTATCGGACAACTTTTTTTTCAAAGTCAGTTTGCAGAAATTACAAAAATAACATCTTTGTTATACTAAATAGGTTTCAAAATAACTTTTATATTTCATCCATTATTTTGAACAGTTGCACATAAATAATGACAGTTGGGACACGGGAATGTAAGAAATTACTTGGTTGTCTGAAAAAAGGAATAACTGTTATTTCAAAGACAATATTAAGTGACTGCAAAAATGACAGATTGGTTTTTACTAATTTACAACTGTCACTTTGAGGTTAACTGTTACTATCTATTCTTCTAACGGTTATCTCAAACAGTGAACAGCGGGAGAGAGGAATAAGGTCAGTTTTAGGTAAACGGTTCGTAGTTCTTGTAACGGTTATTTTACCCTTATTTTGACCAGTTACAGAACAGTTGTGAGACAGGAACGATTGTCTAAAAACAGAAAAACTGACGATTTTTATAAAGTCTAACCACCTTTAACAACCTACGAAAGGGGAAAAATGAAAGCCAATGTGCAAAAGTCAATGCTAAGTAACGGTGAAGAGGCACCAATAGTAGATCACATAAGGCTGCGTCATGCAGTCTTCATTACAGATAAACAATTTTCCGCATTCTTCGTTGCGTTTTGCCATGAACGGTCGCCATTACATTTGATCATTATTAATAATGGCGATTTACGTTAATTTTTACTAATACGTTTGTGTTGAGCGCCAGACAGACTCAGTATTGTTCTTAATGGCGACGTATAGAGAGGAAAAAACTTTTTTTTAACGTTAAACAAATAAAATAAAACTTCAATATTTGAATTTTGTTTTAATAGTTGAGCAAATAGTTATTAGTTCTCAGTAACTGGCCCGATAAGCGACAATTACCAAGTTTCAGGGAAATGCAGGTTAATGAAATTTCCTCGTACCCACCTTATCTACTTGTGTACTTTCTTTATACAAGAGATGTCATTGTATCTACCAGGGAGCAAATGAACTTGTAATAGGCCATTGAGGTCACTTCACGAGGCATGAAATCAATTTCTTTTTTTTTAAGAGCCAACATAAAGATGTAGAGATAAATGGCCGAAAATCGAAAGCAATTTGAAGGCGTCATAGTACCAAAACTAATCTGCTCCTTACATCTGCCTACGGTTGCAAAACAATAAAAATAGTGTATCATTAGGCTTCTCTCATAACTAATGATCGTTTTTATTAAGTAGCCCTGGTTAGCACGAACGTGAAATTTATTGGAGATCAGATAAAGTTTTGGGTCAAGTCGGCATTGCCAAATCTCCTATCTACTCTTATTTCACGCTGGGTGTAAGATAGTTAAATATTATTATTGATCGCTATCGACGACTATCATTCTCTGGTTGCTTTGATTGATCCGATGTGCTGCTTCTGGTATAAGAAAGATTTCGATCGCATTGAAAGCCAATTACGCATTTGGGTACAGCAAGACGAAATCGCCCATCGCTAAGGCGCAAATTACCATCAAGCAAAAGAGAAAATTTCCTATTTCACAATTATTTACACGTGTCGGAGGCATTTTTCTCTAGTAGTTACTCGCGACACGGTCTATTACAAACACATAAAACACGCAGTAATGAAAATTTTAACAAAAATTTTATTACTGGTTAATAGGCTGTCTTTCTCGCCTGTGAGAAGCTTGAGCATAAAGTAAATTGTCTACTGACGTTCTGCTGTAAGTGTTTTACTTGGAAATCGCTTGATTTCTTGCAGTGAACTTACCCTAAATGTCACCTAATACTGCAAACAAGGTTATAGCCGTCCACGATTCAAAAGTGGATCTTGTAGAAGTAGTCGAAAACGTTGGTCACCTTTGCTAAGTCTTATAGTAGAAGGTAGAACAGAATGTTGTTCATAGTTTTTAGTAGATAATCTCACCCCAAATGTCTTTCTTTCTATGATTTGAGGCTTCTTTTTGTCTTTCTGAGTCTTACTGCTACAACTTTTTTTGTCCTATTTCCCTACATCAAAACGAGATGATCAATTCAAAAATTGAGCTGACATCGGTTTACAGCGACTGTCTCTCAGCTTCAGTTTCAAGCTATTCAGAAAATGGTATTTTACCTATAAATGATGCTCCAGTTCCTGAATCACAGACAGAAGTAAGCATTGTTAGTAGTAGTAGTAGCAATACCTTTTTTGAACTTGTACTCTACTAAAAAGTACGAATACCCCTTCCACCTTTCGTCATTTTCTAGAAAATTTTGATTTTTTTGTGTTGCTGATTTTCAACATAATGTGCACAAAAAGGCACAAAAAATCGACCATCGAAGGGGTCTATCTCCAAAACTACTAAAATATATGGGACTGCCGTGTACAGTATCTGAAAAAAAAAACAAGAAAAGGAAAAAACCGTTGGAATCACTCCTTTTAGTCCAGAACCACCATTTTAACCTATCAGTTTAACCTGAGAAAACAGCAAGAAAATAAGAAACGAAGATGAAAAGACAATTCTTAAATGAAAAGAAAAAAAAAAGAAAAATGAAACCAATAGAATCATACAAAAAAAACTATCAAGAAAAACGAAATTCAGAACTGAATAAAGGCCATTGAGATCTTTAAACATGACAACAATTTCAACAGGAAAGAGGAAATTACGTTTTCAAATGCGGCCTGGAAGCGAGTTCTACGATATACTTCAAGAGCGCCAAAACCTCGCGCCACTACTACCCCCACCCTACCCTTTGGCGCGACGGCGGGGGAATAAATACCACGGACCTCACCACAGTCGAATCAGTCAACGTCGGAAAGCACGGGAAATCATTTTGTCCATCGCCTTTGATAATGTCTGGCGCAGCTGTAGACGAAACGTCAGGAAGAAATTTCTTTGGACCACGGCTTTAAAGCGCGGAAAACGCTTTAGATTCTAAAATTCAAAACGTTACAAAAAAGTATGTCACAACAAATCGACAAATAAATGTGAAAAAAGCTACCACTAGCAATGTGTACAATATGAAAAACAGCAGAAAAAAGTGAGTTTGAATAAAATCTAAGAGCAGAATTTAAAAGAAAACGTGAAAGAGCAAAATTGTGGACAAAAATTAGATAAAAAACTTTAATTCATAAAGCTCTGCTAAAGGAAAAATCAGTAAGAAGTAAAACTTTCAGAAAATCTAAGAAAGTAAAACAAGAAAGGCCCATCAACCAACTAATCAAAAAGAAAGGGAAAAACATTTTACAAGAACTGAAAGCAATAAAATATATAAAAAGCGAAACGCTAAACGTTTTAAAAGAAAACACAGAAAAGCAAAATTGTCAAAAAAAATAAATTTAACAATAAATCTAAACAAGCTATATAGTGTTGTTCGAATTCGCTGCTTATCATTGAGATCTCGTAAACAGTGAGAGATCATATTCAGTTAAATTGGGGCAAAGTTGACACTTCAATATTTCCAAACTTTTTATTGCAATCGAAGACATTTCAAAAAACCTAAATTTACGAGAATTCTTTTTGTTTTTTTCTGGATTGATTTGAAACACAGCAAAACACTGCTGGAGAAAAATTACAACGACCGGCAGTTTTGAAAGCAAAACAAAAAAAAATAGAAAATGAAAGCAATAAAAACTAAAAAGAAAAATACTGAAGAAGAACAAAATTCAAAATTTCACAAAAAAGTATGTCACGACAGATCGATGAATAAATGTGAAAAAAGCTACCACTAGCAATGTTTACAATAGAAGAAACAGCAGAAAACAGTCAATTTGAATAACATCTAAAAGCAGGTTTTAAAAGAAAACATGAAAGAGCAAAATTGTGGAAAAAAACTTAGATAAAGAATTTTAGGTATGAATTTAAAGAAGCTGTGCATAAAGGAAAAATCAGTGAGGAGCAAAACTTTCAGAAAATCTAATAAAATAAAACAAGAAAGGCCCAACAACCAAATAATAAAAAAAAAAAGGAAAAACATTTTACAAGAACTGAAAGCAATAAAATATATAAAAAGGAAAGGGAAGAGAATGCAATTCACAACAAGGTGCAATAATTAAAAACGGAGAAATCGCAAACAAAAAGCAATTGGAAAAATAAAACCAAACGCTAAACGTTTTAAAAGAAAACACAGAAAAGCAAAATTGTCAAAAAAAAATGAACAATAATTTTAAACAAACTATATAGTGTTGTTTGAATTCGCTGCTCATCATTGAGATCTCGTAAACAGTAGAGATCGCATTCGGTTAAATTGGGGCAAAGTTGACATTTTAATATTTCCAAAATTTTGACATTTTTGTTTTTTCTTGGATTGATTTGAAGCGTTTTTTTAACAAAAAAACAGCAAAACACTGCTAGAGAAAAATCACAACGACCGATAGTTTTGAAAGTAAATGCAAAAAAAAATTGAAATTGAAAGCAATAAAACCTGAAAAGAAAAATATTCAATAACAAAATTCAAAAAAATCACAAAAAATTATGTCAAAACTAATCGACGAATAAATGTGAAAAAAGCTACCACTAGCAATGTGTACAATATGACAAGCAGCTGAAAAAGAGTCACATTGAATAACATCTAAAAGCAGGTTTTAAAAGAAAACATGAAAGAGCAAATTTGTGGAAAAAAAATTAGATAAAGAATTTTAAGTATGAATTTAAAGAAGCTGTGCATAAAGGAAAAATTAGCAAGGAGTAAAACAATAAGGCCAAACAACAAAATAATGAATTAAAAAAGGAGAAAACATTTAACAAGAACTGAAAGCAAAAAATCTACAAAAAAAGAAAGAAAATAGAATGCAGTTCAAAACAAGATACAATAAATAAAAACGAAGAAACTGTAAACAAAAAGAAATTGGAAGAATAAAACTAAAGGCATAAAAGTTTTAAAAGAAAACACAGAAGAGCAAAATTGTCAAAAAAAAATAATTTAAGCAAACTGTAGAGTGTTATTCGAGTTCGCTGCTTATCATTGGAATCTCGTAAACAGTAAGAGATCATATTCACTTAAATTGGGACAAAGTTGACATTTTGATATTTTCAAAATTTTGATTACATTCGAAGACATTCCAAAAAACCTAAATTTACGAAAATTCTTTTTGTTTCTTCCTAGATTGATTTGAAGTTTTTAAAAAAAAACAACAAAACATTGCGGGAGAAAATTTACAACGACCGACAGTTTTGAACGTAAAAGCAAAAAAATAGAAAATGAAAGCAAAAGAAAAATATTCAATAAGAAGAAAAATCAAAACATCACAAAAAGTATGTAACAGATCGACAAATAAATGTGAAAAAAGCTACCTCTAGCAATGTGAAGAACTACCTCTAGCTTGTGAGAAACAACAGAAAAAATAGTCAATTTGAATAACATCTAAAAGCAGGTTTTAAAAGAAGACTTGAAAGGCCAAAATTGCCGAAAAAAATTAGATAAAGGACTTTAAGTATAAATTTAAAGATGTGCATAAAGGAAAAAATAGTAAGCAGCAAAACTTTCAGAAAATCTAAGAAAGTAAAACAAGAAAGGACAAACAACCAAATAATGAAAAAAAAAGAAAAAAGCATTTAAGAAGCACTGAAAGCAAAAATTCTACAAAAAAAAGAAAGGAAAAGAATACAACTCAAAAAGATGTTTAAAAAATATAAACGGAGAAACGACAAACAAAAAAACAATTGGAAGAATAAAACTAAAGGCATAAACGTGTTAAAAGAAAACACAGAAGACTCATTGGGATCTCGTAAACAGAAAGTTGACTCTTCCAAAAGTTCCAAAATTTTTATTGCATTCGAAGACATTCTAAAAAAATCTAAATTTACAAAAATTCTTTTTGTTTTTTTTCTGGATTGATTTGAAACATTTTGACCATTGACATTGAGCGACAGTTTTAAAAGTGAAGAGAAACAAACATAACAGAAGAGAAAATTATTCAAGAAAAACAAAATTCAAAACATCACAGATAAGATGTCACAATAAATCGACGAATAAATGTGAAAAAAAGCTACCACTAGCAATGTGTACAATATGAGAAACAGCAGAAAGAAGTCAGTTTGAATTACGTCTTAAAGCAGGTTTTAAAAGAAAACATGAAAAAGCAAAACTGTGGAAAAAAAAATAGATAAAGAACTTTAAGTATGAATCTAAACAAGTTATGCATAAAGGAAAAATCATTAAGGAGCAAGCAGAAAATCTAAAAACGTAAAATAAGAAAGGACAAACAACCAAATAATCAAAAAAAAAGGAAAAAACGTTTAACAAGAACTAAATGCATAAAAGTTTCAAAAGAAAACACAGCTGAGCAAAATTGTAACAAAAATTAAACGTTGGGATCTCGTATATAATAATAAGAGATCAGATTCAGTTAAATTGGGGTAAAATTGCGCATATGGATGTAGATTATAATAACATTTAAAAAATTCCAATTTTTTGACTGCTCCCGAAGATATTCGAAAAAACATCGAAATTTTCCAAAACCCTTTTTGTTTTTTTCCTGATTTCATTTGAAGAGTTATTTTAAAATAAACTGCACATTATCCCTATCTGCTTTACAAAACGGTATCATTTAACTTGTAGTCCGATGTTTCAACTTTTCTGGGGCATCATCAAATTGAGGATTTTAAATAGGATTCTTAAATTCAAATTTTTGGAATAAAAGAACCGCTTTATTGCAAATTTTAATGAAGGATTCAAGAGGTTTTGTAAAATGAATTTCACTTTCTCGTTTTTACTTTTTATTTTCGATAAAAAGGTATAATGTCTATCCTATTAAAAAGTAGTTGGTGATGGTGGCTAAAATTCGAAACGTTATATTAGAAATCTGATCAGAATAACTTGAAAAAAAATTTGGAAAAAGTGCCAATAAGAAAATTAAATTAATTTGTTAAAAGTGCACTGTTGAAAACTCACTCAATGGACTGATTGACAATTATTGAGGAAAACTGTCAGTCAAAGTCCAAGAGTTGTCGTTTTAAGACCCACAACCGTCAATTAAAAACTAACTCCTTCGATGGAAGGAACAAAAAGAAAAGAAATAGAAAATTCAAAATGTCACAAGAAAATTGTGGCCCACTGTAATTCTAAAAATGAATTAGCAAAAGCAAACAACGTGCACTTTAAATAGTAATGAAAAAAAGAACCAGATAAATAATAAAAAAAAAATAAAAAAAGAAAAAAAAAACTAAAAGCGGGTTATAAAAGAAAGCATAGAAGAGCAAAACAGTCAAAAAAATTAGGATGAAATTTAAGTATGATTTTAAACAAGCTGGACACAAAGAAACAGTTTGATGCAAAGCTTCCAGAAAATCAAACAAATTAAAACAAAAAGCCAAAAAATCAAATTTCGAATAGAAAGAAATATATTTTACATGAAGCAAAAGCAATAAAATCTAAAAAAAAAGGAAAAAGGCTACAATAATTTCAAGAAGAATAAAAAAAGGTAAATCTATAAAAAAAGCTACTGGAAGAATAAAACTACCGCATAAAAATTTTAAAAAAAATATACCGAAGAGCAAATATGTCAAAAAAAAATATAAAATATAATTTTAGTGTCAGTGTTATTTCAATTCGCTGCTTATCATTGGAATCTAGGAAACCGTAAGAGATACAGATTTAGTTAATTTGAAAAGAGATCACAATGATATTTTAAAATTTTCAAAATTTTTTCTGCTTCCGTTAGTCATTCGAAAAAAACCGAAAATTATGAAAGAATTTTTGTTTTTTTCCTGAATTTATGTGAAGCGTTATTTTAAAATAAATGGCTCGAGATTATTATCTACTCTACACAACAGTGTCGTTCAATTTCTAGACCGACGTTTCGACGTTTCTAGGGCATCATCAACTTTTAGTTTTTCAGTTTACTTGGTTTTTAAAATATGACCCTTAAATTGGAATATCAAATATTGGAATTGGATTTTTATTACAAATTCAATGAAAGATGAAAGATATTTTGAAAAGTAAATTTTACTTCCTCGATTGTACTTTATATGGTGTGACCAGGCAAGGAAAGTAAAGAATTCAAAAAATATGTCAAACGTTATATCAGACATCTGAGCACGTCATCTTGTAAAAAAATAGAAAAGAGTGCTAATAAGAAAATATTTTTTTTTCAAAAATAGCTTAATAAAATTACAACATACTTCTTAATAAATTTTTAAGGATTAAATCTTCGACATATCTTTTCAGTTCTCAAAGTGTTTTCCGAACTTTAACAAAACCCTTCTTTTCACAGTACTAAATAAGCTGTCTACCTTTAGTTCTTCATATAATTAAGTTTTTAAATGTTTTCCAGAATGCCGAAGGATTAAAAGGGTTTTATAATAAGACTGTGAAGGCTTTCACGACCGATCAAATTACAATTTAAAGTATTTTCTGGGCTTTGAAGTCGTGGTACAGTGGAAATTCTTTCTGATGTTTCGTCTACAACTGCGGCAGACATCATGAAAAGACGTTGACTGATTTGACTGTGGTGAGTTCCGTGGTATTTATTCTCCCGCCGTCGCGCTCCAGTGGACGGATCGGAGTGGGGGTAGTGGTGAATTTCAACAGGAAGAATAAAATTACGTTTCTAAATGTAGACTGTGGTATAGGAGACTACAGTCAAGCACAGATGAACACCAAACGATTACTTTATCGGACTTTCAGCCAACTTGCTGACCTACTTTTTGATCGATGTATTTCCCGCCCAAGAGACAACGATCTTTCGCCTACGAAAACTGAACTTGAACTTATTTTCATCCCGGTGAACGAATGAATTTATGCAGACATGAGCCAATCATATCGAGCGACCCACACCATTTCTACGTCGCAACGCTGCACAACCAATGGGGATATCAGCAAACGAATACCGACTTCCGCATCCCAAATAAATTCTCTGCTTCCATGCGCCGCCTCTATCCCCGCCCCAGTCCCTCCATTGCAGCGGGGGTATAAATATCACGGGGCTCACCACAGCCGAATGAGTCAACGTCGGGAAGCACGGGAGATCATATCGCCTATTCGCCTTTGATAATGTCGGCCGCGGCTGTAAACGAAACGTCACAAAGAAATTCCATTGAACCACGGCTTCAGAGCCCGAAAACACTTTTGATTGTATTAAAGGGCTACTGTTTTGGGAAAGTAACGGTTGCTACAACTGCTTTTGATATGTCATTTTCTTGGTTTTTCATGGACAATAATCAAGGATTAAAGGCCAGCAATACCTTCAGGAAAATCGTCCTAATTAATATTTTTTTGCTAATTAAAATAAAGATCAATTTGTACTTGCATTGTTACACCTAAAATTTCTAGACGAACTGATAGTATATATGGCTCTGGATGGTTTTCTTGAGGGCTGGGATTAAGACAAAATGGGATTTAGGTAGTCAAGGTAAATTTTAATCACTTAAATCAGTTTGTTTACACTAAAATAATTAACTCTTTTAAGCCTTTTAGAAACCATTTAGAGGATTAAAGCGCGATGACAAACTACATCCGAAGTTCAGTGTTCTATTGGTGTCTGGGCAGCCGCCCATCCCTAGTAAGACAACAGTTCCATCTCTAGTGATAGTGACGTGTGACAAATGACATGACTTAAAGAAAAATAAATAAAAAAATAATTAATAACTCGGGACATGTGCGCGCCCAAAAAATAAAAAAGGCATGCATCAAGCCAAAAAATGATGCAATTTGTAAAAATGTTTAATATTTTTTAATACAGTTTTTTTCGGCGGGAAATGTTGCCTTGCCTATTATAAAAAATGTAGGGAGATTAGTTTTTACCGAGTAATAAATATACTGTCCTACTATACAGTCCACTATACTGCTTCTTATTTCCTATCGAAACATCAATAACGATAAGAGATAACAATTTAGGCCCACAATGGCTTAACAATTGGTTAAGTTGATTTCCACTTAACCAAAGCTTAAGAAATTTTTACAGTATAGATAATGACTTTTTTTACATAGAGTATAGGCAATAATAAATTCGACTTGTCGCAGAGATATTAAATTACCTGAGCAGTATTTCATTTCATGTACAGTAATTTAATTACTTATGTCCCGAGGGACAATGGCGGGTCTTTTTTTTGTGAAAAACATGTGTCCTCTTCTTGTAATTAGTACCTGCTTAAGCTATTATGTTTTTTAACTAATACTTCTAAAAATGTTAAATTTAGCTGATCTATTTACAGCTTAAGACTCCATCAGCGAGACAATGGAAAATACATAACGCTAGCTTATATAGAGGGCAAAATATTATGTTCTACGCACGACTAGTCACAGATAATGTGCTATCAAACACCGATCTAAACAATTATCTATATGTACACATGACCCTCAAATGAACATGGTACCTTTACCCACGGCCACTTTTGTGCCATAAATAATGCAAGTAAGGCACTACCATCACTAAAATCCAACGCAGAGAACCAATTTCTAAAAATGCTGCTCGTATATATTATGTATATGGAACCCGCGTATAAATAACTTCCTGCGGTAATAAAGGCCTGACCTATCTGAACCTGGACGCATAGGAGGCATGGGTACCATTAGTAACATCATTACAAATAAAGTCTTTTATACAGTAAATAATGAGGTACTTGGCGAACAGTCTATAAATATGGTACTTTACGCACGTCGGGCAAAAAGCGATATTGCCGTTTCGTAAAGAAGATCTCTGGGAAGCTCCATAGAAGGAGGGCAGATACAAATTGCTCCATTCGGCGAGCAAATTTACTTCTTTTCAATTACTCTGGTATGTAGAAGAAGCGAGCAGCAACAACAGTACTGAGCAGCGACTGGTGACAAGCACCCCAGTACACCGGGGGAATTAATGTGCCCGAAACCGCCCAGGTTCTTTCACCTCGGACCGTCGTCTGAATTTTAAGAGCCTCTTTTCGTTTTATAAATAATAAATAATGCCAATCATGGCACGAAGACGCTGACTTGAGATGCGACTCGAAGAACATTACCATAACTTGCCCAAAAGAGAGATTTTTTCAGCAATCCTGCACCATCATCTCATTCAATTATTTATGACGGGAAATTGAAACGTTGGAAAGTCACAGAGAGTCGTGGAAGGTGCTTTGCATTCATTGGCTCTTCGAGGACGGTTTGCAAACGATGGGTTCTCAGAAATCTAATAAATACGTACTTCAAAACACAATTTGAATTTAATGAGTAATATATGGAAAGCTTTTTTGAAAATCTTGAAGGGATTAAAGGGATTGGTGCATGCTTATATCGGCAATTGTTTCAATAACCTGAACTCCTTTTTTTTGCTTTTAATCCCTCCTCGAAACTTCATGCCTCTTGCAACAGAAAATAACCTTTTTGGACTAACGAGTAGTCATGAAGACCAAGTTTGGCTTATATTATTTTAATATCACAAGGAGAGGAAGAAAATCTTTACTTTGACGTTTACGTGACTCGTTTCTGAAAAGTGGCCGGTCAAAATATTCTCTAGTTAATATTTGATTACTTGAATCCCAAGTTGTTTTAATTCCTCAGCGATCAGGTGAAACTTAGCTTCTCTATAGATTGAAGAGGTAGCAAAACACAAGGTACTAAGAAGTAGTCAAAAACTTAAGTTATAAAACTCAATTCCTAAATGAATCGTCATTTTCTTTTAATTCCATTTTACATAATATGAAACTAATAAACGGCAAAAGAAAATATTTTAATATAATTACGTCTTTCAGTCCAATACAATTATTTAATCCCTGCCAAGCAGAAAAGCAAAAATTTGCGTCGGTGGTCGGGGGGAGGGGTGAAAGAGGTTATAAGGATTCAGATTGTAGTAACTTTAAAAAAGGAGGTAAAATGCGAAAAGAAAAAGTAACTTAAGAGCAACCTAAGTATTTACTCAAACAACAACATTTCAGGCTAAATTGAGATTACTGCAATCCTACGGTTCTTCTATACCTAGATGCTCTTTTACAATTATCTCCTATAGATTCCATTTTCAATTTCAATCCTTGCATCAGTCATAGTTATATATAGAGTTTTCTTCAGAAAGTATTAAGATGGCAGCTAAATCCATGTAATCCCCAGATGCGCAAATAGTAAAAATGCTTTAATTTACCACAATTTTAAATATAATGATGAGACCAATTATTTTAGGAATTTTTATTTTGTCTGGTTTCACACTGCGCTTTACACTTGTGAAAAAGTTTTTTCTGGAAGGATTAAAGAGATTCAAAATTTTCGCAATTTTGTGTGTAATTTGAAAGAAGCGGGGAGCTGAAAATTTTACAAGATTCAAAACGTTATCTAAAACTAAAATTTGGTTACTTCAGTCTTATTATTTCATTGAAGACTGTCATATACCTTGGATAGAAGTATCAATATCATTGTATAATAATTCATATTTTAGTCAGTTTAACAACAGCCAAATTTATGTATTAAGTTTTTTTGGAAAGGATTAAAGTGACACTTAAATCCTTGTAATCTCTCAGATGTTCAAATAGCAAACATGCGTGAATGTAAGAGGTTTTTAAAAGTAGTGATGATACTAACATGTTCCGCAATAGTTACATTTTAGTTTAATGCTACTCTTTAATCCTGTCAAAAAATTGTCTCTTGAAGGATTAAAAAAAATATTATATACAGACTTGCGTATTATTTGATAGAATTGGGGAGCTGAGATGATACGGGATTAAAACAAAAACAAAGTACTTTCCTAAAAAGTATCTACATTTAAATTTGGGTACTTCCGTCCTACATTTTCAATAGCATTAAAGATTATTTAGCGACGTCGTATAGAAATATCAATATTCAGTTTTTAATATTAATCATTATCATGAACATTTTCATTTCATAAACATTTTTAATGCTGCACTTCAACCCTGTCAAAGAGTTGTTTCTCGAAGGATTAAACTGATTCATTTTCTTTGCAATCATGTGTTAATGAATTGGGGAGTTAAGATAATGCAAGATTAAAACACAAATTGGAGCATTTGCCCAAAAAGTATCTAGGATTAAAATTTGAGTACTTCAGTCATACGCTTTCAACAGCAAAGTTATAAATTGGTTTTAAATTATAGAAGTTTATTAATTGAAGATTATCACCTACGTTCTACAGAAGTATCAATATTCCATTTTTAATATCAGTCATATACACGTATTAAGTTTTTTCAGAAATGATTAAAAAGATAGTTAAATCCATGTAGTCCCCAGATGCACAAGTTGTAAAAATGCTTTAATTTACTACAATTTTAAATTTAATGATGAGACCAATTATTTTAGGAATTTTTATTTTTTTTGGTTTCACACTGAAAAGTTTTTTCTGGAAGGATTAAAGAGATTAGAAATTTTCGCAATTTTGTGTGTAATTTGAAAGAAGCGGGGAGCTGAAAATTTTACAAGATTCAAAACGTTATCTAAAATTAAAATTTGGTTACTTCAGTCTTATTATTTCATTGAAGACTGTCATATACCTTGGATAGAAGTATCAATATCATTGTATAATAATTAATTTTTTAGTCAGTCTCTTCAACAGCCAAATTTATGTATTAAGTTTTTTTGGAAAGAATTAAAGTGACACTTAAATCCTTGTAATCTCACAGATTTTCAAATAGCAAAAATGCGTGAATGTAAGGGGCTGTTAAAAGTAGTGATGATACTAACAAGTTCTGCAATAGTTATATTTTAGTATAATGTTGCACTTTAATCCTATCAGAATTGTTTCTCGGAGGATTAACTAATAGGGATATAACTGGTGGGGGATAAAACACAAGCAGAGCACATTCCTAAAATAAATCTAGGATTGAAATTTGAGTACTTCAGTCCTACTTTTTCGACAATAAAGTTATAAATTTATCTTCAAATTAAAGAAGTTAGTTCATTTACGGAAAATTATTTACCCACGTTGTACAGAAAAATAAATATTTTAATTTTAATTAAAATCAGCCATACTTGTATGTTAAGTTTTTTCAGAAAGAATTAAAGTGACAGTTAAATCCGTGTAATCCCCTAATACTCGACTAGCAAAAAATGCGTCAATTTGCGAAATTTTTAAAAGAGGTGAAGAGACTAATATTTTCAATATTTAGAATAGCTATACTTTAGTTTAGTGGTACTCTTTAATCCTGTTAAAAACTTAAACTAAAACTAAAACGAAAATAAAGCACTTACCCAAAAAGTATCTAAGACGGAAATTTGAGTATTTCAGTCGAAATATAGAACAATATTTATATAATAAGTTTTTTAGGAAAGGATTAAAGTGACAGTTAAATCCGTGTAATCCCCCAGTACTCCACTAGCAAAAAATGCGTCAAAGTATCTAAAACTGAAATTTGAGTATTTCAGTCGAATGATTTCAATAGTAAAGGTCTAAATTAATCTTTGAATTATAGAACCATATTTATATTTAGGGTTTTTAGGAAAGGATTAAAGTGGCAGTTAAATCAGTGTAGTCCCCCAGTACTCAACTAGGAAAAATGCGTCAATCTGCGATATTTTAAAAAGAAGTGAAGAGACTAACATTTCCTATATTTAGAATAGTTATACTTTAGTTTAATGCTGCTCTTTAATCCTGTTAAAAACTTAACTGAAACTAAAACTAAAACGAAAATAAAGCACTTTCCAAAAAGTATCTAAGACTGAAATTTGAGTATTTCAGTCGAATTATAGAACAATATTTATATAATAAGTTTTTAAGGAAAGGATTAATGTGACAGTTAAATCCGTGTAATCCCCCAGTACTCGACTAGCAAAAAATGCGTCAATTTGCATAATTTTTAAAAGAGGTGAAGAGACTAATATTTTCAATTTTTAGAATAGCTATACTTTAGTTTAATGGTACTCTTTAATCCTGTTAAAAACTTAAACTAAAACTAAAACGAAAATAAAGCACTTCCCAAAAAGTATCTAAAACTGAAATTTGAGTATTTCAGTCGTATGATTTCAATAGTAAAGTTCTAAATTAATCTTTGAATTATAGAACCATATTTATATAATAAGTTTTTTAGGAAAGGATTAAAGTGACAGTTAAATCCGTGTAATCCCCTAGTACTCGACTAGCAAAAAATGCGTCAATTTGCGAAATTTTTAAAAGAGGTGAAGAGAGTAACATTTTCTATATTTAGAATAGCTATACTTTAGTTTAGTGGTACTCTTTAATCCTGTTAAAAACTTAAGCTAAAACTAAAACGAAAATAAAGCACTTCCCAAAAAGTATCTAAAACTGAAATTTGAATATTTCAGTCGAATGATTTCAATAGTAAAGTTCTAAATTAATCTTTGAATTATAGAACCATATTTATATATTAAGTTTATTAGGAAAGGATTAAAGTGGCAGTTAAATCAGTGTAGTCCCGAAAAAATGCGTCAATCTGCGATATTTAAAAAGAAGTGAAGAGACTAACATTTTCTATATTTAGAATAGTTATACTTTAGTTTAATGCTGCTCTTTAATCCTGTTAAAGACTTAACTAAAACTAAAACTAAAACGAAAATAAAGCACTTACCCAAAAAGTATCTAAGACTGAAATTTAAGTATTTCAGTCGAATTATAGAACAATATTTATATAATAAGTTTTTAGGAAAGGATTAAAGTGACAGTTAAATCCGTGTAATCCCCCAGTACTCGACTAGCAAAAAATGAGTTAATTTGCGAAATGTTTAAAAGAAGTAAAGAGACTAACATTTTCTGTATTTAGAATATATACTTTAGTTTAATGCTACTCTTTAATCCTGTTAAAAACTTAAACTAAAACGAAAATAAAGCTCTTACCCAAAAAGTATCTAAGACTGAAATTTGAGTATTTCAGTCGAATTATAGAACAATATTTATATAATAAGTTTTTTAGGAAAGGATTAAAGTGACAGTTAAATCCGTGTAATTCCCCAGTACTCGACTAGCAAAAAAGTTGTCAATTTGCGAAATTTTTAAAAGAGGTGAAGAGAGTAACATTTGCTATATTTAGAATAGCTATACTTTAGTTTAATGCTACTCTTTAATCCTGTTAAAAACTTAAACTAAAACTAAAACGAAAATAAAACACTTAGCCGAAAAGTCTCTAAGACTGAAATTTGAGTATTTCAGTCGAATTATAGAACAATATTTATATAATAAGTTTTTTAGGAAAGGATTAAAGTGACAGTTAAATCCGTGTAATCCCCCAGTACTCGACTAGCAAAAAAGTTGTCAATTTGCGAAATTTTTAAAAGAGGTGAAGAGAGTAACATTTTCTATATTTAGAATAGCTATACTTTAGTTTAATGCCACTCTTTAATCCTGTTAAAAACTTAAACTAAAACTAAAACGAAAATAAAACACTTAGCCGAAAAGTCTCTAAGACTGAAATTTGAGTATTTCAGTCGAATTATAGAACAAATTTTATATAATAAGTTTTTTAGGAAAGGATTAAAGTGACAGTTAAATCCGTGTAATCCCCCAGTACTCGTCTAGCAAAAAATGCGTCAATTTGCGAAATTTTTAAAAGAGGTGAAGAGAGTAACATTTTCTATATTTAGAATAGCTAGACTTTAGTTTAGTGGTACTCTTTAATCCTGTTAAAAACTTAAACTAAAACTAAAACGAAAATAAAGCACTTCCCAAACAAATAGGTGTTATGTTAAGGAATTAGAGAGCTTAATGTGATACAGGATTAAAGCGCAAATAAAACCCTTGCCCAAAAAGCCTCTAGGACTGAAATTTGAATACTTCAGTCTTAGGTTTTCAATAGTAAAGTTCTAAATTCATTTTCACATTATAGAACATTCATTGAAAACTGTTATCTAGTTTATACAGAAATATTTTTGTCTTTGCCAGTTTTCGCATCTTACGAAACTCTTATCTCTCGAAACTTAATACATAAATATGTATTAAGCTTCTTCAGAAAAGATTAAAGTGATGGCTAAATAAATAGCACTCAAATCACTAGCCATAAATAGCAAAAATGCTACAAATTACGGCTTTTTGAAAAGTAGTGGATTTTCTAGGATAGTTATACTTTAGTTTAATGTTGCACTTTAATGCTGTTTAATGAGTTAATGAGTTCCACAAGGATTAAACAGATTCAGTTTCTTAAACTACCTTCTAACACAAAAAGTATCTAAAACTTAAAGTTGATTACTTGAGTCCTACGTTAGCAACTGTAAAGGTTTAAATTAATCAATTTTGTGATTCCCAATCACAAAGCAAAAATGGTTTTTTTCGTATGAAGAAATCGATATCCTATCGAATTAGTTAAACTCATCCTGGAAGCTCATCACTAACACACAGGCAAAAATTCTTGATTTTGTCGTGCAGATTCCGATTGAATCAGTATTTGAGAACCAATTTCTAAACAATTTAAGCTATATGGAGACAATACTTGGGAGTCATTTCGCCGGTTTTATTGTTGCGAAAAACAATATAAAACCTGTATAAAACAAAATGGCCATGTTCCGGCCGAAGATTTACGAAATGCCGAATTTTTTGTGAAAGTCCGCCGATAAGAATTTATGCATCCATTGTCGGATTACCACTGAACTATAACCGTTTAAGTTGCTGGTAATGCAGGTTGCTGTAAACCGAAATGTCAGCCAGATAAAGCTATAAAGTTCTTCTTCGTGCCCCGAGAAAACCGAGAAATTTATAAGAATTTAAGATTTACATCGATCTGCTCCCACAGTTCAACGTTCCCATTGTTCTACTAAAAGTTTAATTAATCCTCCTCTTGTTATAATAAAAATTGCAGTCGTGAAGTCCAGGTTATCGTTATCGAGTGCAACTTTTTGTGGAGATAGTCCGTTGATGGTATATTGCGTAAACCTTCATTACGAGACGTGAATTTCAATTCAGTCAATCGAAATTATTTATTAGTTTTTTTTTGTCGCGTAATTACGTATAATATAACAGCATAATAAAATTTAAGGTCACTGTCAATCTGCCTGGTTCTAATAATTACTATTATCCGACATGCTGCCCACCAGGCTTTTTTACTATGTTGCATTGTTTTATGTATTATTGAACCGTTTATTGCTCATTGTTTAGATTGTTATCTGCTCATTATAATAATTCTTGCGTGTCGCTAATCAAATTCGAGTTAATTGTCTATGGCTTGTATGGGCATAATCAATAGGTCCAACTAAAATACCCAAATTGATTTTACAGCCCATGATTACAACACCAATCAAAGAGGGAGAAACATTTAATTTAACAATCAATTTTGTAGAATGCTTTTAAGTAAGGGATTAAAGGGATTCGAAAATAATGAAAACTCCTTAAAGTTTTCTAGAAATGTCTGCACAAGTTTTGATAGAATTAAACCTCTGTCAGCTAATAATTTTTAGTCGTACAATCATTATTAACGAAACAATTTAAGTTGGTGATTAAACCATTTGCTTCACATAGTAAGCAATTTTTTCAGAAGCAACGTAATTTACTACTAGAGGATTAAAGTTCATTGTCAAAATGAGTATCCTTGACTCATCAATACACCTGAAAACGATTCAATCATTTGCCATCCAACTACAATACCCAAATTAATTTTGCAACCCATGACTACAATATTATTGATAGAGGGAGGAAAATTCAATTCAACCATTAATTTCGTACAATGCATTTAAATCGGGGCTAAAAAGATTCAAACATGATAATAACTTATTTAAGTTTCCTAGACATGTCTGCACAAGCATTGAAGGATTTAAAACGCTGATAGCTAGTATCTGTTAGTCCTTCCATACGCTTTAATCCTACAAAAATTATAATTGATTTTCCAAGCCATGACTAGAACATTATTGAAAAAGGGAACCAATTCAATTCAACCATCAATTTCGTACAATGCTTTTAAAGAGGGATTAAAAGGACTTCTTTAAGTTTTCTACAATTGTGTGTCCATGATTACAACACTAATGAAAGGAGGAGAAAAATATAATTTAACCATCCTTTTTGTAGAATGCTTTTAAGTAAGGGATTAAAGGGATTTGAAAATAATAAAACCTCCTTTAAGTTTTCTAGAAATGTCTGCACAAGTTTTGAAGGAATTAAACCTCTGTCAGCTAATATCTTTTAGTCCTTCCTTACGCTTTAGTCCTACAATAATTATTAACGAGAAAATTTAAGTTTTAATTGTGTGATACTTATAATTAAAACTTTGGGGAGCCTTGTAATTAAACCAATTGCTTCACATAGTACGCAAGATATTAGCAATTTTTTTCAGAAGCAGCATAATTTACTACTAGAGGATTAAAGTTCATGATCAAAATTAATATCCTTGACTCGTCAATACACCTGAAAACGATTCAATTATATAAATCCAACTAAAATACCCAAATTGATTTTGCAAGCTATAACTACCACATTATTGAATGAGAGAGGCAAATTCAATTCAACCATCAATTTTGTAGAATGATTTTAAGAGGGATTGAAGGGATTCAAAAATAATAAAAATTCCTTTAACTGTTCCGGAAATGTCTACACACGTTTTGAAGGAATTAAAATACTGTTATCTAGTATCTTTTAGTCCTTCCGTACGCTTTAATCCTACATTTATTATTAACGAGACAATTTAAGTTTTAACTGAATGACATTTATAATTAAAACTTAATGGAAGCCTGGTGATTAAACCAATTGGGGCATTTAGCACGTAAGGTACTAGCAATTTAAAACATTTTTCAGAAGCAACGTAATTTACTACTAGAGGATAAAAGTTCATTGTCAAAATGAGTATCCTTGACTCATCAATACACCTGAAAACGATTCAATAATTTGCCACCCAACTATAATACCCAAATTAATTTTGCAACCCATGACTACAATATTATTGATAGAGGGAGGCAAATTCAATTCAACCATTAATTTCGTACAATGCTTTTAAATCGGGATTAAATGGATTCAAAATTGATAATAACTTCTTGAAGTTTTTTACATATATTTGCACAAGTTTTGAAGGAATTAAAACACTGTCGGTTAATATCTTTTAGTCCTTCCGTACGCTTTAATACTGCAATAATCATTAACGAGATAATTTAAGTTTTAACTGAGTGACACTTGTAATTAAAACTTTATTTAAGCCTGGTGATTAAACCAATTGCTTCACATAGAACGCAACGTATTAGCAAATTAAATCATTTTATGAGAAGCAACGTAATATACTACTGGAGGATTAAAGTTCCTTTAATCCTCATCAATATAGCTGATAACGATTCAATCATACATACAATCGAATTGTCAAGATGTGCTTTTCATAGCCAATTTTTAGGTTACATTTTGGAAAGTAATGTCGATTTTTTTACTTATTTATTGAGTTTCCAGAGATGAGCTCTATAATTACACTTTCGTACAAAATAAAAATTGAAGAAAACATATAGAGATGAGGCCATGTGTGTGTATATAGATGCCCGCTCAGCCATATTAAGGCATGAAACTTTCTGCCTACTTACTTTTGATCAAAATCTGCCGTCGATAGAGATGGGCTGAAACTGAAGTTCGATTTTGAATTTAAAAGTTCGATAAATAAAATTGAATTCTCAGTTTTGGTGTAAGTTGATTGAAAGCATAAAGTAGATTTGTTCAAGGCGTTTGACTCGGTGAAACATTAGTGCCTCATGGATTCTTCCGTTAAGGCTTGAAACACACCGATTATTAGCACTCATCGTCGAGCATGTGTACAAGCCGCCTAATGGAATAACCCTCGACTTTTATCCTATAAGAGGAGGCATAAGAAATTACGATCATTACACTTTAATGCCGTATTTAGAGGTTAAATATTTCATACGGCTTTAGAAGCCCGCGGAGCCTTACCGGCAACCTGAGGAATTTCCTGGTGCATTTTTGCGTTATTCGCTCTTAAGTTATCGCTACTTCTATATAAGATGGGGAAAAATGGCGGGACAACTTTATTTACTTTAGGTGGAAATTAGCGACATTGCTCATCTTGTCATCGTTTAGGAAAGAGAGAGATAGAGAAGATATGGCTCGGTATAAGACTTCTTTCTTTGCTGTTTTTTTCTAGAATGACTGACTATAGATGCTAGTTAAGATGGACTGTTCCCAGTCCATCTTAACAGTTTATCGGTGCTATAAGGAATGAATCAATCCGATTATACCGTCGGTCGCCTCGTTATACGGTGACCCAAAAACGCTTTTCACACGATTAACTAAATTAGCGCTCTTGCCTTATGAGATTACGAGTTATAGTCCACAAAGTATATGGTGTTGCGCTTAAATTATCGTACAATATTCTAAAACAGAAGTAAGACTAATTGATACTGACTGGACCGAAAGCAACAAAATCGATGCGTCGAAGCGATGTCATCCCGGGGAATAAAACATGCATTTTCCAAACACCTGAACGCAGTTCTCTCCGTACTTGGCCATTGAAATCTATATAGGAAGTGTTAAGTTAATGTCAAGGAGATAAGACGAATGCAAATTTCAGTTTACGCTGGCTTTCGTCTCTTTGAAATCCTAATTTACCTGACCGATTAACGGTAAAAACCAAGTGTAAACAAAGTAAAAAAATACAAAATCATGGTAACGAGAAAATAATTGCTATGGGTTTCCAAGAATGTTTGGTATAAAACTGCGAAAAACGATCTACAAGCACATCTCTAGTAGCTCTTCTCATCTCTAATTTATTAAAAAATTCACATTATTTTCTGAAAAATATAAATATATACTACAAAAAACAAAAAGTACGTTCCAAAATACCAAAAAGTAAGATAGCACTCCATTGTAGAATCGATCACTACTAATCACAGTACCAGCGATGATGTTAAAAAGAACATTCTAGTTAAATTAGTAGATACATCCAGGCCCATTACGGTAATTTTGAAGTATAGTAATACTTGTGAACCTGAACTAACTTAAATTGCAGCCCCTCTATATATATATATATATATATATATAGCTCTTTCTATCAAAGTCAGACCACTTGGAAAACCATACAAACCTGGTCCACCTATTTACCCAACGTTAAATATATATTTCTTGGAATATGTTTGTTAAGGGGCGTTTCTTTATGCCAAAAGTCACATATATACATAGAAAATCCCGCCAAAATAGGAAATAGCTTTCCGAATATAATTTTGTATATTTACCATTAGGACTACATGCAAACCTAAACCATATAGGAAAACCATACAAATCCAATCCAATATATATGAATTTATGTAGTTAAACAGACAAAGTCGAGTCAGAGCTACGTTGCCAGCTTTATAAATGGATGAAATGACAATAATACCAGTTTGAACCGGATTTTTAATAAGCTAAATATTACATATGGCGAAACATTATAAAGAAATTAGAAACACTTGAATATAAAACCATATTTCTCATTTAAATATATTTTTTGAAAATACCTATAGTATAAATACTTAAACACATATGCACTTTAATTATTACATACACATACACTTTAATTAAGTATTCCAACCTAGTAACTCGAGCATATAATTTTTTGCTAATTAATCTCTTGAATCGAAATTTTTAAGATATAATAAATGCATTAGGGTCTTGGTTTACGGTCAACATCATTTTCAACGACAGAAATGGCTTCTATGCTTTCGTTTGAGCGTTTAAAAGCCCCAACCTTTTCGATACCTTTTTTGTTGCAGCATTAGCCCTTATTATTTTTTTTAATATAATTTAATCTGGAGGTCTAGGACAAGAAATAACTTACCGCCATAATAAACTGATGTTATAATTTATATTATAAATAAAGTTATGCCTAACGCTTAAATAATTTATTCAAATTCAATGTTTTTGTTGACATACGTCTGGATAATTAATAGGTACTTTCAGGGCACTTATTCTATAGAAAGGTGTGAAAGTGAAAATGAAAATCTCTGGCCAATGGAATTGGTCAATAGATTTTTTTGACCAATCAAGGTTGTCAAAATTTGTATTTTCACTTTCACAACTTCCTACAGAATAGGCTCCTGAAAGATATCATTCGGCATAACTTTAGGAGCCATAAAATGACATCTATATGATGAAAAGTTCTGCTGTCATTTTACTTCAAGTTAAACAACATTCAGTTGTTTCATCACGGGAGTCCACTATTCTTTGTGTTAGAACCTCCAAATTAAATGTGACCGCCCATTGTTAATGGTTAATGTTGTTATCTTTATTAGTTGTGGTTTTTGTGAAATAGATAACCATCAATTTTACGTTAGGCTTAAGTTTATGTCAAAAAAATATTAAAACGTAAGTAACATATCACATACTTTCTTTATCCGCCAGCATTTTTGCTAAGTCGACGATTTTTCTAAAATAATCCATTATATAAGAAAATTCGCAGAAGCAAAGTTGCAATTTTTTACTACTTACTTTTGGGTGAAGCCTCATTCACTTTTGGGCTCGATTCGTTCGTTGTTGGGGAAGGAATTTCGCACTACTCACAGTAAAATTACTGCGAATAACAATTTACCCTAGAAAGGGCTCGGACAAATCGACCTGGTTAACGTTTCGGCAATTTGTCTGCTGCCTTCTTCAGAACTATCTAAAAAATAAAGCTTTAAAAACTATGAATTACAAAAAATTATACCTATTAATGTGTTTTGTCTTTGAGTATTTGTGTGTGATATTCTGAAAATTGCTTTTTGCTTTTGACATGAAAATGTCATTAGATAAGAATTGTCATTATTACGAAAGGTACGTTTAAAATGTTTGGTTAATGTATTGTTTAGTACCTAATATGATTTGTTCTATCTACGTGTAAAATAGGTATAATGTGAATGTTAATATTAATTTATATGTAAGTTACCATTTTGAACTTCTTGTTCTAACATAGGTAACCACGTGTTATCTATGTATGCTGAACAAGAAGCCACACAATGATCTTTGTTAAGTAAAATATATGCACTTTCTTTGATTTTACGCTTCTTTGATAATGGTTCTTTGGATACGATACTAGTATCGTTCCATTTTACTCTATGACCATTATCAAAGGCGTGTTGGCATATATTTGACTTTTCAAAATCTCTGTTTTTTATGTAATTTTGATGTTCTTTTATTCTCTTTTTTAGAGGTCTAGAAGTTTCGCCTATATAAAATTTCTCGCATTCGCAAGGAATTTTATATATGACCTTTTTTGTGTATTCGTTTTCATTGTGTGGTTTAGTTTTTGTCAGTTGTGCACGTAATGTATTTTGTGTACTAAAAACTGTTCTAATATTGTATTTGGTACCTAATCGTTTAATTTTGTCTGATAACCCTTTGATATATGGTACAAAAAGGTTTGTAATATGTCTATTTTGATTTTGCCTTATATTTGGCTGGTCGAATTGATTAAAGCATTTGTTAATGAAATAACCTGAATAATTGTTTTTAAGTAAAACATTTTTAATATGTTTCTTTTCAATTTCCAAATTATTATCATTACAAATGATTTTTGCGCGATCAAATAGACTCTTTTCAACTCCCTTTTTCACCATAATAGGGTGATTTGAGTTGTAGTTTAAGTATCGATCTGTATGTGTTGGTTTGCGATAAACAAAAGTTTCAAATCTGTCTAAATCTTTTTTTATTAGTATGTCTAAAAATGGAAGTGTTTGATTATGTTCTTTTTCAATTGTAAATTTTATAGTGGGTTCTTGTGAATTTATGTGATTAAGAAAGGTGTCTAAATGATTATTACCAAAATGATATATTGAAAAAACATCATCAATATATCTCCACCAAATTAAAGGTTTAAAATTATAATTATAAACATAAATTGATTCAAAATTTTCCATAAATAAATTACTAAGTACAGGAGACAATGGTGAACCCATTGCCATACCTGTATTTTGTTGGTAATAATCATTTTTGTATTGAAAATAGGTTGTGTTAACGCATAGTGTTAGTAATTCCATAATTGTATTTATGTTTAGTTTAGTGCGTTCTCTAAGCTTGATGTCATTTTCAAGTTTATTTTTTACAATAATTAAAGTTTTATCGACAGGTACATTAGTAAACAAACTAGAAACATCAAAACTTACCAGTGTGTGATTTGGGTTTATATCTATATCTTTTAGTTTTTCTAAAAAATGACTAGAGTTTTTAATGTAAGATTCTGTGTTTCCTACTAAAGGATTTTAAACTAATTCAAAGTAGCTATTTCACAAAATTTAACAAACATAAAAACATACAGTTAAAGAAATTCAACAAACTTATTAACTACAAAATAAACAAAGAGTTTAGATACTTAAGAAATAATAATATAAACACTAAGACAGTAATAAACCTATCAAACAGAAACCTCACTAATACTGAAAATTTTGTACTTTCTAAAAGTCTAAATTTTTCTGTAACACCTAAAAATGTTCCTAAGCTTGATTTCATTTCAGCAATTGAAGAAACAGTTCAAAACTTACCACAAGAACACCAACAAGAGTTTAGAATTAGGTCAAAATTAATTTTAGATAAACGCTTTAACATTAAACAAAACCTAAATCCCATCGAGCGAAAGGCACTCAATTTTTTAAAAAAAGATAATAATATTAAAATTCTTCCAGCAGATAAAGGTAACGCTACAGTTATAATGAACTGTATTACTTATGAACAAAAAATTGAGAGCCTTTTAAACGATGGTACTTACACAAAACTTAACAAAGATCCAACTGAAAAAATAGAAAGACAAATTTACAGCACTTTAAAAAAACACAAAAACAGTTTCACTGATAGAGAAAGATTCAAATTAACACCACACAATAGTAAAACACCTCACTTTTACGGTGTTCCAAAAATACATAAAAACAACATTCCTCTTAGACCTATTGTCAGTAGCATTAACTCACCAACACATCCACTATCTAGGTTTTTATTAGAGATATTAAATCCTTTACTAGGAAACACAGAATCATACATTAAAAACTCTAGTCATTTGTTAGAAAAACTAAAAGATATAGATATAAACCCAAATCACACACTGGGAAGTTTTGATGTTTCTAGTTTGTTTATTTTTGTTAATTATTTTAAAAAATAAACTTGAAAATGACATCAAGCTTAGAGAACGCACTAAACTAAACATAAATACAATTATGGAATTACTAACACTATGCGTTAACTCAACCTATTTTCAATACAAAAATGATTATTACCAACAAAATACAGGTATGGCAATGGGTTCACCACTGTCTCCTGTACTTAGTAATTTATTTATGGAAAATTTTGAATCAAATTATGTTTATAATTATAATTTTAAACCTTTAATTTGGTGGAGATATATTGATGATATTTTTTCAATATATCATTTTGGTAATAATCATTTAGACACCTTTCTCAATCACATAAATTCACAAGAACCCACTATAAAATTTACAATTGAAAAAGAACACAATCAAACATTTCCATTTTTAGACATACTAATAAAAAAAGATTTAGACAGATTTGAAACTTTTGTTTATCGCAAACCAACACATACAGATCGATACTTAAACTACAACTCAAATCACCCTATTATGGTGAAAAAAGGAGTTGAAAAGAGTCTATTTGATCGCGCAAAAATCATTTGTAATGATAATAGTTTGGAAATTGAAAAGAAACATATTAAAAATGTTTTACTTAAAAACAATTATCCAGGTTATTTCATTAATAATTGCTTTAATCAATTCGAACAGCCAAATATAAGGCAAAATCAAAATAGACATATTACAAACCTTTTTATACCATATATCAAAGGGTTATCAGACAAAATTAAACGATTAGGTAACAAATACAATATTAGAACAGTTTTTAGAACACAAAATACATTACGTGCACAACTGACAAAAACTAAACCACACAATGAAAACGAATACACAAAAAACGTCATATATAAAATTCCTTGCGAATGCGAGAAATTTTATATAGGCGAAACTTCTAGACCTCTAAAAAAGAGAATAAAAGAATATCAAAATTACATAAAAAAACAGAGATTTTGAAAAGTCAAATATATGCCAACACGCCTTTGATAATGGTCATAGAGTAAAATGGAACGATACTAGTATCGTATCCAAAGAACCGTTATCAAAGAAGCGTAAAATCAAAGAAAGTGCATATATTTTACTTAACAAAGATCATTGTGTGGCTTCTTGTTTAGCATACATAGATAACATATGGTTACCTATGTTAGAACAAGAAGTTCAAAATGGTAACTTACATATAAATTAATATTAACATTCACATTATACCTATTTTACACGTAGATAGAACAAATCATATTAGGTACTAAACAATACATTAACCAAACATTTTAAACGTACCTTTCGTAATAATGACAATTCTTATCAAATGACATTTTCATGTCAAAAGCAAAAAGCAATTTTCAGAATATCACACACAAATACTCAAAGACAAAACACATTAATAGGTATAATTTTTTGTAATTCATAGTTTTTAAAGCTTTATTTATTAGATAGTTCTGAAGAAGGCAGCAGACAAGTTGCCGAAACGTTCACCATGTCGATTCGTCCGAGCCCTTTCTAGGGTAAATTGTTATTCGCAGTAATTTTACTGTGAGTAGTGCGAAATTCCTTCTCCAACAACGAACGAATCGAGCCCAAAAGTGAATGAGGCTTCACCCAAAAATAAGTAGTAAAAAATGAACTTTCCGCCTCAAAGATTTAGGAGTTATCTACAACAAAGTTGCAATAATTTACTTGGAGCTATAAAGTGGAACCTGATTTAATATAAGTTGGTCTGTTTAGAAACCTCACCAGTGCTGCACCTATCTGGACTTGATCCTTTCTTAGCGACAAGGATTTGTCAAATACAAGTAAAAAGCTTTTGTTAGTAAATATAATTGGTTCTTAGTTAACTATTGAAGTACTTTGACTTGGTTTTCTCCTAAAATCGTCTTCTCAAAATATTTCTCCTCTTTTACCCAAGTTAGCTACATTTTTCAGTTTAGTTACTGCTAGCAAGCAGGGGTTTTTATCAAAATGCGTAGGAGTACCACGATATGGTAAAGACGGAGTGCGAATTAAGCTGGAACCAATAGGTTCTGAAAATTTCGGCTTTATTTATATAAACATTTTGGCAACTTTCTTGGTGTCACTGAAAAAAGAAGTTGTAGGTAATATTAAATAACTGCTTGTTATTTTGAAATTTGTTTATAATTACAATATCATATTAAACGTTAATATTGCTAATTCAATTCAAATATCGGTTATTTACTAACACGATACCACTAAATTCGGTTAGTTCATAATAAATCTATGATTAATTTGAGTTAGATTTTGTTACTAAAACCAAATGTGTTAATTAGCAGTAAATGATTTGGTTATTATAGGTTTTAAAAACTTCCTTAACAATTCATCTTATTTAGCAATAGTTAACATTTATATGGTATCAACAATCTTTCATTTATTTACGGTCCAAACATTTATTGATTGTTCAGAAATAAAGTACATATTCTTTCCACTCTGCCTTGAGGTATCAATGAAATTATATTAATTAACTTTAACAAAACCGAAGATTCTTTAAAATTAAAATCCCCTCACCACCCCCCATCGATTTCATCAAAACGCTTCGTTTATCTCGAAGTTCGTCTTTTTTGTGTTCTCATTTTTTTAGACGTTTTGACTGAAATTAAATATGAGTTAATCCGATCATCAACTCTAAATATTCTCGTAGGTAATGTATACCGGGTGTTGCATCATCGTGTGGGACATAGGAAATCCTATGTAAATTTTAAAAGGGTCTATTATTGGCTTTTCTAATTATTTTAGACAAAAAATCAATTAAAATTTTTTGAAGAACATTATCAACCACAACTAAATGGACAACTTCAGACATTTTTGACAGCTTTATTTGACAGCCAACTCTTACCTTGACTGGTGTCGTTGAATACGGGGCGATAAAAAACACCAAAATATTAAAAATGTTACTGTCAAATAATTCGTAAGCGGTTGATCAAAAATGTTTGAAGTTATCCTATTGATTGCCAATTTTAGCGCTCTTTAAAGAAACTAAATACATTTTTTCACCAAAATAATTAGGAAAGCCAATAATTAACCCTATCAAAATTTACTTGGGATTTCCTATGTCCCGCCCGACGATGCAACACCCGGTATACGTTTCTCTCCGTTTACATATAACAACAATATAATTATTTTCCTACGAGCGTGCGGTAAAGTCGCTTTAGCGCACGCATTTGCGTGTTGTTGTGCGGTTATAGTATATTGTGCAACTAGTGTTGAAAATTGCACTTTTTACACGAGTGTGAACGTCACAAGAGTGTGAAGAGTGATTTTCGTAAGTGTTGTACACTATAGTTTTTCTACGACTGCGATTTTGCTTCATAAATGATCATTTGTATTATAGAATATATGCAAGGTGTGTGTAAAGCAATCAGAAGCAACGTGTACAACTTTGCACACGCTTCTGTATGAAGGCCTGCGCAATGTGCACTTTGCGCACGCTGTTTGCAATATGCGATTTTCAACAGTAACCAGTGGTGCGCATTTGTTGATTTTCGAGGCAGTCGTAGAAAAAAAATCCTTGCCATTGCACTTAAAACTGGAAAATTAGAAGCATTATCCATCCACCACTGCAAAATATTCGTTATTTTGGGGCATCGTAGCCATGAAATATATCTTTTAAATTCCTCCATCACTCCTCCACTGGTCGAAGTCGAGGGTAACACCAACACATCTTCATATAAAGCATTAAAATCAATTGCATAATCTGAAGTTGAACCTTTTGCATGAATATTGCTTTCTGAGCTTCTTAGCATTTCTGTTTCTGTTTTTTTTTGTTTGTTCAAATATTGAGAAATGCGATTTGTAGATATCTTCAAATTTTTCGAGTGCTGTTTTCTTTAATTCCATTCCCCATGTAGTAACATCAAAAGTTCCTAATTTAAGCCGGAGGTCCACAATTAAAATTACAGGATATATTCAGTTAGTTTTATGATAGTGTTTTAAAATTTTATCATGGGCTGCCTGAACATCCATAAGGTGTTTATCCACTTTGTTTTGGTCAGCGCTTTGATATCCCATTCATGAATTTTACTTTCTAGATTATCAATTAATAAATTGATTAATACGATAACCATCGGTAAAGTAGCATATTTCTCACCTTGTAGTTTATGTGTTAACATCTTAAAGTTTATTAATAACTTATGTACTTCTTTAAATGTTGCCCATGTGAGGCTGTTTTTACGTTTCAGTACAACTGCTTGCATGTCATCACTACATTCGTCTAACAGTCCCCAGTTGCTTCACAAATACCCCTAAGTCTTAATAAAAGCTGTTCTGAACGGTTGATTTACTTTACCGATTGCGTTAGAGTTGTCGTCAATTTCTTCAACTAGGTTTTCAATAATTATATTCTGGTCGTCGCTTTGATCGTCATAATTGTCATAAGAATGATCAGTAGGTTGTTTTACTGCAATGTAATATATACTGTGATACGGGAATATTGAAAAAATTACAGGATGATAGCTGACCATACGCTATATAAATTTACTCTTAAAAGTTTTTCAATCAATTCAACCGTACAGGCGCAAAAAAATAAAAACCGATTACCCATGTTAAACTCCTATGTCCAGGGTTGTGCAGGACACGGGGTATATATTTTTTTCTGATTCAAAGACCTTAAAGAATTATTTTCAAATAATTTTCTGACAGTACATGAACTACTTCAAAGGTAAAGTGTGTGGTCGGCGTTTTTTCTTAATCTTTATTCGCGATACTGCGAGACTTTTAAGAGACTCTCGTGCGATATTCGAGACGAGACTTTTAAAAAATCTCGTCTTGTCTCCCAAGGAAAATTGAAAATATTGTCTCAAGTCTTATCTCGAAAACGAGACGAGACGAGACGAGAATCGCGAAACGAGAATATGGTGGGCATCGCTACGCACTAATTACTTTTATACGAAACTTTTTTTTGTAAATTTGTTTACACCATTGTAATATATTAAAATGTTAACTAACAAACCACATGATGTGTTTGAGAAAATAGGCACACGCACATTACAAATAAAACTTTTGTGGGGTGAGTTGACAAGTGCATTGAAGCTAATAAACGTTATTTTGGACATTTATTTAAAACTTTTTTTTTTTATGTCAAGAGTGGTTTTTATTTTGCTTAATATTAAAAAAAAGTTGAAGTTATAAAAAAAATTTCGTATAAAAGTTACTAGTTTTTTACTCCTTATTAAATTTAGGAAAAAAAAGTACTGTTCCGCTTTACAGCAAACGTACTAGTAGGAGTAAAAGAGAGAAAATCCCTAAATCTTTGAGATTTGATTTTTTTTTAACTAATTTGGATATTTTGCCTTTGTCGGTGGTCTTTTTGTTACTGTAGGTCAAAATTGGCACTATTCAAAGTAGCAAAAAAAATAAGAGGGAGTGGGAGAGAGAGGTTAAAGAAATAATAGGGAAACACATATGTTCAATGTTGCCATATTTATTGGCTCAATATTGTATGGTTTTCCAAATATACAAGATATACAAAATAGGTTCGCTCCCGCGCCACCTGCATGGGAATTCCGTGCACTGCATTTTGAAGAACCATACAAAGTCAGGCCATCAAATTTCAGTTTTTAATTGGCTATTTCTCTTTTCCTGGAAGCGGAGACTAGGTAAAATAAGCGCCAATCAAATCCTTATGACATCAGTTATGTAAAAAGGTACAAGGCCAAACCAGAAATTGCGCGGGAAACGAATAATAAGGCAAAACAAAGCTGAGCCACATATACGGCTCAGGTTTGTAAAAGTGGTCTGACTTTGCTCTTTAAACTACATACGAGTGGCCTGACTTTGTATGGTTTCTCTAAATATATATATATATATATATATATATATATATATATGCGTGGAAGGTACCATGTCACGTCCAAAGCAGAGAAACTGTCGACGTTCTCACGTCATATATAACGTTCCCACGTCCGTTTTTGGAAGTGACAACGAAAACGCGTGGAACTCGTCGCTATCGATCAAAGATGCCTCTAGTAGTCACTTAACGAAAATTTCCCTGGAAGTGAGTTCGACCATTTTTTCTCCCCTGTAAACATTTTTAGTTCGACCGTATATGAATGGCGCTGCGATCGCTTTGGGCCTCTCTGTCTGTAGATACTGGGGGTACGAAGTCACGTCTGCTTAAAAGTAGGCGGGATGACTGTGGATGAGGGTTGCTTATTTTTACCTGCTTTCTTAAAAGGGTGTACTTTTGCATTTCTTTAAGGCAGTTTTGTCTATTTTTGGGGAATAATAATTCTGTGTGAAGTGCTTGGGATATATGATGCTCATATGCGATACATCGTTGGAATCAGAAAAATAATCCTGTTTATTGGAAAAACTAAACTCTTAGCTAAATTGTTGTAGAACAAAAAAATTAAAAATTTAATCAAAGTTTTAAATATATTATTTTTCGATATGGTGAAAAGTATCTACTACATACTTTAATTAAAAATTCAGTATTCGAAGATTGTATGACCATTATTTTTTTAAGTTCCTTAAAATCTACTGCTGTAACACGTAAACTATTTATAATTAAATATGTGTTACAAGACGTTTTTACTTTTACGAGGTTACATTTACACTACGTGCATTATGCAACTTATAAAAATTGGCCCAAAATCCTTTTTGGACTAAGTATTGTCAATTATTTTAAGGTGCAAAAGTCTATCATTATTCTTTTAAACTAGTAAATTTGTCCTCTCGTTAAAGTAAAAGAGACATAATAATATGGCGGCAAGTTTCACATATTTATATTTTCTATTCAAGCCACTGCAAAATGTAGTATATTTTAAAAATTTCATGTTAATTGCAATGCTAATGAGTCTTTAGGTTAGCTCGGCCTGCGATAAATTAACCTTTTCACTTGACGCTGTAACTGAGGAACTCATATTTATTGGTGATTTTATTGCCCTTTTCTTTACAGACTGCTACTCAACAACCCAGAACGGTATTAAGGAGGTTGGGTCTACAGGTTTACCTGTGATCATAACTACTTCTTGGCCCTCGACAACAAAATTAACATTACGTCACTAGTGTCACATTTGCTATAAAAAAGTTTTCTCTATGCAGATTTGGCATCCTTTATGGCCATAGTAAAAAGCATATGCATAAACTTTTTTTGGCTGACTAAATTTCCCTGGAAGTTAAAAACTAAAAAATATAATTAAAAGCTTAAAATGATGTTCATGCACTGTAATATAATAAAATTATTATTGCTCAAAGGCTAAGTTCATTGATGTAGCCCTAGACCAAATTTATTTTTTCAATGAATTTCAATAAATTGAAAAAAGAAGGTGCACACCGTTTCACTATATGCACTTCAACAGTTTAAGTTTGATAGGTTTTTAAATGATGAAAAATCCGATATTCAGACTGCGTTTTATCAAGAACAAATGAGTTTAGAAGAATGGTTTTTTTGACAAAAATGACTTTGACAGTAGAAATTCCTAATCAAAATTGGTTAGCGAATAACATTAAAAAGCAAAATTTTAAAAACAAAGCTGGCGTTGCTATCCGGTACAACCGGAAGTACTAGAATATTTTAATATTGCTTATAAAAATGGTATCAAATGAATTTTAAATCTATTAGGAAATATTTCTTTACCTTGTACGTACGCCAAGGCGTTATAGTTTTGAGTAAAGTAAGCTCAAGCATTTTACTTACAATTAAAACTTTTTGTTAGGTCGAGCCTGTGTTGCCCAACATTACAAGGCAAGTAAACAACATATCTATAGCACAGGTGTTATACGGTTATTATAGACGAAAATTAAAAACACGATTGCGAATAACAGTGCGAAGTTGGATAACCCTGGCTTAAGTAAGTAATAAATTAGTTCGTTTTCATTAGTTTAAAATGTTTCGATAACTTTAGTTTCATAACACCCCAAACATAGAACGACACAACAATTGATTCAGTTAACTAATTCAATACATATTTTTTTCTTAAATATGCTACTCTCTTTTTGCCTTTTGCAGTTACCTATCGATTTTTTAAGACAGAGTTCTGAAACTCTTTCTTGTTCAGTTAAAGGGACGATATGCCGTAGTACCGTAGATATTTCCTGGTTTCACATCTGTTTCCTATTAGTACAAGTGAGAACCAAAATGCACATTCCAATTCCTAGGTTTTTAGGTAAAAGGTTTCGGAGGCAAAGAAGTGCTATTCTTCTTTTAGCTTTTCGTCCGGTTATCAGATTTAGTGCAACGTTATTTTCGGAGTCAATGGCTTTATTACCTAACCTTTCTTCTGGTTTATGTATGGTGTATGTACGGAGTGTTCATTATAAAACTTCATCTAGCAGGCTATGAAATTTTTACAGAAAAGGATGACATAATCAAAATAAATGGACTTTTGTTTCTTCATCCTTTTCTTTTGACATTTCACAGCCAACTAGATGAAATTTTATAATGAACACCCCGTATGAATCTGCAATGTTTTGTCGCTCAGAGTTCGATTAAACTAAAGAAAAAAAATTTTAACTTTCTAATTTTATAAAAATGTTTTGTTTAATTATAATAAAATACCACTTTTTTTTTTACTAGATTCCAGACTTTTTCTACTTCCAGACTTTTTCTACCAGGCTTCAAGTTTGAAAATAATGAACTCTAAGCCAACCGTTTCCAACTTATTGTAGTTTTTCCGACTAGGTGTCTTGCCTGTTTTTAAGAGAAAAATTAGACATTTTCTAAGATTTTTACTAATTATTAAAGAACACCAATATTCTTAAGTAAATCATGTAAGATTTAGTTATGTGGCAGAAAGGTGTATTCTGGCATGTAATGAATTTCTTTTATTCTGAGGTTTAGAAAAACAACATTATTTTATGTATGGTTGGTTGTTATCTTGGGTTCTGGTCCTTTTGTCTGATTAAAATAAGTTACAGCGGGTGCTTCTAACTTCTTTGTTTAATGACGTTTCGACACAAATTGGTGCCTTCATCAGATTACTACAACACATGGAATACTTAGTTTAAAGATACAATTTTTACAAGAGCAGGGAGGAATGATATAAAGAAATACATGGAAAAAAAATTATATAAAGATTACTACAAGTACGAAATAAAATGTTGAAACATAAACGTATTGAGGGATGATTAAATTAAAGAATAAAATCGGTAACTCAAAGCAAAAGAGCGTCAAAAGTGAATTTATTTATTATTTTATGTTTGTATGTTGAACATCGTGCGAGTAAATAACTTCACTGCAGATACTGACGAAAGTACTGAAAAAGAAGAACAAGCCAAAAATACTAGAAAAAAAGGGGCTACAAAAAGGGTAATAATATATTCTCTTAATTTTTGAAATTTATCATAAAATTGATTATATCTTGGGTTGGAGTTACAAGGAAGTAGCGGAATTAAAAAATGCGTTTGAAAAGGAGATAAAAAAAGGCTGCTGCCCATAATCAGAAAAAATTAGAGAGTTTATAGGCAAAACAGGCAACAAACGAAGCGACGCTGTTATAAAATCCAAGATCGAGTGCATACTAAAATTGTTCATGAAATGATACCACAACGTAATGATTAATGAATTAACTGAATAAATATTCTGTATCGTATAACTCTTCTTAATATTTTAGTAAACACTAGTGGCAAAGTAGGTCCATTATTTTTCCTATAATATAAAAACCTACTACTCTGGAATAATCTCCAAAAAAAGAGAACATTTTCAGAATGTTTCTAACAATTTACATTTTTTTATTTGAGTATGTTTTAGAGAAGAAGACGTATTCTTAGAGTCAAAAATAAAACGTTTTCTTTTTATAAACATGTGTGCCAAAATGCATACCTTTCGCGTTGTAGCCATCGTCATTGTATTTTGGGCTAGAAAAACCGACTAAGCGTGTCAATGTGTGCCTTTAGTTACGAATCAATTTTTCTGTTTGTAGTCTTTTAATTTTTTAGATGCTCTATTCACTTTTAATTTAAAAAATATTAGAAATCAAGTTTTACGGGGGTGGAGGGAAACGACAGTTTTCGTTTTATTAGACACCAGTTTATGTTTGTATCAAGAATCTTTAAATTTAGAGAGAGAACACAAAAGTAAATTTTATCTCGTATTACATACATTTATCTAAAAATTACATCAAATAATACGTTACATTTTATTACCTATTAATACGTATAGTCCACGACCTGACAGTTAAAATCACACTGACAAGGATGTTTTGAATCTTTGGTTGAGTGGTGGTAGTTGCTATTAGCAGCAAGCAAAAAAATCTTTTTTCGCCGATTGTCAGTTTTAGTGACTAATAACAGGCAGTAGACTACAACTTTTAATGTCTTTGTAAGGTAGTAAAAATTTTAGGGTCGGGTAACATGTAAATCCTTTACATAATGTATGTTCTACAAAGTGATTCTAGTTGACATTAATAAATACAATAATACATTACTGCTTCAACTTCCTTCATAGCCTCGTCTTCGACTCGGCTGTGAATACAGCTGTGGCAGCAAATCTGCAGGCACTGTAAGGCGAAAAGCTACGCCTTGCAAAACAAGTTAAACAATTTTAAAAAATAAAAAAAAAAACTCAAAAATTGAACGAATTTGAAACTTGTTACCTGTGCTAGATAATCGGAAGTAACAAATGTTTACTGCCTAGACCTTAAAAGTAGTTTACTGCCTGTTATTAGTAATTTTTATTTTACTGGTGCTAGGTAAACGGCAGTAAGAAATTTTTACTGCATAGACATTAAAAGTTGTTGTTTACTGCCTGTTATTAGTCACTAAAATGTAACTTTTTCTGACAATCGGCGAAAAATAACTATTTTCTACAAACACATTAAAAACTCAACATTTAACGCGAATATGAACAATTAAAACACTTTTCCTACAAACGTCCAATAATGACATTTTAAGCTTTCATTAGACAAACGAAAACCTTTTTTGAGGATCAGACTGTGATGAGTTTACTTTACGCGCGTTACCCAGGGCAGCAAGCAAAATTTTTTTTTCTTCACTTTGACTTGAATTTTCAGGTTGTGAAGTAGGTACGTATTATGAGAAAATAAAATGCATCGTATTATTTAATATTGTTTGTAGCAAAAATGTTGTATGTTTTACGAGCAAAAACTAATATTTTTGCTCACGAGTGCTTGCCGCTCGACGCGAAGCGGATAAACTTCCCTCTCCGAGCAAAAAAGTCGTACTTTTCGCTCTTAATACATAAATAACTAGTATGTATTCGTGTTAAAAGTGTTTTACGGAACTCATGCAAATTGCAGAGCTCGCTAGGCTCGTCCTGCAAATTTTCGCATTTGCTGCCCTGGTAAAAGTAAACCCTTCAAAAACCGTCAAGTTTTCATTTGTCTAATCAAAGCATAAAATGTATCACCACTGGACATGCATAGATAGAGTAAATTGACCAACATTTTTAAGGGGACTTTTACAAGTTCAAGTAAAACTTCAGATTGAAGATAAAACACCAGACTTGACGTACATTCCATTATTTACTTGACAGATAAACAATACAATGTAGGTCATAGCTGGAGTTTCATCTTCAATCTGAAGTTTTACTTGCACTTGTAAAAGTCGCCCTTCGTGGTATAAGGAAAAACCATTTTCAAGAAAATCGTGGCCAACAAAAAGGAAATATTATCCAAATATTAGATTAAAAAAAAACTTACTATACTGCAATTTCATTTTTTGTTTTGGTTTATTTTCTTTTTAGATTTTTTTTATTTATTTTTATATTTATTTATTAATGCGCCTCACTTTAGTGGCGCATATTGGTTCTAAATTACAGTTACCTTCTCAAATGAAATAATGTTTACCTTTAACATACAAAGCTACGAAACTCAGAATTTGTTTCGGTTACAAAGTATTTATTTGCATACCCATGGTGATATGAGATATCTTTTGCACCGCCCACTCCTATCGGTTACATTCTGTCCAAAATTTAAATCGATAGAAGAACTTAAACAAAAATTAATCATCTCAATACTTATCTAATGCCTCCGAATAAAAAACGAGAAACTGACCAATTAGCCTAACCCAAATCCATACCGCGTGCTTCTTTGATGGTTTCGAAAAATCCTAATGCCATGTTATTTGTCAACGTCGGATGATCCAATAGGTAGGTACTTATAATATTCTTAACTGAAATCTTCACCAAATGCATCAATAATCGCTCTTCCCATGCCTTTTAAAATTTAAAGGGACCAGATGTAGAAATTTGGGGCGAACCCTAAAAGCTAAGAAATTTCCGTTAGGAGACAAAAGAGCCAATTCAGCTACTTGTTTGTGTTACAAGTGCATTAGGTAGAAAAAACCGAAATAAACCCTCCATAAAAATTTAAAAGCTGTTTGGCGAATTTCGTCTTTAACGACGGAAGTTATCTAATCGAATAAACCTTAAAATTAAATATGTCAAAATTTGGTTAATCAATATTCATATAGGTACAATTTCGAATTTGTACTTAATATATTATTCTTATTTTGACAGATGAACACAATTTGTTGTCATGGCTTATAAAAATCTTACAACACTGAACAAAACCATCTATTCTTTTAAAAAATTGGTTGACAAAAATTATCTTAATAATTATTTAAAATATGTATGGTGAATGAAGAAAGAGAAATATGAATTTTATAACTCCATAAACTAGTCTTTCGTCTTCGTAGCCAACTAAATATCGAAATACTTTATTCTGTTATATAGCCCCTTATATTAAATTAACTCACTTTTCAGTTGACTAGAGAACAATTAATAAGTTGTAACCAGTGACTTTGAATTAGTATAGGCAAAGGCAGGGCGATACCACTCGTTGTAAATGTGGAAAGGACGTTTGCCCTATCTCTTTCATCTTCACAAACTCCCATATATATTCTTTGTCATCGTGACACCGGGCCAATCAACGACATCAACGATGGCATAAGAAAGCATTATAAGCCAAGTGTATGTCCGTGCTTGGCTCGTTGTTTTAATTGCACGAAAGGGTGTCACAAGAGAGATAAACCTTATCGGATACCCTAATGTAGAAAGATGATCAGAAAAAAGAATGTTGGAGATCTTGGAAACATCGTGTATTTCGGCGACGTATCGCTATGTTAAAGAAAAGTAGATTCAAAAGAGAGAATTAAAAGGTTGTCTCATGTATCATTTGTCACTCTGTTATCAGTGTCTTAAATTAAATGGGTAATTATGAAAACAAACTAAAAAAGATGATGAAATTTTATTCTTGCTACTTTTTAAGCTAATCGTTTCCAGCGTTTCCAGGTATACTATTGATCTTTTAACTCCAATAAAACTCTATAGTACCCTTGGCAATAAAAACCTGAAAATTTGCTAGGTATAGGCAAATCAGATTCGGACTAGAAACGTATTGAATTGAATAAAAATAATTGCATTGCCATCATATACTATTCTCGACACCATAAACAACTAAGGGTTCTTGGAGAATACATTATGGATTTATTAGGGACAAATAATCTGTGGCCACAGGAATCACAGAGCATTTGTGGTGTATCCCGAGAAATACTATAACGTTTTTTCTTTAGAAATATTAAATAGGTCTTAATAAAAATATTTTATTTGTTGAAAATACAATTTACAATACAATTTTATAAGAATATTTCATACTGTTTAGAACAAATCAGTAAATTTGTCTTGTTTTAACTTTTTGAACTGTCAAACTAGAAATCTTCTGTACTTCCGTAACGGTGCTTCCAAAAACATTCGTTTATTAGAACTTTCTATTTTACAATAATGCCAGCAATCACCTCCTGAAGTTCAGATTATTTAAGAATCCCCCTGTGTAAGTACATAAATAATAACAACATATTAACTTTTTAGTGCGCTAAAGTCATCTGCGTCTACTTAAGTTGAACCTTTTTTTTAATATCTGCCGTTAAAATGTAAATCAAAGCGAACATCTTGCGTACCTGGCTTATATAAACCGGCCCTTAAAGGTTCGTTCCGGGTACGATGTGACTTCCAGAAATTTGGAAGTGATAGCGCCCTACGGGTTTCTAGGACAACATCATATATGACGGATGTGCCTTCGTACCCACCACGTATCATATATGAAAATTTTAAAATTCAAAAATTGTTTCCCCTCTTTTGAGTTTCGGTTTCTTTAGATCCCCCTCAACAGGAATCTGCTCTTATATATGCAATATATAACTTAGAAACACTGGACGTGAGGTCGCCTCTTGAACGTATCGGACGTGACAACTTAACAGGCATCAATATATATATATATATATATATGTATAGCAATTTTTTGCTTTTGACTTACTCGTTATTGAACACGACTTTTGGCTTACCTTGATCGGAGTGAATCCACTGTTCTTTCCTGTTGTTGATGTCCTCGTTCACCTCCCATTATCGAAAGTTCCATATGTGCAATATTTTCGAAGATAGACTCCTTTGGAGGTCGATTTTAAGGCGCTTTAAGAATCGCGTTTTTTAACAATTTTTAAAAAAATCTTTTTAGAGGTTAAATTAATTCGAATTGAGTTTGTTACGTTCTTAGGGGATTGCAACCTTGCCATTTCGATACCGCGAAAACATTTTTCCAATATTTTTTTTGAAAATGTCCAAAGAGGGGGGTATACGACTTTTTTTCTCAATCTTCAAATTTGACCTCCTGTAACTTAAGAACGCCTCAACCGAACGGAGTGAATCCAACTGCTTTTTCTTCTTCTTGATGTCCTCTTTCACCTCCCACTATCGGAAGTTCCATATGTGCAATATTTTCGGAGATAGACTCCTTTGGAGGTCGATTTTAAGGCGCTTTAAGAATCGCGTTTTTTTAACAATTTTAAAAAAAAATCTTTTTAGAGGTTAAATTAATTCGAATTGAGTTTGTTACGTTCTTAGGGGATTGCAACCTTGCCATTTCGATACCGCGAAAACATTTTTCCAATATTTTTTTTGAAAATGTCCAAAGAGGGGGGTATACGACTTTTTTTCTCAATCTTCAAATTTGACCTCCTGTACCTTAAGAACGCCTCAACCGATCGGAGTGAATCCAACTGCTTTTTCTTCTTCTTGATGTCCTCTTTCACCTCCCACTATCGGAAGTTCTATATGTGCAATATTTTCGGAGATAGACTCCTTTGGAGGTCGATTTTAAGGCGCTTTAAGAATCGCGTTTTTTAACAATTTTTAAAAAAATCTTTTTAGAGGTTAAATTAATTCGAATTGAGTTTGTTACGTTCTTAGGGGATTGCAACCTTGCCATTTCGATACCGCGAAAACATTTTTCCAATTTTTTTTTGAAAATGTACAAAGACGGTGGATTACGACTTTTTTTCTCAATCCTCAAATTTGGCCTCCTGTAACTTGAGAACGCCTCAACCGATCGGAGTGAATCCAACTGCTTTTTCTTCTTCTTGATGTCCTCTTTCACCTCCCACTATCGGAAGTTCTATATGTGCAATATTTTCGGAGATAGACTCCTTTGGAGGTCGATTTTAAGGCGCTTTAAGAATCGCGTTTTTTTAACAATTTTTAACAAAATCTTTTTAGAGGTTAAATTAATTCGAATTGAGTTTGTTACGTTCTTAGGGGATTGCAACCTTGCCATTTCGATACCGCGAAAACATTTTTCCAATATTTTTTTTGAAAATGTCCAAAGAGGGGGGTATACGACTTTTTTTCTCAATCTTCAAATTTGACCTCCTGTAACTTGAGAACGCCTCAACCGATCGGAGTGAATCCAACTGCTTTTTCTTCTTCTTGATGTCCTCTTTCACCTCCCACTATCGGAAGTTCTATATGTGCAATATTTTCGGAGATAGACTCCTTTGGAGGTCGATTTTAAGGCGCTTTAAGAATCGCGTTTTTTAACAATTTTTAAAAAAATCTTTTTAGAGGTTAAATTAATTCGAATTGAGTTTGTTACGTTCTTAGGGGATTGCAACCTTGCCATTTCGATACCGCGAAAACATTTTTCCAATATTTTTTTTGAAAATGTCCAAAGAGGGGGGTATACGACTTTTTTTCTCAATCTTCAAATTTGACCTCCTGTAACTTAAGAACGCCTCAACCGATCGGAGTGAATCCAACTGCTTTTTCTTCTTCTTGATGTCCTCTTTCACCTCCCACTATCGGAAGTTCCATATGTGCAATATTTTCGGAGATAGACTCCTTTGGAGGTCGATTTTAAGGCGCTTTAAGAATCGCGTTTTTTAACAATTTTTAAAAAAATCTTTTTATAGGTTAAATTAATTCGAATTGAGTTTGTTACGTTCTTAGGGGATTGCAACCTTGCCATTTCGATACCGCGAAAACATTTTTCCAATATTTTTTTTGAAAATGTCCAAAGAGGGGGGTATACGACTTTTTTTCTCAATCCTCAAATTTGGCCTCCTGTAACTTGAGAACGCCTCAACCGATCGGAGTGAATCCAACTGCTTTTTCTTCTTCTTGATGTCCTCTTTCACCTCCCACTATCGGAAGTTCTATATGTGCAATATTTTCGGAGATAGACTCCTTTGGAGGTCGATTTTAAGGCGCTTTAAGAATCGCGTTTTTTTAACAATTTTTAACAAAATCTTTTTAGAGGTTAAATTAATTCGAATTGAGTTTGTTACGTTCTTAGGGGATTGCAACCTTGCCATTTCGATACCGCGAAAACATTTTTCCAATATTTTTTTTGAAAATGTCCAAAGAGGGGGGTATACGACTTTTTTTCTCAATCTTCAAATTTGACCTCCTGTAACTTGAGAACGCCTCAACCGATCGGAGTGAATCCAACTGCTTTTTCTTCTTCTTGATGTCCTCTTTCACCTCCCACTATCGGAAGTTCTATATGTGCAATATTTTCGGAGATAGACTCCTTTGGAGGTCGATTTTAAGGCGCTTTAAGAATCGCGTTTTTTTAACAATTTTTAACAAAATCTTTTTAGAGGTTAAATTAATTCGAATTGAGTTTGTTACGTTCTTAGGGGATTGCAACCTTGCCATTTCGATACCGCGAAAACATTTTTCCAATATTTTTTTTGAAAATGTCCAAAGAGGGGGGTATACGACTTTTTTTCTCAATCTTCAAATTTGACCTCCTGTAACTTGAGAACGCCTCAACCGATCGGAGTGAATCCAACTGCTTTTTCTTCTTCTTGATGTCCTCTTTCACCTCCCACTATCGGAAGTTCTATATGTGCAATATTTTCGGAGATAGACTCCTTTGGAGGTCGATTTTAAGGCGCTTTAAGAATCGCGTTTTTTAACAATTTTTAAAAAAATCTTTTTAGAGGTTAAATTAATTCGAATTGAGTTTGTTACGTTCTTAGGGGATTGCAACCTTGCCATTTCGATACCGCGAAAACATTTTTCCAATATTTTTTTTGAAAATGTCCAAAGAGGGGGGTATACGACTTTTTTTCTCAATCTTCAAATTTGACCTCCTGTAACTTAAGAACGCCTCAACCGATCGGAGTGAATCCAACTGCTTTTTCTTCTTCTTGATGTCCTCTTTCACCTCCCACTATCGGAAGTTCCATATGTGCAATATTTTCGGAGATAGACTCCTTTGGAGGTCGATTTTAAGGCGCTTTAAGAATCGCGTTTTTTAACAATTTTTAAAAAAATCTTTTTATAGGTTAAATTAATTCGAATTGAGTTTGTTACGTTCTTAGGGGATTGCAACCTTGCCATTTCGATACCGCGAAAACATTTTTCCAAATTTTTTTGAAAATGTCCAAAGAGGGGGGTATACGACTTTTTTTCTCAATCCTCAAATTTGGCCTCCTGTAACTTGAGAACGCCTCAACCGATCGGAGTGGATCCAACTGCTTTTTCTTCTTCTTGATGTCCTCTTTCACCTCCCACTATCGGAAGTTCCATATGTGCAATATTTTCGGAAATAGACTCCTTTGGAGGTCGATTTTAAGGCGCTTTAAGAATCGCGTTTTTTAACAATTTTTAAAAAAATCTTTTTAGAGGTTAAATTAATTCGAATTGAGTTTGTTACCTTCTTAGGGGATTGCAACCTTGCCATTTCGATACCGCGAAAACATTTTTCCAATATTTTTTTTGAAAATGTCCAAAGAGGGGGGTATACGACTTTTTTTCTCAATCTTCAAATTTGACCTCCTGTAACTTAAGAACGCCTCAACCGATCGGAGTGAATCCAACTGCTTTTTCTTCTTCTTGATGTCCTCTTTCACCTCCCACTATCGGAAGTTCCATATGTGCAATATTTTCGGAGATAGACTCCTTTGGAGGTCGATTTTAAGGCGCTTTAAGAATCGCGTTTTTTAACAATTTTTAAAAAAATCTTTTTATAGGTTAAATTAATTCGAATTGAGTTTGTTACGTTCTTAGGGGATTGCAACCTTGCCATTTCGATACCGCGAAAACATTTTTCCAAATTTTTTTGAAAATGTCCAAAGAGGGGGGTATACGACTTTTTTTCTCAATCCTCAAATTTGGCCTCCTGTAACTTGAGAACGCCTCAACCGATCGGAGTGGATCCAACTGCTTTTTCTTCTTCTTGATGTCCTCTTTCACCTCCCACTATCGGAAGTTCCATATGTGCAATATTTTCGGAAATAGACTCCTTTGGAGGTCGATTTTAAGGCGCTTTAAGAATCGCGTTTTTTAACAATTTTTAAAAAAATCTTTTTAGAGGTTAAATTAATTCGAATTGAGTTTGTTACCTTCTTAGGGGATTGCAACCTTGCCATTTCGATACCGCGAAAACATTTTTCCAATATTTTTTTTGAAAATGTCCAAAGAGGGGGGTATACGACTTTTTTTCTCAATCTTCAAATTTGACCTCCTGTAACTTAAGAACGCCTCAACCGATCGGAGTGAATCCAACTGCTTTTTCTTCTTCTTGATGTCCTCTTTCACCTCCCACTATCGGAAGTTCCATATGTGCAATATTTTCGGAGATAGACTCCTTTGGAGGTCGATTTTAAGGCGCTTTAAGAATCGCGTTTTTTTAACAATTTTAAAAAAAAATCTTTTTAGAGGTTAAATTAATTCGAATTGAGTTTGTTACGTTCTTAGGGGATTGCAACCTTGCCATTTCGATACCGCGAAAACATTTTTCCAATTTTTTTTTTGAAAATGTACAAAGACGGTGGATTACGACTTTTTTTCTCAATCCTCAAATTTGGCCTCCTGTAACTTGAGAACGCCTCAACCGATCGGAGTGAATCCAACTGCTTTTTCTTCTTCTTGATGTCCTCTTTCACCTCCCACTATCGGAAGTTCTATATGTGCAATATTTTCGGAGATAGACTCCTTTGGAGGTCGATTTTAAGGCGCTTTAGGAATCGCGTTTTTTTAACAATTTTTAACAAAATCTTTTTAGAGGTTAAATTAATTCGAATTGAGTTTGTTACGTTCTTAGGGGATTGCAACCTTGCCATTTCGATACCGCGAAAACATTTTTCCAATATTTTTTTTGAAAATGTCCAAAGAGGGGGGTATACGACTTTTTTTCTCAATCTTCAAATTTGACCTCCTGTAACTTAAGAACGCCTCAACCGATCGGAGTGAATCCAACTGCTTTTTCTTCTTCTTGATGTCCTCTTTCACCTCCCACTATCGGAAGTTCTATATGTGCAATATTTTCGGAGATAGACTCCTTTGGAGGTCGATTTTAAGGCGCTTTAAGAATCGCGTTTTTTAACAATTTTTAAAAAAATCTTTTTAGAGGTTAAATTAATTCGAATTGAGTTTGTTACGTTCTTAGGGGATTGCAACCTTGCCATTTCGATACCGCGAAAACATTTTTCCAATATTTTTTTTGAAAATGTCCAAAGAGGGGGGTATACGACTTTTTTTCTCAATCTTCAAATTTGACCTCCTGTAACTTAAGAACGCCTCAACCGATCGGAGTGAATCCAACTGCTTTTTCTTCTTCTTGATGTCCTCTTTCACCTCCCACTATCGGAAGTTCCATATGTGCAATATTTTCGGAGATAGACTCCTTTGGAGGTCGATTTTAAGACGCTTTAAGAATCGCGTTTTTTAACAATTTTTAAAAAAATCTTTTTATAGGTTAAATTAATTCGAATTGAGTTTGTTACGTTCTTAGGGGATTGCAACCTTGCCATTTCGATACCGCGAAAACATGTTTCCAAATTTTTTTGAAAATGTCCAAAGAGGGGGGTATACGACTTTTTTTCTCAATCCTCAAATTTGGCCTCCTGTAACTTGAGAACGCCTCAACCGATCGGAGTGGATCCAACTGCTTTTTCTTCTTCTTGATGTCCTCTTTCACCTCCCACTATCGGAAGTTCCATATGTGCAATATTTTCGGAAATAGACTCCTTTGGAGGTCGATTTTAAGGCGCTTTAAGAATCGCGTTTTTTAACAATTTTTAAAAAAATCTTTTTAGAGGTTAAATTAATTCGAATTGAGTTTGTTACCTTCTTAGGGGATTGCAACCTTGCCATTTCGATACCGCGAAAACATTTTTCCAATATTTTTTTTGAAAATGTCCAAAGAGGGGGGTATACGACTTTTTTTCTCAATCTTCAAATTTGACCTCCTGTAACTTAAGAACGCCTCAACCGATCGGAGTGAATCCAACTGCTTTTTCTTCTTCTTGATGTCCTCTTTCACCTCCCATCACCACACCAAGAATTTTGATAACGGATTGAAGCGAATCATGAAACAACTGCAGGACTCTTAGTTAATTCATTTAAACAATAATATTTATTTTTTTCTTTATAGAGATAAAATAGGGAACTAAAAGTTTAGAATTAGATTTTTAGACTACCCCTTTAATCTTTCGACTTCTAAGTTCTTGCGTTACAATCATAAATATAATAAATTCTTTATTCGTTAAAAACATCAAGGAGTATCTTTTTTATTTTTATATTCTCTTTAATAACAATAATTATAGGATTAAAGTGTACGGAAGGACTAAAATGCTTTTAGTTTTTTTCAAAACAAAACTCTTCTCGCACTTTCAATCTTATAGTTAGCAAAAATTTATAGTGTATAGAAGAAGAGTACATATTGACCCAAAGGCGAGGATAGATACTTTAGCTTGCAATTTCACTTTAATCCTCCAAAAACCAAGTATTTTTTCTTGGAGCCGTTATAGGAATTAATCTTTTGAGGACGAAGTGAGCAAGAGATAACAGGAATCCTCTATTGAAAAGTAACTATGCATTTAGTGTTTAAATACTTCAATCCCACATTACTTTTTTCAGTAGTCAATAAATTGAGGTTTTCTCTGAAGGGAATAAATTTATTATTAAATGGCTTTAAATCCCAGATATTTTGGTGAAGAAACAAAACCTCTAGGACTTTAAAGTTAGTTGATATCTAGGTTTCTTATGGTGCTTTTATGAACTAAAAGAAAGAACACTTCAATAGTTTCAGGTTTTGCTTGTTTGATGTTCAATGAGTTTTACAAACAAAATCACTTTCGGTAGTTTAAGGTTATGCTACCTTTAGTTTTATTCGAATTTTATAGGTTCTATTTTACCTTCTAAAGGATTAAAGTAGAAGGTTAGAAATGATTTGTTTTTTTTGGTTTTTTTCGTATCAAACTTTATTTTCCTTTAGCAAATATGTGTTAAGTAAACTTACCGAATTTTTGTTGAAAAATTTAGTCTTAAAAAAGCTTGTATTAGTAGGTGACAACTATGTCTAAAATAAGTCTAACTGTTTGAGATTAAATTAATTTCCTTAATTTGCTTAAATCCTTTGAGAAACAATTAAAAAGTGTGTTTAAAAACAACTTAGGCACCCTCGGATTAAAGAGAAGGACTAAAGATTATCTTTGCTTCTGTCAGTCTAGTTAACCAGCAGTGCATTTAATTTTCCTCGTATGTTTATGGGGATCAAAATAGGAACGAGTAGAAATTGGAATTAATGAGTCACTACCTTTTTAATCCTTTAGCTATTATAAAAAATTGTTTTATTTGATAATATATTATAAAACATCTCTTACTACTTTAAAGATGTTGTAAGGACTAAAGTGTACAAACAACTAAGAACTCAGTTTCTGTAGTCCTTTGGACGCAAAACTTGCCTTGTTATTTCTAACACCTGAAGTTGGAGCGATAATTCTTTATTTCAGTTAATTTTCTGAAGGTAATCTCTGTTAGAGATTAATTAAATCTGTCGAAACAAGAGTTTCTTTAACAACCTATTACCTATTATTCACTTATTTTTGTCATCTAATTACCTTTCAAACCTTCATTTATTTTTATACTCATCTCCTTTTAGCACATGTTGAGAAGATACGATAAGTCAAATTTCCAACGCCTACTTGATGACAGTAATAAGTGAATGGCTTACAGGTATTCTAAAATAAAGATACGCACTAGAGATTATCTTTACTTCTGCTGATTTAGTTAAGTTAATTTGCTTTATATTTTATATAAATATTTATGACGATTAAAATAAGGATTAAAGGTTGGAAAATCTGAATCGCTATATCTTTAATGATTTGCCTCCCAAGAAAATGTGTGTTACTATTCTAATATTAGAGAAAAGAGTATCTTTATTGTGATAAACTATTAGAAAATTGTTTTTATTAAAGTATTAGTTCAGGGTGGATTTAAGGGATAAAATGTACAAACGATTCATTGTTCCTCAGGCTCATTGTTCCCTAAGTTCTTTAGGTATGAAACTTTTGCCTAAAGGAGCTATTTATACATATATTTGTATTCGTGGTATTGAAGAAGAGTTTTTAATTAGTTTAAGGTTGGCTTAAGGATTAAAAGTTCAAACGTGTAAATGCCCATGTTCCATTAGACCTTTGGGAGCGAAAGGGTGCCATTTATACTTATAATATTGAAGAGGAGGTTCGAAGACCTGTTATTTTAATCCAATGAAGGTTTAGAGAAAAAAAAACTATTTTTTTGGAACTGAATTCTGAACTAAAAGAAAAGTTTTATACTTTTCTATAATCCCGTAGTTCGGAAAAACATCATTTTGTGGGATACTAATAAAGTCGAAACCCCTTTTACCTTGCCACTTCACTTTAATCCTACAGTGGTAAACTAAGATTTGTCAAAAAAAATAAAGTGATTAAATTTATAAGTAACTGTATGTGTTATTTGAAAAAGTCAGGATTAGTGCAATCCCATCATCATGCTAGAGGTTGATCATTTTAATCCCTTCCCTCTCAAATAATCTCAAATCTTGCCTAAGGTACCCTGTTAACACGTTTTTGCTTAATGAAATAAAAGAAGGTAATAGCTTTATTCCTTTTGAGGTGTATGACTTTGAAATGCGTGTCTTTGCTTTTGCAGTACACCCTGAAACATTTCAATACAAATTGTTTTTTTTTATCGATTTGCTCAGGAATTCATATTCTCACACAAGCACTAATAATAACACGAACCAATAATTTCGTTACGCGTTATTGCTAATAACTGATACATTATCAATCAATCAATCTAGTTTTTATTGCAAAATTGCTGTGTCAATTTTAACAATTAGTTCGACCTTAAGTTCTGACATCAATGGGGCCTCGCTGGTTTTGCACTTAACCAATCATGACCTAATGTGTAGCGGGTGGTACTTTTTTGAGATTCCTTTCTCTTCTAATGCATTGTTTAAGTGTTTTGTAACAATGTTCTATTGTTTAAATTAAACGTACGCACATGGGGAGGTTTTTTAATAAACGTGTGTGATTGACAAGGCTAATCGATTGGTTGAAAAAAATTAAATTATGCATTTAGTGTTTAATTCAAATGTACAGTCGACGGCAGCTGAAATTTACATACCGCAAAGTAAACAAAAGATAAAAAGTGGGAAGTGGCGGTTTACGTTAACGTACAAACAAACTGAACATCCGTGTTACTATTGGACGATGGGAAGTAATTAAGATTATTGTGCTTATTATCGTCATTACGCAGTCCGTCGTAATTTATTCGCCCCGGCCAATGGCAAGCCCCCGATTACGTATGCGGCCCGGGACGAACCAATAGGAAGACGAGATTGTTTAGGCATAAAATTTGTATGGAACAATGTCCAATGCAAATTTCCGCCATGCAGATGACTAGGTGGTGTTGTGGCGCATATCGCCGGCATAGAGAATTTAGTGTGTTTAATTATGCATATTTATGTCTTTTTGCGGTCGTTAATTTTGTTAACAATGTACTTTATAAATAGGTATGTTGTTAAGGTATGAATAAGTGGTGCAGGCTTGTTTACTAGGCCTCGAGCGAAATCTTAATCATGCTGTACCAATAGCTGTCTATGAAGGGGGAACACATTCCCCATTATGCCCTCTACCTGAAACGATAATCCGACTTTTCAGGGTTAGAAATGTGCCCTTTGGGTTAAAAAAAACTATAAAATCAAAAACATGTTTTTCTTGAGGTGAAAGAGGACATCAAAAGGAGCAAAAATAAATAAATTCTAAAAGATGATCTTTTTTGAAGTGTTTTTTATAATCAATTATCAAAGGATTAAATAAAAATAGCTTAAGTTGAACCCCTAGCAGCGAGATTACCTTCATAAAACTATTAGGATTAAAGGTATTTATCTCAGCCAGTTCACGTCCTATAAGAGATTAAATTTAAAAAAAATATATTCCAGAAATTTGTTAAACACTATGAATATTCGTAAAACGTTAATAAAGTTTCATTTTGCAGGATGAAACAGAGAAACAAATCTTATCCACTTTAATCCTTCAGAAGATGATGAGAAAGGGCCTATACCGTAAGATGTACGGGCTGTTCATTATAAAATTTCATCTAGCAGGCTGTGAAATTTTGACAGAAAAGGATGACATAATCAAAATCAATGGACTTTTGTTTCTCCATCTTTTTCTTTTGACATTTCACAGCCAACTAGATGAAGATTTATAATGAACACCCCGTATATAGAGAGCACCTCTACAGTGTAAAAAAATTAAATATCAGATTGAAGTATTAATTATTGATATTAGTAACGGAAATTTTCTTAGAAAACGAAGGATTAAAGAGATAGTGATTCAGTAGTGTAGGTAAGTAAAATTATATATATACCTACTGTTTTTTAATTAATTAACACACGGAAAGGTAATCTTTAGTTATCCTCTTTAATCCTTGAGCACCAAGTTGTTAAATTTTAAAACGATAAATTATTTCCTGAGCCTCATGTATTGATATGTTAAGATTAACTTGAAAAATCATTCTCTCATCTACATTCATTCTTTTGCCCTCTAGATTAAAGAGATAGTTTATTCCTTTCTATTTCGTATGTGGTTTACAAAAACGTACAGCGTTTCTGGGACTACCAAAGTCGATGACACTTTAGTTTGCCACTTCACTTCAATCCTCCAATGGTGAACAATACTTTTTTGAAAAGATTGAAAGGATTTAATTTTTTGGTAGCTGTATGAGTTATTTAAAAAAAAGGAGCTAAGACTTGGATTTGATCTAAGGAGGAGCGGACTTAATTAGTTCTGGAACAATAGAAATTTAATCCTTCAAAACTAGGCTAAAAGACTAATAATCATTATTCTCTTTAATCTTTGAGAAACTAGTTGTTAAATTTTACTACGTTAAATTATTTCCTAAGCCTTCTGTATTGATAAGTTAAAATTAACTTGAAAAATCATTCTGTCATCTCCATTCATTCTTTTGCCCTCTAGACTAAAGGGATAGTTTATTCTTTTCTATTTCGTACGTGGTTTACAAAAACGTACAACGTTTCTGGGACTACCAAAGTCGAGGCCTCTTTAGTTTACTACTTCACTTCAATCCTTCAATTATAAACAAAATTTTTTTGGAAAAGATTAAAAGAATTCTATTTTATGGTGGCTGTGTGTGTTATTTAAAAACAATTGGAGCTAAAACTTCGATTTGATCTAAGGAGGCGTTGACTTAATTAGTTCTATAACAATAGAAATTTAATTTCAAAATACGGCTAAAAGAGAATAATCATTGTTCTCTTTAATCGTTGAGTACCTAGTTGTGAAGTTTTACTACGTCAAATTACTTCCTGAGCCTCCTCTATTGATAAGTTAAGATTAACTTGAAAAATCATTCTCACATCTACATTCATTCTTTTGCCCTCTGAACTAAAGGGTTTTCACTTTCAATTTCGTACGTGGATTATAAAAACGTAAAGCGTTTTTGGGACTACCAAAGTCGAGGCCCCTTCAGTTTGCCACTTCACTTTTATCCTTTAATAGTGAACTAAGATTTTTGGAAAAAATTGAATGGATTCAATTTCGTGGAAGCTGCATGTGTTATTTGTTATCAATAGAAATTTAATCCTTCAAAACTAGGCTAAAAGAGAAATAATAATTATTCTTTTTTAATCCTTGAGTACCTAGTTGTTAAGTTTTACTACGTCAAATTACTTCCTGAGCCTCCTCTATTGATAAGTTAAGATTAACTTGAAAAATCATTCTGACATCTACATTCATTCTTTTGCTCTCTGAACTAAAGGGATTTCACTTTAAATTTCGTACGTGGTTTATAAAAACGTACAGCGTTTTTGGGACTACCAAAGTCGAGGCCACTTCAGTTTGCCACTTCACTTTTATCCTTCAATAGTGAACTAAGGTTGTTGGAAAAGATATTGAATGGAATCAATTTCGTGGAAGCTGCATGTGTTATTTGTGGACTTAATTAGTTCTAGAACAATAGAAATTTAATCCTTCAAAACTAGGCTAAAAGAGCAATAATCATTATTCTCTTTAATCTTTGTGTACTTAGTTGTTAAATTTTACTACGTCAAATTACTTCCTGAGCTTCCTCTATTGATAAGTTTAGATTAACTTAAAAAATCATTCTCACATCTACATTCATTCTTTTGCCCTCTGAACTAGAGGGATTCCACTTTCAATTTCGTACGTGGTTTATAAAAACGTACAGCTTTTTTGGGACTACCAAAGTCGAGGCCCCTTCAGTTTGCCACTTCACTTTTATCCTTCAATAGTGAAATAAGATTTTTGGAAAAGATTGAAAGGATTCAATTTTGTGTTAGCTGCATGTGTTATTTGTGGACTTAATTAGTTCTAGAACAATAGAAATTTAATCCTTCAAAACTAGGCTAAAAGAGCAATAATCATTATTCTCTTTAATCTTTGTGTACTTAGTTGTTAAGTTTTACTACGTCAAATTACTTCCTGAGCCTCCTCTATTGTTAAGTTAAGATTAACTTGAAAAATCATTCTCACATCTACATTCATTCTTTTGCCCTCTGAACTAGAGGGATTCCACTTTCAATTTCCTACGTGGTTTATAAAAACGTACAGCGTTTTTGGGACTACCAAAGTCGAGGCCACTTCAGTTTGCCACTTCACTTTTATCCTTCAATAGTGAAATAAGATTTTTGAAAAAGATTGAAAGGATTCAATTTTGTGTTAGCTGCATGTGTTATTTGTGGACTTAATTAGTTCTAGAACAATAGAAATTTAATCCTTCAAAACTAGGCTAAAAGAGCAATAATCATTATTCTCTTTAATCTTTGTGTACTTAGTTGTTAAGTTTTACTACGTCAAATTACTTCCTGAGCTTCCTCTATTGATAAGTTAAGATTAACTTGAAAAATCATTCTCACATCTACACTCATTCTTTTGCCCTCTGAACTAGAGGGATTCCACTTTCAATTTCGTAGGTGGTTTATAAAAACGTACAGCGTTTTTGGAACTACCAAAGTCGAGGCTCTTTCAGTTTGACACTTCACTTTTATCCTTCAATGGTGAACTAAGATTTTTGGAAAAGATTGAAAGGATTCAAGTTTGTGTTAGCTGCATGTGTTATTTGTGGACTTAATTAGTTCTAGAACAATAGAAATTTAATCCTTCAAAACTAGGCTAAAAGAGCAATAATCATTATTCTCTTTAATCCTTGTGTACTTAGTTGTTAAGTTTTACTACGTCAAATTACTTCCTGAGCCTCCTCTATTGATAATTTAAGATTAACTTGAAAAATCATTCTCATATCTACATTCATTCTTTTGCCCTCTGAACTAGAGGGATTCCACTTTCAATTTCGTACGTGGTTTATAAAAACGTACAGCGTTTTTGGGACTACCAAAGTCGAGGCCACTTCAGTTTGCTACTTCACTTTTATCCTTCAATAGTGAACTAAGGTTGTTGGAAAAGATTGAATGGATTCAATTTCGTGGAAGCTGCATGTGTTATTTGTGGACTTAATTGGTTCTAGAACAATAGAAATTTAATCCTTCAAAACTAGGCTAAAAGAGCAATAATCATTATTCTCTTTAATCTTTGTGTACTTAGTTGTTAAGTTTTACTACGTCAAATTACTTCCTGAGCCTCCTCTATTGATAAGTTAAGATTAACTTGAAAAATCATTCTCACATCTACATTCATTCTTTTGCCCTCTGAACTAAAGGGATTTCACTTTAAATTTTGTACGTGGTTTATAAAAACTTACAGCGTTTTTGGGACTACCAAAGTCGAGGCCACTTCAGTTTGCTACTTCACTTTTATCCTTCAATAGCGAACTAAGGTTGTTGGAAAAGATTGAATGGATTCAATTTCGTGGAAGCTGCATGTGTTATTTGTGGACTTAATTGGTTCTAGAACAATAGAAATTTAATCCTTCAAAACTAGGCTAAAAGAGCAATAATCATTATTCTCTTTAATCTTTGTGTACTTAGTTGTTAAGTTTTACTACGTCAAATTACTTCCTGAGCCTCCTCTATTGATAAGTTAAGATTAACTTGAAAAATCATTCTCACATCTAAATTCATTCTCTTGCCCTCTGAACTAAAGGGATTTCACTTTCAATTTCGTACGTGGTTTATAAAAACGTACAGCGTTTTTGGGACTACCAAAGTCGAGGCCCCTTCAGTTTGCTACTTCACTTTTATCCTTCAATAGTGAACTAAGATTTTTGGAAAAGATTGAAAGGATTCAGTTTTGTGTTAGCTGCATGTGTTATTTGTGGACTTAATTAGTTCTAGAACAATAGAAATTTAATCCTTCAAAACTAGGCTAAAAGAGCAATAATCATTATTCTCTTTAATCCTTGAGTACCTAGTTGTTAAGTTTTACTACGTCAAATTACTTCCTGAGCCTCCTCTATTGATAAGTTAAGATTAATTTGAAAAATCATTCTCACATCTACATTCATTCTTTTGCCCTCTGAACTAAAGGGATTTCACTTTAAATTTCGTACGTGGTTTATAAAAACGTACAGCGTTTATGGGACTACCAAAGTCGAGGCCACTTCAGTTTGCCACTTCACTTTTATCCTTCAATAGTGAACTAAGGTTGTTGGAAAAGATTGAATGGATTCAATTTCGTGGAAGCTGCATGTGTTATTTGTGGACTTAATTAGTTCTAGAACAATAGAAATTTAATCCTTCAAAACTAGGCTAAAAGAGCAATAATCATTATGCTTTTTTAATCCTTGAGTACCTAGTTGTTAAGTTTTACTACGTCAAATTACTTCCTGAGCCTCCTCTATTGATAAGTTAAGATTAACTTGAAAAATCATTCTCACATCTAAATTAATTCTCTTGCCGTCTGAACTAAAGGGATTTCATTTTCAATTTCGTACGTGGTTTATAAAAACGTACAGCGTTTTTGGGACTACCAAAGTCGAGGCCCCTTCAGTTTGCCACTTCACTTTTATCCTTCAATAGTGAACTAAGATTTTTGGAAAAAATTGAATGTATTCAATTTTGTATTAGCTGCATGTGTTATTTGTGGACTTAATTAGTTCTAGAACAATAGAAATTTAATCCTTCAAAACTAGGCTAAAAGAGCGATAATCATTATTCTCTTTAATCCTTGTGTACCTAGTTGTTAAGTTTTACTACGTCAAATTACTTCCTGAGCCTCCTCTATTGATAAGTTAAGATTAACTTGAAAAATCATTCTCACATCTACATTCATTCTCTTGCCCTCTGAACTAAAGGGATTTCACTTTCAATTTCGTACGTGGTTTATAAAAACGTACAGCGTTTTTGGGACTACCAAAGTCGAGGCCCCTTCAGTTTGCCACTTCACTTTTATCCTTCAATAGTGAACTAAGATTTTTTGAAAAGATTGAATGGATTCAATTTTGTATTAGCTGCATGTGTTATTTGTGGACTTAATTAGTTCTAGAACAATAGAAATTTAATCTTTCAAAACTAGGCTAAAAGAGCAATAATCATTATTTTCTTTAATCCTTGTGTACCTAGTTGTTAAGTTTTACTACGTCAAATTACTTCCTGAGCCTCCTCTATTGATAAATTAAGATTAACTTAAAAAATCATTCTCACATCTACATTCATTCTCTTGCCCTCTGAACTAAAGGGATTTCACTTTCAATTTCGTACGTGGTTTATAAAAACGTACAGCGTTTTTGGGACTACCAAAGTCGAGGCCCCTTCAGTTTGCCACTTCACTTTTATCCTTCAATAGTGAACTAAGATTTTTTGAAAAGATTGAATGGATTCAATTTTGTATTAGCTGCATGTGTTATTTGTGGACTTAATTAGTTCTAGAACAATAGAAATTTAATCCTTCAAAACTAGGCTAAAAGAGCGATAATCATTATTCTCTTTAATCCTTGTGTACCTAGTTGTTAAGTTTTACTACGTCAAATTACTTCCTGAGCCTCCTCTATTGATAAGTTAAGATTAACTTGAAAAATCATTCTCACATCTACATTCATTCTTTTGCCCTCTGAACTAAAGGGATTTAATTTTCAATTTCGTACGTGGCTTATAAAAACGTAAAGCGTTTTTGGGACTACCAAAGTCGAGGCCACTTCAGTTTGCCACTTCACTTTTATCCTTTAATAGTGAACTAAGATTTTTGGAAAAAATTGAATGGATTCAATTTCGTGGAAGCTGCATGTGTTATTTGTTATCAATAGAAATTTAATTCTTCAAAACTAGGCTAAAAGAGCAATAATCATTATGCTTTTTTAATCCTTGAGTACCTAGTTGTTAAGTTTTACTACGTCAAATTACTTCCTGAGCCTCCTCTATTGATAAGTTAAGATTAACTTGAAAAATCATTCTCACATCTAAATTCATTCTCTTGCCCTCTGAACTAAAGGGATTTCACTTTCAATTTCGTACGTGGTTTATAAAAACGTACAGCGTTTTTGGGACTACCAAAGTCGAGGCCCCTTCAGTTTGCCACTTCACTTTTATCTTTCAATAGTGAACTAAGATTTTTGGAAAAGATTGAAAGGATTCAGTTTTGTGTTAGCTGCATGTGTTACTTGTGGACTTAATTAGTTCTAGAACAATAGAAATTTAATCCTTCAAAACTAGGCTAAAAGACTAATAATCATTATTCTCTTTAATCTTTGAAAAACTAGTTGTTAAATTTTACTACGTTAAATTACTTCCTGAGCCTTCTGTATTAATAAGTTAAAATTAACTTGAGAAATCATTCTGTCATCACTATTTATTCTTTTGCCCTCTAGACTAAAGGGATAGTTTATTCTTTTCTATTTCGTACGTGGTTTACAAAAACGTACAACGTTTCTGGGACTACCAAAGTCGAGGCCTCTTTAGTTTGCTACTTCACTTCAATCCTTCAATGGTAAACAAAATTTTTTTGGAAAAGATTAAAAGGATTCTATTTTATGGTGGCTGTGTGTGTTATTTAAAAACAATTGGAGCTAAAACTTCGATTTGATCTAAGGAGGCGTTGACTTAATTAGTTCTATAACAATAGAAATTTAATCCTTCAAACCTGGGCTAAAAGAGCAATAATCATTATTCTCTAATCCTTAAGGACCTAGTTGTTAAATTTTACTACGATAAATTACTTCTTGAACCTCCTGTATTAATAAGTTACGATTAACTTGAGAAATCATTCACTCATTAACATTCATTCTTTTGCTCTCTAGACTAAAGGGATAGTTTATTCCTTTAAATTTCCTTTTTGTAAGCCACGTAGATTTACAAAAAACGTACAGCGTTTCTGGGACTACCAACGTCGAGACTAGTTTAGTTTACTACTTCACTTTAATCCTTCAATGGTAAACCAAATTTTTATGGAAAAGATTAAATTTTCTTCAACACTATATCAATCGCAGCGTTTCTATTGATTTGATGGGGTTGAACAATATTTCCCAAGTGGTTATAAAGCACCACTTTCTCCAAGTTTCAGCATTCAAAACCAACATCAATCGACAAATACCGCCCATCTTTCACCAATACCCATCTAGAGGCTTAATGATTATGGAAATCACTACAAATTGCAATAAGCAATTTCTAATTGTTCTCGCTGAATCGAAGAAACAACACCACGCCGCAGATCGAAAGGGCGCCCCATAAAAAACTCTTACGTCATTCGGCGAGAAAAGAGCACATTCCAATTCGCGTGTATCTGCATAATACCATTTGTGTTCAATGAGGTCGACGCCAGAATGTGAATGTCAGGGTCTTGGAAAGTAAGTTTTTAGGAAATTTCTTGATGAAGACAATGATGTCCAAGAGTGGATTTTGAACCTTATATTTGAAATAAATACTGATTAACACTATTACACAGAAGCCTTAAGCTTTCTTCATTTTCTTCTTTTGAATTAATGGTGCTTCCCCGCTTGACTTTTAAAGTGCGCCATAAAGTTGAAGACGTTTGTTTAACAATACCAACTTTTAGATAGCGATCTATTTATTGCCATATAAAGATTCAGTTCTTTCGTAACTAACTGTTCCTGACTGACACGAGGTATTCAATGCCTCCTGATCACGAGAGTTTACCATTGTTTTACCTACGTGTAAAACACACCAAAGACCCAGAGTAAACACACGTATGCATTAATAAGATCATCAATGGTGGTACCTTTCAGGACTTCCTACGTTGGCATTATTAACGAACAAATTTGTAGCACTTAACCCGTATTATTATGTAAATAATTTTGTAACAATGCGTTTTTGATGCTGCGATGTAAATCACGACGCAGCCATGGGTGGTTAATGCCTAATTATCTTGAAGAAATACTGGGTTTTGCGCACAGAATGAACGTAGGTTTTGGATGAGTTAAATAAAAGCGCTGAAGAAAGGAATGGTCGTTCTTCCCAATGCAAATCTCCTTCAAATTTAAAGGGATAGAAATAACAAGGCTATTTTTGCTTCCAAAAGACTAAAGAAACCGAGTCGTTAAAATAATAGGAGACATTTTATAATATTTTTTTTCAAAATATTAAACAATTTTTTTTTATAATAGCCAAAGGATTAAAAAAATAGTGACTCATTAATTCCAATTTCTATTCGTTCCTATTTTGTTTCCCACAAAAATCTATATATACGAGGAAAATGAAATGCTCTACTTGTTAACTAAACTGACAGAAGCAAAGAAAATCTTTAGTTCTTTTCTTTAATCCGAGGGTTGTTTTAAAAAACATTTTTTAACTCTTTCTCAAAGGATTAAATTAGAGAAAATTAAGGAAATTAATTTAATGTCAAACAGTGAGACTTTGTTTAGATACTTGTAGGATTAAACTTGAGAGACTAAATTTTTAAACAAAAATTCGTTTATTTGTATTAAACACATATTTGTTAAGGGCAAATAAAATTTTATACGAAGAAAACTTTATCCTTTAAATCCTTAAGAAGGTAAATATTCTATAAAATCTGAATAAAACTAAAGGTAGCGTAACCTAAACTATGTAAGCATTTTAGTCTTTCTGTACATTTTAGTCCTATAATTATTGTTGGTAAAGAAAATATAAAAATAAAAAAAAAATAATTAATAATTTAAAGATTAAAGATTCTATTTATGATTGTAACGCAAAAACTTGAAGTCGAGGGATTAAGGGATAAATAATTATTTAAGAATCCTGCAATTCTTTAATGATGCGATTTAATTCATTACTAAAATTCTTGGTGAACAATTCGAGGTGAACAGGGACATCAAGAAGAGGAAAAAACAGTTGGACTCCCTCCAATCGGTCGAGGCGTTCTCAAGTTACAGGAGATCGAAGTTGAGAATTGAGAAAAAAGTGGTAATACCCCCCCCCCCCCCTTTGGACATTTCGGAAACATTTTTTTTCTGTTTTTGATCTGAATGGCACGTTTGCAATCCCCTGAGAACATAACAAACTCAATTCGAATTAATTTTACCTCTAAAGAGGTTTTTTTAAAAATGGTCAAAAAACGCGATTCTAAAAATGCTTATAAATCGACCTTCGAAGGGTATTATCTTCGAAAATATTGTAGCTAGGTGGGAGGTAAAAAAGAACATCAAGATGACGAAAAAGCAGTTGGATCCACTCCGATCGGTCGAGGCGTTCTCAAGTTACAAGCGGTCAAAGTCGAGAATTCGAAAAACTCAGTTCTAAGGAACTAAAGGAATAAGATGTTCCTTTAGTACAGATTATTAAAAATATTTACCAATTTATGTTTTCCCCAATGCAATTCTCCTTCAAATTTGGGGAAGATTAAAATAACACATCTTCAATATTTCACTCCAATACCTAGTTCTAAAGAAACTGTGAGCCTTTAGTAGTCGTTTGTACACTTTAATCCTTAAGCCCACCTTTAACCAATACTTTAATAGAGACAATTTAATAATAGTTTATCAAAATAAAGATACTCTTTTCTTTTATATTACACTAGTAAACACAGTATTTCTTGGGAAGCAAAGGAGATAGCGATTCAGATATTCCAACCTTTAATTTCTATTTTGGTTGTTATAAATATTTATGTAAATATAAAGCAATTTAAATTAACTAAATCAGCGAAAGCAAAGATAATCTCTAGTTCTTATCTTTATTTTAGACTACCTATAAGCCATTCACTTATTACTGTCATCAAGTAGGCGTTGGAAATTTGACTTTGACATTTTGATCATAAATTCTCAACATGTGCTAGAAGGAAATAGGTACAAAAAAAATGAAGATTTGAAAGGTAACTAGATGACAAAATAAGTGAATAGGTAATAGGTTGTTAAAGAAAATCTTGTCTCGACAGATTAACTTAATCACTAACTGTAATTACTTTCAAAAAATGAACTGAAATAAAAAAATATTCTCACCAACTTTAGGTGTTAGGTACTAAGAACTATTTTTTCAATTACCAATAGGAAAATTTATTAATCGCTCACTAAAAATAAAATGGCAAAATATATGACTTAAGTGGAAGTATTTTTCCCTTCATTCCTGAAGCTTAAGCCTTTCAAATAAAGGGTGTAATAGTTGTTAATGCATAGCAGCAATAGTTTTAATCTCTTCATGAGAACACTTGATACTTACAATATGACACACTTATAATATTAGTAAGGATACTCACTATTTCTTACTAATATTATGGGACCTGAAGCTTAACACAATATTACACAACACACTTACAATATGAATAAGAATGCTCACTTTTTCTTACTAATATTGGTACAACGACATTAAAAATGTCATAGCTATTATTGCTCTTCCAGCATAGCTTTGAAGGATTAAATACCTATTGTTAAAGAAGTTTTAGATAAATACAAGTCTTACCTCCAATTACATACAATGCAGTTACTAGCAAATTGAATCATTTCAATCATTTTTCAAAAAAACTTAGTTTACCATTGAAGGAGTAAAGTGAAGTAGCAAGCTAAAGTGGCCTCGAATTTGCTAATCCTACGACTCCCAGAAGCGCTGTAAATGTTGGTAAACTATTTACGAAATTGAAGGGAATAAACTATTCCTTTATTATAGATTTTCAAAAATATTTACCAATTTATATTCTTCCCACTGCAATTCTCCTTCAATTTTGAGAATGATTAAAATAACACATTTTCAATATTTCTCTCCAATACCCTGAATAACTGCTAATAAATACTACTACCTAATAAATAACTGCTTTAGGTAAAAATGTCCCTCCCAAAGAACTAAAGAAATTGTGAACCTTTAGTCGTTTGTACACTTTAATCCTTAAACTCACCTTTAACCAGTACTTTAATAGAGACATGTTTCTAATATTTTATCGAAATATCAATACACTCTTTTTTGTCTTATTACCTACTATTAATGTAAAATGTTTAAAACCCAAAGGATTAAAGAGACAATGATTCATTAATGTTTGTAAGTAAAATTAAATATACCTAGTGTTTTTTAACTAATTAACACACGGAAAGGTAATCTTTAGTTTCTCTCTTTAATCCTTGAATACCTAGTTGCTAAATTTTACTACATGAAATTACTTGTTGAGCCTGCTGTACTAATAAGTTAAAATTATTATGAGAAATAATTTTCTCATCTACATTCATTCTTTTGCTCTGTGAACTAAAGGAATAATTTATTTCCTTCAATTTTGAACGTAATTTACAAAAATGTACAGGGTTTCTGGGAATCGGAGGTCTACCAAATACCAAAGTCGTGGCCACTTTAGTTTGTCACTTCACTTTAATCCTTAAATGATGAGTTTTTTTTTTTTGGAAAATATTGAAAGGATTCAATTTGCTGACAACTGTATGTGTTGGCGCTAAAAATTGGAGCTAAGGCTTTTGCTTCAGCTGGGGAAGCTTCTATAACAATAAAAACTTAATCCTTCAAAACTATTTATTTTAGAGGAGCAATAATCACTATGACATTTAATATCAAGTTTTGTCGCAATATTACCCAGAAAAGTGTGTTTTAAAATGGCAAAAATGTCGATTCTAAAAGTGCCTACAAAATGACAACCAAAGGAATGTGTCTACAAAAATGTTTTACCTACAAGACCATAGATAAACTTAACTACTAGATTGAAATGTCCATTAAAAACAGGTGAAGCCTGAAGAAATTTGACAGTTCATAAAAGACTTATACATTATCTCGCCAGACGGCGCCATTTGACATTGACAAACTGTAGACAGGACGTTGCGTCAATCATTTGGCAATAGACGATTCCAGAACAGCTGTTTTTGATTAGGTCCGCCATCCTTTATTGTGGGTCAAACAAACCATGTAGCCAAACATACGAAACTTTCCGTGTTTATACTGAAATGATCCACAAAGATCATGACAATTCACATGTTGGTACTTTGGGGGTGAGAAATCTTTTATTAAAAGAATATTTTTCTGTTGTTATTTACATTTTTTTCACATTATTTTTCCTCTTACCGATTTTAAAACAACATAAATAAATTTATGTATAAAGTATATTTTTAGTTTATGTAAATAGTGAGAATGGCAACCCCGCCGCCGATTTATTAATTTGGATGTGTAAACGTAAACGTTTGAATAACATATAACATCGATTTTGTTGGTTTGAACATTGAAACTTATTGAAAAAGTCTTTATTTCAAATTTTTGTGCCGAAAATGTTTAGAAGTGAATATTACTTCAAGCTTACTGGTGATGTCAAGTATCCTTATGACCAGAAAGTGGAAATTATAAACAATATTGATCCTTACTCCCTTTCGCCACAAGATTTGAGTTTCCCAATTTGTGATTTGCCAAATGTGACCTTACTGGATTTTGCAGACTATTTTATTTTAAAGCCCAGTTATTATACGTAGGTTCTAAGCAGCAGTTGAAAGCATATAAAAGTCTACAAGCTTTTAAACTGTATGAATCTGGTGCAGTTCTTCGATCCATGCAAAACAAGTCACCAAGGATGCTTATGTAATTTTAAGTAAGGTAAGATCAATTTAAACAAGCTACTGCTTTAGCCATAGTTATAGCTTATGCGGTTTTTTTATAGTTTTTCCTACAGTCTTAACTTCAAGACTAGCATATTCATCAAATGGTGTGAATAGCTATAAGTTTCTGAATTCTCATATATCAATTTAGGGCCTGCTGTTTTTTTGTCACAAAATGAACCAAATTGAGTTTAACCATACAGGCAGAAATTCAACTAATTGTCAGCTGTGTTTTCTCCTTATATTTTATACATACTTAGGGCAGGACAACTTGACTTTATAAAACTGGGCATTAGCATAATCGCATAACTTTTCAATTCCATCAGAAATCTCATTAAAGTAAAGTTCTTATTAAAGGTGCTTATCAAGACTATGTTAGGTTTAGAATCACTGGGTGTACACATTTTGCAGATTTAGTTGTAGGTATTCAGAAGAATTTATGGTGACATAAATTAAACTTTTTAATAGATTTCCTCAAAATTCACCCCAGAGGCTCATTTATCCCAGAGGTATAATTACTGGTGAGTTTTATTGTGGGCACATAGAATATTTAGTGAAATTTAATTGAATTTAGTAATATTTAGTGAAATTCAAGGAAATTTTACTTGACACTTAGTGGAATGAATTTGAACATAATTTATGAATTGATTTACCTATCGTTTTAGGTCCTGTGTGAACATGTGATAAGACAAGATATCAATTTATTTACACAATAAGCCTCATTTGCGAGGTTGTGGTTTAACAGAGTCAAGTGGGCTGTGAATCAAGGAATCTCTCACCAAGTAAAAGAATATGTTGGTCAAGTGCAGACATTTTGTTGCAAAGGAGGCAGAAAATGTCATAAAATTAACATGACTGCCATAAAAGTACATAGGTAACTCCAGATATAAGAAAGGGCATGAATGCAAAATGCAAATTATTTTCACTTGTATTTTAATGTGAGAGATCTCTTTCTTTGAGTTGTTGAAAGAAAATAGTGGGGGTGACAACTCGAGTAAAATTCATTTTATCATAAATGCTTTTATTACTCCAACTTTTTGGGTCAAAAATTCATACCCAACTTGAGAACTTCTTCCTGAACTTTTCTGTTGAACTCCTACTGTTACATGTAAGTCATTCACTTGTTATTGACATCAAGTAAGCATTGGAAACTAGACTTTGACATTTTTATTGTATTTTCTCAACATGTGCTGAAAGGAGATATTTAGGTTTTAAAAAAATGAGGATTTCAAAGAGAATGAGATGACAAAAATAAGTGAATGACTTGTATTTACCTATTATACTCTACCTGTTTATTGTATTTAATAATATTAGTGTAAATTTGCAGTATTGTTAGGGTTGTATTAATTGTTACTTAATATCACTCTTATTGACATGCTCAGAACTGCATATAAAAACATGTTGTGTATCATATAATTTTACAGTGAAAATAATATACTTAATGTTAATATACCTACCTGCCTAATATCCAAAAACTTTTTACAACTTTGACACCCTGTCCTAACTTCAGAGAGAATCGGATCGGAAGCTCCAAAATGGCATTATAAAACCCCACTTAGTAGTGTTTATAATTTAACCAGCACCAAGCCACACTTAGCTAGCTACAACCTTTGACAACAACAATTGAAGCTCCTCCTTGAAACATTATAAAATATTTTTGTAATGCTTTTATTCCAGCCAATGTACCAAATTCTTGATTGTAAGACATGAAATATGAAATAAGACATAAAAGTCTTGTAAAAGGATTCTAGGTGGTTGGTCTAATGACAGATTTAGAGAAGTATTTAAATGGTAAGTTTAACAGGACTTTGATGAAAGGACAGTATGTACTAAAATAGTGCGATGGAAACATCTTGGACTTCCATTGTCTATATTGAGTTTTTTTACACGACATTTCGAGCAGTGGAATCTCTGCTTGTTTTCAAATGAAACTGAAACAAGCAGAGATTCCAGCCTCACTTGAAAATGAGCAGAGATTCCACTGCTCAAAACGTCATGTAAAAATACTCATTAAAGACAATGGAAGTCCAAGATGTTGTCTTGGATAGATAGATCATTGTCTACCACCTTTAAACAAAATTAGTGGTATGTTTAAAAGCAGATAGTATGTTTAAAATATTTTAATATGTTTAAAATATTTTAATATGTTTAAAAGTCCACAGAACTTTCTTATGATGAAAAAAATATAAACATGTCTTGTACGTAGTTGGACTAAAGATGAATTTAGAAGATAAGTATTTAAATGGCAAGTTCAGCAGGACTTTTATAAAAGGATAATATGTAACGAAATAGTAGTATGTTTAAAAGTAAATAAAATGTTTAAACTATTTTAGTATAAATATCTATAATATATATGATAGTATGTTTAAAAGTGGCTAGACATTCTTACAATGAAAAACTATAAACAAACAATACTGTACGGATCAGAACCAATTACATACCTACAACTTTTTGGAGGGCCTGTAGAAAGGCATAATTTTGGTTAACTAGTTAGTTCTAAAATGCTCATTGTTAATATCAGATTTTGTGTGTTTAAGTTTAAACTAAAATTAAACTACCTCATTATCAAAGTATGTATTTTTCTTGCTGACACAACTTTTGACTGGAAGCTCTTAAAATTATTGTATAAAACTTCCTTTGCCTAAAAGAAACAACATAGGAATACACTTATTACCTAAACTCTATTTACAAATCATACCTGTGTTTGGATCACACTTAGCTTTTTTAAAATTCCTTTCAAGAACCGAAATTCTAGCTGAACAACCAGCCTGGGTTTGCCTTTCAGGGCAATGCAGGTTTTCCTACAATTTTAAACATAAATAAGTAGGTATGCTCCAGTATACCTGCACATATACCTATCTAAATACTTTTTAAGAATAATTACTGTTGAACTTACCAGTTATGAAATATCAGGTAATACGTCTCTTGCTAAGTCATTTTTGCTTCCTTTAAGGCTTGAAATTCAAACCCAAGCATTTCCATGTTCAGTGTTCACTAACCAGGCAGATCAGGAAATCGAAAGAATGAAACGGTATTTCAATTATCTCATTCAGTACGCATTTGAACATAAACGACATTACAAGAATAAGACATTTCCAATAAGGGCATAATTCAAAGCAACACTTCAGAGGATGATTAGGCCGCTTAGAGACTTTAGGGTATACTTGTAGTTAAAAATATCTTAAATCAAAACTGAAACATGATAAAGATCGATTTTCAAGTTTCCTTTGACAGTGACATTGTGGGGCAAACATATGTCAAATGACGTAATTTTGGAATCGTCTATATTGACCGAGTATGTCAATGTTATTATGATGACGTCACCGAGATTACTCTCAAATACAATGCTCTCAACTAGCATCAGCGTCATCTATTGATTCATTTCAGAAATTTTGAGCGGTTGATTTGAATACACTTTTCCTACTGCAGTGTTCAGTAGGGCACAGACGCAATTATTAAAAACTTGAGCAATAAGTTTTATGTTTTAAGTGTTTTCCTCATCTGATTGGCACGAGCAAAATTTCGACCAATCAGATGGAGGAAAACACTTCAAACACAAACTTATTGCTTAAGTTTTTCATTATTGTGTCTGATCCCTAAGAAAAAGTCATCAGCTTGGAAGAAAATTTTGATAAAGAAAGGATGAAGTAATAAAAAAAGTTGATAAAACTCTTGTTTCTCCTATCTTTTCTCTTGACATTTCCCATCCAGTTTGATGGCCGATTTCTCTTGAAAACCCCTACAATGCAGTATTGTACACCAGTAACGATTACTTATATAATAATTTATTTCCTAAATTAAGCACAATTTTTTTATTGGGAAGAGAAATTAATCAATGTACGGGGATACGTACAGAAATAATACTACAACGATATAAAAAAAAGTATATTTTTGTTTCTACATTTAAGTATCTACGCTCCTACAGAAATAGTACCAGCAGCAATTAAGCTGAAATCCTATATATCCTAATTACTAATTATAATTACCAGTTGATGAAACAACAACCTTCTTAAATAAAGGTATCTGTATTTCTTCTTGATTAGTAGACGTCGTAGTATCTGTAAAATGGACTTACATATTAACAACCTTATTAAGTATAAAAAATGCTCGCTATGGTTTTCTCATATATTTAAGATTAAGATCTCATCAATTTAGACAACAAAATAGCGTTGCACTTTGCAATTTGCATCTGATGTTTTTATTGTAACAAACAGAACAGTAACCACGGTAACAGAAAGAAATTGAAGCGAAATGACTTATTTAGAATATAAATAGCGCTGCTTTATATTTTCTTTCATTCCTCGCCATCACGTATTCGCACTCACGAGGGAGATAGATCTATGTTCGCTCCGTCTAGAGTTTCAAACCGAATTTGACAATAAACTGGCATTGATATTAATTGATTGATTTTTGACAAATTATCAAACATACTCTGCCATCTGGTGTATGACTTTTCGTCTAAGGCTTAAAAAATGCCAAAAAACAGGCTTCAGACCTGCCATTTTTGATTTGATGAGTCTATTATTAGATACTGTATGTACTGGACTGTTGGTCCTGTAGGTGGAATGGTCCTGTAGGTCCAATCGATCTTAAGTTACAGGTGGCTAAAATTGAAAACTGAGAGAAAGTCGTAATTCCCCCCCCCCCCCCCCCCCCGGTCCCTTCTTATGGTTAATTTAAAAAATATTTCAGTTTTTTTTTTTGGAATAAGACGTTTGCAATCTACTAAAAACATAACAAACTCAATTCGCATAAAATTAGCAAGAACAGTATGTTTTTCAAAATGGTTAAATAGTCGATTCTAAAAGTGCCTAAAAATAGACCATCGATGGAGTGTATTGTACACCTACGGGACTTCCGTGATGGTGGGTTGTAAAGGTACAGGCTGTCAAAGTTGTATATTGAGAAAAAAGAGGTAATACAACAAGCCTTTAGTCAATTTAAAAAAAAAATCAAGTTATTGATAAGATTTGCAATCTCCTAAGAACGTAACAAATTTAATTCGAATAAAATCGCTCAAATAAGTGACTTTTTGTAAATTTGCAAAAATGTTGACTTTAACAGTGTTCATGCAAAAATCGACCAACGAAGGGGCAAAAAGCAGTTGCATTTAATCCAATCGTTCTCCAGATGGTCAAAGTTGAAAATTACAAAAAACAAAATTGAAATATAGCAAACTAAATTAGAATTAAAATTATCAGAAAAGTAAATTATAAAAAATAGCAAAAAAGTCGATTCTAAAATTAACAATTTTTGTTTCGTTCCAGGTACGTGAAGCACTTTATGCCAGGATAACATCGGCGGGGATGTTATTGAACAACTCATCAAGATACAAGTAAGAAACTTATTTTTTAGTTTCCTTTCCCCATTATATTCCAACATTATAAACATAACTTTGCTAGCAAGTCAAGCAACATTAACATTTACTGCTGCCAATAGCGCCAACAACGTTCTCGAAAAATCGCTCCTTGCAACTGGAAAGTTGCCATAAACTTCTATATAGTGGCAGCGGTGCAATCACCATTTATCGATTGAGGATTTTGCATATTATGCCCAATTAATTAAAGTGATATACGACGCCGTAATAATGGAGAAACCATAAGTAGTAATTTTATCGCGGATCGCAGCGTGTTCGTGTTGATAGTGGCCCAGTTCGCTTTGCGGCCCCGGTATATAGATGATACAATTAGATGCAATTACAAAGGAATGTAAATCCTTGTTTAATGGGTTGATATCGACGATATTTGTTCCAATTATTAGCGTCGTTTGTCGAAAGGACTTAGTTCGTAATTTATTGGGTTTGCGGCTGCGTTGCACCTGGGCAAGGAAAGTAGAGTGAGTGCACCCATTTTATTTTCGTTAGAAACTTCTGTTGGGGATTTTACTGTGCAAGGCATTTCTCCAAACAAATTCACATTACTTATAACTTATAACTTACTCAAAATGTTTACTGTTCAACTGAACTCAGAAGGTTCTGAGTTTCAATACAATAAACCATAGAAGGAACTTTCTGATTCAAAATAAAGCAACTTCTGAGCTTCTGTTAAAAACTTACATAATCAGAATCATATAATCCCAATGGCCATAGAAGACAATTTCTCAGTCTGAGTCTAAAATAACAGCTTTATCTCTTAATCTCCAATTTACTCTCAAATCTCAAATTGTTCTTTAAGTCACTCACACAAAACGTTTTCTGAATTCCTGTTGACAGAAGAGGTCAGAATTCCGCTATTTCGATGGCATATTTTAGCTATAAAAGGCTTTTTTGGGTCCAGAATTTTTTTTTATTTTCTTTTATAAAAAAAACTATCGAGGTAACGTTTTGAAAAATTAGGTAATGATTAGGGCAAAAATCGGTTAAAAATTACCTAAATTTTCGAAAAAATGCAGGCTAGAATTAGGGAAAAAATCGGTTAGAAGTGACTGAAAGCGTCTGAAATGCACAATTGCAGTTTTTTTCATAAATTCAATTAAGAATGAGAGTTTCCAAAAATAAGTTTTCTACATGGACAATTTTTTTATGTTTTTGCAGTCAGCCAAAACTGATTACAATGTTATAATTTGTTGTTTTTGGTAAAAGTACATTTTTAGGCAACGCAAGGGAAATTTGTATTAGAACGCCTCAAGATGCAAATTTGATGTTTTTCGAGAGTCATGTCAGGATTAAAGCTAAAATGCAGGTTAAAATTAGGGAAGAAATCAGTTAGAAATAACTTGAAACGTCCAAAAAAGCCAAATTGGAGTTTCTCGAAAAACTGATTCAAGAATTAGTACCAATATCGGATAAAAACTACCTACAGCCTTTAAAAAAGCAAATGTAAAACTTGTGGAAAAATCCAGTTTAAGAATAGGGCCAAAATCGTTTAAAGATTACAGAAGGCATTTAAATTTACAAATTTTGAATTTTAGGTGAACGGCGGATTAGAATTAGTGCCAATATCGGATAAAAACTACGCAAAGTCTTTAAAAATGCAAATATAAAACTGGTCGAAAAATTCAGTTTAAGGATAGGGCCAAAATCGCTTAAAAATTACACAAGGCATTTAAAAATGCAAATTTTGAATTTTTAGAAAAGTGCAGGTTAGAATTAGGGCCAAAATAGATTAAAGATGATTCAAAGCTACTAAAATGCAAATTTGCATTTTTCTGAGACATTTAGTTTAGAATTAATGCCAAAATCGGTTAAAAATTACCCTAATTTTTGAAAAAATCATGTTAAAATTAGGGCCTAAGTGAGTAAGAAATGATGGGAGTGCCTGAAATGCAAATTTGGAGTTTCTCAAAAAACTCAGTTAACAATTAATACCAAAATCGGTTAAAAATTACCCAAATTTTTGAAGAAAAACACAAGTAAGGATTAGGGTCAAAATCGGTTAGAAACGCAAATAAAAAATAGTGCAGGTTAGAATTAAATACAAAATCGGTTAGAGATGACTCGAAGCGCCTAAAATACAAATTTGGAGTTTTTCCAGAAAATCTACCAAAAATTAATGCCAAAATCGTTAAAAAATAATCCAACTTTTTGAAAAAATGATGTTAGAATTATGGCAAAAGTCGGTTAAAAATTACCTAAAGTTTTGAAAAATTGCAAACTAGAATTAGAGCCAAAATCAGTTAGAAACGTCTGAAATGCGATTTTGATTTTTTTGAGAATCTAAGTTAACAAATAGCACCAAAATCGGTTAAAAATTTCCCAAATTAAAAAAAAATATATTAGAATTAGAGTCGAAATTGCTTAAAAATTACTCAAAGCGTCTAAAATGCACAATTGCAGTTTTTTGATAAATTCAATTAATAATGAGGTTTCCAAGAATGAGTTTTCTGCATGGATTAAGAATGCATTTTTTTAATGTTTTTGAAGTCAAAACTGATTAAAATTTTATAATTTTTTTATTTTTGGTAAAAGTACATTTTTAGACATCGCAAGGGAAATTTGCATCAGAACGCCTCAAGATGCAAATTTGAGTTTTTTCGAGAGTCATGTTACGATTGAGACTAAAATGCAGGTTAAAATTCAGTCAGAAATGAGTCAAAACGTCCAATAAAGCAAATTTGAAGTTTTTCGAAAAAATTAAAGCAAGAGTTAGTGCCAATATCGGATAAAAACTACGCAAAGTCTTTAAAAATGCAAATATAAAACTGGTCGAAAAATTCAGTTTAAGGATAGGACCAAAATCGCTTAAAAATTACACAACTCATTTAAAAATGCAAATTTTGAATTTTTAGAGAAGTGCAGGTTAGAATTAAGGCCAAAATAGGTTACACATACTCAAAGCGACTAAAATGCAAATTTGCAGTTTCCGAAAAATTCAGTTAAGAATTAGGGCTAAAATCTCCAAAAAATGACCCTAGAATTGGAAATCGTAAATTTAAAGCTTATGAATAAAGTCACTTTAAGATTAGTGGCGAGCTCGTTTAAAAATCACACAAAGCGTCTAAAGACGCATAAATTTGGTGCTTTTGCAGAAATTCAGTCTAAACTAGTGCCAAAATCGATTAGAAATGATCCACATGGTCTAAAGACAATATATTTGATGTTTCTGAAGAACTCCAGTTTTAGGGCAAAATCAGGTAAAACTAATTACAAGTCAAGTGAAATTAAAAAAAGTCTAATTATTGTTTAGAATCGCGTTTTTTGACCATTTAAAAAACCTCTTTAGAGTTTAAATTCAATCGAATTGTGTTTGTTACGTGCTTAGTTGTTTGCAAGCGTGCCACTCCGACCAAAAACAGCAAAAACATTTTTCGATTTTTTTTTTAAATGTCCCGAGGGTGGGGGGGGGTATTACGACTTTTTTCTCAATTCTCAATTTTGACCGCCTGTAACTTGAGACCGCCTGGACCGATTAGAGTGAATCGAACTGTGTTGTCCTCTTCTTGATGTCCTCGTTCACCTCCCACCATCGGAAGTTCCGTAGGTGCAATATTTCCGGAGATAGACCCCTTCGGATGTCGATTTTTAGGCACTTTTAGAATCGCGTTTTTGGACCATTTCTAAAAAAAGCTCTTTAGAGGTTAATTCCATTCGAATTGAGTTTCTTATGTTCTCAGTGGATTGCAAACGTGCCATTCCGATAAAAAAACAGCAAAAAACAAATTTCCGAAATTTTTTAGAAAATATCAAAAGAGGGGGTACTACGACTTTTTTCTCAATTCTCAACTGTGACCGCCTGTAACTTGAGAATGCCTGAACCGATTAGAGTGAATCCAACTGTTTTGTCCTCTTCTTGATGTCCTCTTTCACCTCCCACCATCGGAAGTTCCGTAGGTGCAATATTTCCGGAGATAGACCCCTTTGGAGATCGATTTTTTAGGCACTTTTAGAATCGGTTTTTGGATCATTTTTAAAAAAAGGCTCTTTAGAGATGAATTCCATTCGAATTGAGTTTCTTATGTTCTCAGGGGATTGCAAACGTGCCATTCCGATCAAAAACAGCAAAAAAAAATTCCGACATTTTTTTGAAAATATCCAAAGGGGGGTATTACGACTTTTTTCTCAATTCTCAACTTTGACCGCCTGTAACTTGAGAACGTCTGGACCGATTAGAGTGAATCCAACTGTTTTGTCCTCTTCTTGATGTCCTCTTTCACCTCCCACCATCGGAAGTTCCGTAGGTGCAATATTTCCGGAGATAGACCCCTTCGAAGGTCGATTTTTAGGCACTTTTTGAATCGCGTTTTTGGACCATTTCTAAAAAAAAGCTCTTTTGAGGTTAATTCCATTCGAATTGAGTTTCTTATGTTCTCAGGGGATTGCAAACGTGCCATTCCGATCAAAAACAGCAAAAAAAAAATCCGAATTTTTTTTGAAAATATCCAAAGGGGGGTATTACGACTTTTTTCTCAATTCTCAACTTTGACCGCCTGTAACTTGAGAACGTCTGGACCGATTAGAGTGAATCCAACTGTTTTGTCCTCTTCTTGATGTCCTCTTTCACCTCCCACCATCGGAAGTTCCGTAGGTGCAATATTTCCGGAGATAGACCCCTTCGAAGGTCGATTTTTAGGCACTTTTTGAATCGCGTTTTTGGACCATTTCTAAAAAAAAGCTCTTTTGAGGTTAAATTCATTCGAATTGAGTTTCTTATGTTCTCAGGGGATTGCGAACGTGCCATTCCGATCAAAAACAGCAAAAAAAAATTCCGAAATTTTTTTGAAAATATCCAAAGGGGGGTATTACGACTTTTTTCTCAATTCTCAACTTTGACCGCCTGTAACTAGAGAACGCCTGGACCGATTAGAGTGAATCCAACTGTTTTGTCCTCTTCTTGATGTCCTTTTTCACCTCCCACCATCGGAAGTTCTGTAGGTGCAATATTTCCAGAGATAGACCCCTTCGGATGTCGATTTTTAGGCACTTTTAGAAACGCGTTTTTGGACCATTTCTAAAAAAAAAAGCTCTTTAGAGGTTAATTCCATTCGAATTGAGTTTGTTATGTTCTGAGGGGATTGCAAACGTGCCATTCCGATAAAAAACAGCAAAAACAAATTTCCGAAAGTTTTTTGAAAATATCCAAAGAAGGGGATATTACGACTTTTTTCTCAATTCTCAACGTTGACCGCCTGTAACTTGAGAACGCCTGGACCGATTAGAGTGAATCCAACTGTTTTGTCCTCTTATTGATGTCCTCTTTCACCTCCCACCATCGGAAGTTCCGTAGGTGCAATATTTCCGGAGATAGACCCCTTCGAAGGTCGATTTTTAGGCACTTTTTGAATCGCGTTTTTGGACCATTTCTAAAAAAAAGCTCTTTAGAGGTTAAATCCATTCGAATTGAGTTTCTTATGTTCTCAGGAGATTGCAAACGTGCCATTCCGATCAAAAACAGCAAAAAAAATTTCCGAAATTTTTTTCAAAATATCCAAAGGGGTGGGGGGGGTATTACGACTTTTTTTTTCAATTCTCAACTTTGACCGCCTGTAACTAGAGAACGCCTGGACCGCTTGAAATAAATCCAACTGTGTTGTCCTCTTCTTTACCATCGGAAGTGCCGTAGGTGCAATATTTCCGGAGATAGACCCCTTCGGAGGTCGATTTTTAAGCACTTTTAGAATCGCCTTTTTTGGTCATTTGTCGGAAATAAAGTCTTAGAAATAGAAAGTACCACTACAAGTAGTGTAAAAAATGTTTTTTTTTTCAATTAGGATTAAACTGATTGATTTCTCTGTGAAGATTAAGTGTTTAACTTTTCTGTGTCTTCTGTAACTGGAGTTTTTAAGTTTTCTGTCACTCCGTCCATGAGTTAACCTCCACTCACAAGCATTTTGCTGTCTAATTTTTAAACTATTTAAGGCAAAGGAGTGTAGAGGCTAATTTTTACGAAGCTCAATGTGATAGTAAGTTCTCTGTGTCTTTTGTAATTGAAGTTTTCTGTAACCTAGTTCGGATGAAAATAGTTGAAACAAAAATGAAACTTCTAATGCTTGCAATTTCACTGGACCTCAACGTGTACGGCCAAATGATCTTTCTTCTCAGGAACCACCATGCTCTTGAGCTTGAACGTGCCCTCCCACGACAAGCACCTGTTAGAGGCCGCGAAACTTGTGAATCAAATTTTTTTGACAAACCCCCCGGCATCGATAATATCTCGAAAACGATAGGCGTTCACCGGACTGTCAAAAAAAGGCAATGGCGTGCGTTCGGGCCATTGTTTACGGACGCGTACTTGTATATAGTACCTGCCGCGGCAATTTGCATCCACACGGCACCGGGATGTGTTGGAGTACTTCAAACACCCACCGACCATTGTGTGCGGGTCATAATAATAAGTTCCTCGAGAGCACAATTGATTTTGTGTTCAGCACGTGCAGGATGATGTATTAGAATACGCTTAAATAATGACGGCATTGTACAAATAGACAAGAGCGAGTCTCGTTCCTCTGATGCTCCTCTTCTTTGGCTACTTTCCACCATTAGCATAAAAATGGAGTATGCTCCAAAGCATGAGAAACTGTGTATGTAGCACTTTATGGTACCTCGTTTTAAACACCCATGGGCGGCTGGTATAATTGAAAACACACATAGAAAATAAAAAGACCCAGAGATATAGACAGGTCGTATCAAAACTCGTCCCGTCTAGACCATTTTTCAGGCGACCCGTTCGACAGGAGATAATAATTTTCTGAATGAGTTCTATTTCAGCCCTATGGAAGGTGTGTGGGTTTAGCTCGCGGCCCTGAACACGTGGACATTTTAATAGTTTCCTGCGAAGATGGTGATTTCATTTTTATCGGCAACGAGTTGCGGGAATAAGTGCCGCCCACGGGCCGTATTGTTTATGAGGGCTCGATTATTATGATATTATTATGATGGCGGATAAGCGGAATTATCGTCGGTGTTTAAATGGGCCGTAAGGTCAAGATTGTCGCCTGATGGACTCATGGAGATTAAGACATTTCTTTATACCAATAAAAATCTTTATTATCTTAGAACACAGCCGTATGTACTAATTTGAACCAGTAGCCGCATTCGCACTTCTTGGGCTTACCCCTGTGTAGCCACATCCAACTAATACTGTCGCTCTCTTCCTCGCAGATGCATCCCACTAATCTTGCATCGAACGCGGAAGGAATATGTGCGGGATGTTCCTGTGTTAATCCATCTGTACGCTTGTAAACCTTCATGTTGAAGGGGTTATCACTGTTGTCCATTTTCTCCATTAGGCCTCTTCGCTCTTTGTGAGCAGCGGTCACGTCGCGAGGTCTCCATAGCCGAGCCAAGCTTCCTCCTCCTTGGCAGTATCTTCGAGAAACGGCATGGAGAGACACTAACTTGTTGGAACTTTGGAACATCTTGAAGAGCATGTTTAGAAAATGTAAAGCTTGTCAAAATGTTTATAATGTCATAATGACGTACTGATTTTGGCGTTTATACAGGTAGTAAAAAAACTAATGGGCCATCAGTAACATTGACAATCAAAGACAAAACATTTCCTTTTTGGGTTGAAAGTTGAGAGTTATTGGGGTGGCACAAAAAAATTGGTGTCACTCAATTCTGCTGATTTATTATTATATTAACTTCTCAAGGTAAAGGAGAGCACTAAGTATGAAATGGATATTTTGAGAAATAGTTGACTAAGGACCTCTTACCTCAAACCGAACTTGTAAAAGTGTGCCTAAAAGAATTACAGTCACATACAAAATCAGCAGTCCTTCGTTTTGGCCTAATTTCTTGTAATACCGTGAATATTTTAATCCAAATTAATTTATGGGAAGCTTCTCATGCATCAATATGTAAGTCTCTTCAAAGCACGCTTTAGGTACAGTAACGTATATCTCATAAATAGTGAAACGAAGTGAGTGCATCAAGGGATTAATTGACTCAACTACACCATTTCCAACTGTAGTTCGGAAAGCAACAAGTGTAATTCAGAACAAATAAAGTGTAATTCAGAATAGTCAAGTGTAATTCAGAAACTGTCACGTGTAATTCAGAATAGTCAACTGTAATTCGGAAAGCATATATAAGTGTAATTTGGAATAGTCAACTGTAATTTTCAATAGCCAAGTATAATTCAGAAAACATCAAGTGTAATTCAGAATAGTCAAGTGTAATACAGAAAACATCAAATGTAATTTATACAGGATCAAGTGTAATTTGGAAATTATGAAGTATAGCTCAGAAAGCATCAAGGTACAGGGTGTCTCATTTTCGAAAGTTTTTGGTTGCATATCGATTAATATTAAAGTTATTATTATCAAAGTTAGTAAGGTGCGAATCACGCTCACTCAACACATAGGTTTTTTTTAATGAAACATCCTGTATTTCCTTAGAAATTTAGAATCGCATCGACAAATTCCACTTGACGGTTTCCGAATTACACTTGGAAATTTCTGAATTACACTTGATGGTTTCTCACTTACGTTTGACTATTCTGAAATACATTTGATACTTTCTGAATTACAGTTGAAAACAGTGTATTTTTGTAATATAAAGAATAATTTCGCCGCAAGAAAACAAACATAAGTTTTTTTAATGAGACATCCTGTATTTTCTAAAATATTTGGAGTTGCATCGACAAATTACACTTGGTGGTTTCCGAGTTACACTTGGTAATTTCTGAATTACACTTGACTATTCTGAATTACACTTGATGGTTTCTCAATTACACTTGACTATTCTGAACTACACTTGATGGTTTCTCAATTATACGTGACTATTCTGAATTACACTTGATGGTTTGTCAGTTACACTTGACTATTCTGAATTACACTTGATGTTTTTTTGAATTGCAGTTGACTATTCAAAATTACACTTGATGGTTTCTCAATTACATTTGATGGTTTCTCAATTACACTTGATGGTTTCTCAATTATATTTGACTATTCTGAATTACAGTTGGAAACCATGTTGTTTTGTACTATAAGGAATAATTTTGTCACAATAAAACAAACGGGTTTTTTAATGAGATATCCTGTATTTTCTTAGAAATTTAGAATCGTGTCGACAAATTGCACTTGACGGCTACCAACTTACACTTGTTGTTTTCTGAATTACACTTGATAATTTCTGAATTACAGTTGAATATTCTGAATTACACTCGGAGATTTCGGAATTACAATTGACTATTCTAAATTACACTTGATGGTTTTTCAAATACACTTGACTATTCTGAATTACCGTCGATACTTCACATAGGTTTTTTTTTTAATGAGACATCCTGTATTTCCTTAGATATTTAGAATCGCATCGACAAATTCCACTTGACGGTCTCCGAATTAGACTTGTTGCTTTCTGAACCACCCTTGGCAGTTTCTGAATTACAGTTGACTATTCTGAAACACATTTTGTCTTTTCTGAATTATATTTGACTATTCTGAATTACACTTGGAAATTTCTGAATTACACTTGGATATTTCAGAATTACACTTAGAGCTTTCTGAATTACACTTGACTATTCTGAATTACACTTGATGGGCTCTCAATTACACTTGACTATTCTGAACTACACTTGATGGTTTCTCACTTACGTTTGACTATTCTGAAATACAGTTGATACTTTCTGAATTACAGTTGAAAACAGTGTATTTTTGTAATATAAAGAATAATTTCGCCTCAAAAAATCAAACATAAGTTTTTTTAATGAGACATCCTGTATTTTCTAAAATATTTGGAGTTGCATCGACAAATTACACTTGGTGGTTTCCGAGTTACACTTGGTAATTTCTGAATTACCCTTGACTATTCTGAATTACACTTGATGGTTTCTCAATTACACTTGACTATTCTGAACTACACTTGATGGTTTCTCAATTATACGTGACTATTCTGAATTACTCTTGATGGTTTGTCAGTTACACTTGACTATTCTGAATTACACTTGATGTTTTTTTGAATTGCAGTTGACTATTCAAAATACACTTGATGGTTTCTCAATTACACTTAATGGTTTCTCAATTACACTTGATGGTTTCTCAATTATATTTGACTATTCTGAGTGATACTTAATGATTTCTCAATTACACTTGACTATTCTGAATTACAGTTGGAAACCGTGTAGTTTTGTACCATAAGGAATAATTTTGTCGCAATAAAACAAACAGGTTTTTTAATGAGATATCCTGTATTTTCTTAGAAATTTAGAATCGTATCGACAAATTGCACTTGACGGCTTCCAACTTACACTTGTTGTTTTCTGAATTACAGTTGACCATTCTGAATTACACTTGGAGATCTCTGAATTACAATTGACTATTCTAAATTACACTTGATGGTTTCCCAAATACACTTGACTATTCTGAATTACCGTTGATACTTCACATAGGTTTTTTTTTAATGAGACATCCTGTATTTCCTTAGATATTTAGAATCGCATCGACAAATTCCACTTGACGGTTTCCGAATTAGACTTGTTGCTTTCTGAACTACCCTTGGCAGTTTCGGAATTACAGTTGACTATTCTGAATTACACTTGGAAATTTCTGAATTACACTTGACTATTCTGAACTACACTTGATGTTCCACATTTAATAGTTTCTCAATTACACTTGACTGTTCTGAATTACAGTTGTAACTTTCTGAATTACAGTTGGAAAGGGTGTATTTTTGTACTCTAAAGAATCATTTCGCCGCAATAAAACAAACATAGGTATTTTTTAATGAGACATCCTGTATTTTCTTAGATATTTATAAGTGCATCGACAAATTACACTTGGCGGTTTCCGATTTACAATTGGTAATTTCTGAATTATAGTTGACTATTCTGAATTACACTTGATTATTCTGGACTACACTTGATGGTTTTTCAATTACCCTTGACTATTCTGAATTACAGTTGATACTTTCTGAATTAAAGTCGGAAACGTTGTAGTTTTGTACTATAACGAATAATTTTGCCACAATAAAACAAACATAGGTTTTTTAATGAGACATCCTGTATCTTCTTAGATATTTAGAATCGCATCGATAGATTGCACTTGACTGTTTCTAATTTACACTTGTTGTTTTCTGAATTACATTTAGTAATTTCTGAATTACACTTGACTATTCTTAATTACACTTGATGGTTTCTCAAATACACTTGACTATCCTGAATTACCGTTGATACTTCATATAGGTTTTTTTTTAATGAGACATCCCGTATTTCCTTAGATATTTAGAATCGCGTCGACAAATTCCACTTGACGGTTTCCGAATTAGACTTGTTGCTTTCTGAACTACCCTTGGTAGTTTCTGAATTACAGTTTACTATTCTGAATTACTTTTGTTCTTTCTGTTTTACACTTGACAATTCTGAATTACACTTGGAAATTTCTGAATTTCACTTGGATATTTCAGAATTACACTTGGAGCCTTCTGAATTACACTTGACTATTCTGAATTACACTTGATGGTTTCTCAATTATACTTGACCATTCTGAACTACACTTGATGGTTTCTCACTTACGTTTGACTATTCTGAATTACAGTTGATACTTTCTGAATTACAGTTGGAAACAGTGTATTTTTGTACTATAAAGAATAATTTCGCCGCAAAAAAACCAACATAAGTTTTTTTAATGAGACATCCTGTATTTTCTTAGATATTTAGAGTTGCATCGACAAATTACACTTGGTGGTTTCCGAGTTAGACTTGGTACTTTCTGAATTACACTTGATTATTCTGAATTACACTTGATGGTTTCTCAATTACACTTGACTATTCTGAACTACACTTAATTGTTTCTCAATTATACGTGACTATTCTGAATGACACTTGATGGTTTCTCAGTTACACTTGACTATTCTGAATTATAGTTGGAAACGGTAAAATAAACACAGGTTTGTTTTAATGAGACCGCCTGTATTTTCTTAGAATCTTAGAATCGTAGCGACAAATTACACATAACGGTTTCCGAACTACACTTGTTACTTTCTGAATTACACTGAACTTGATGTTTTCTGAATTGCAGTTGAGTATTCTGAGTTACACTTGTTTATTTCTGAAGTACACTTGACTATTCTGAATTACACTTGATTGTTTCTCAATTACACTTGACTATTCTGAAATACACTTAATACTTTCTGAACTACAGTTGGAAATGGTGTAGAATCAAAATCCCTTATATCTATTTTTGAGTTAAAATAAAAATGCGTTAGTTAAATTAGTAGCGGTACAGATTGATCAGATCATCTTTAAAAAATGTTACAATTCAAAACAAAAATTATAGGTTTTGTTGGAACTTATTTAAACAGTTTTCTTGCTGTCCTAGAAATTTAGTTAAAGTGGATTCAGTGAGTTTTGATTCCAGTAGACTCTATTTTCGTGTCAATTTATACCCCTAGTTTTCCTACTGAAGTGGTTTCATAAATCTTTAGTAGTCAATTCGCATTAAACGTAGCCACTTTAATCCTTACAAAAGGTCCACTCAGCACTAAATCTTGCTAAAGGTCAAGTTTTAATCATCCACTTATACTGAAAAAAACTTGATCTTTTTGCTATTCCCAAAATTATATTGAAATCCCATTTCAACTTCTAGTCTAGTTCTAATTTCTATAAAGTGATTAATTTAATCCTTATTAATATCCCTTTTTGCCTTATCGAAATAGACTATAAGTTATTAAATTTCACAAATATGTCTTATTTTTTAAATATTACCCTTGGATTAAAGCTTCAGGCTCAGGTAATCAATTTTTATTCAGAAATTTATAGTAGTCAATTCGCATTTATCGTAATCACTTTAATCCTTACCAAAAGGCATTCAAACTTTAGTCATCCACAATTACGAAAAGTATCTAATCTGTTTTTGAGATTCAAGCAATAGATATCATTGCTACTTTGGTTATTGATTTAGAATAAAACCAAAATCATCGATTTGTGTGAGGTATTTTAATCCCTATTGTCTGAGTAGACTTAAACACTAATTCTTATGATGTCTAATTGAAATTTTTAATTAAAATTAAATCACTGGTTTTAATCTTATCTAGAATTTATTATACATCACTTGGGCTAAACACTTGCAAGTGACAAAAAATGAGGCAATGAATTCGGATTGAAACTGATTAAAAACGATTTTAATCCTAACTGCTCTAACCTAAAAACTTGATTCTCAATTAACTTAAGCTAAACAGTGATTTAGCAAGTAATTAATACATTAAAAATTCATTAGATGGGATTAAAAATATAATTAAAAATATATGGGGATAAACTAAACACATAATTTCTTGTATTATTTTGAATTCTACAGTAACAATCTATAAGTATCTTTGCTATAGATTCTACATGAGCTCGGAGTAAAGATCTTAATTCAGACTAAAGGGCTTAATTTTAATCCCGTTTGAAAATTGTAATTCTTAGTAGCACAGTTTGTACTACTTTGGCAACACATTTTATTTTAGTGCAAAATAAGAACATTCGTTTCTGCAGATTTCTAAGCTATTGACAAACGTAACCAGCGATGGAAAAGCTGCCCTTAGGCAATGAATTCTAATGATCATATTTCTTAATAGACTACACCACTCCATATTTGGACTCTCTACTCATGCTATAGGGTGTTTCTAATTTATAGCGTCACCATCCTCGATCCACATTCACCCCGCATTACACAAAAAAATGGTACAAAAGCGAGGCCCATAAATCCAAAGGAACCTTCAGCATTTTTGTTTCTCAGATGTTAATGGGTTCGCAATAGATTGCTCGGTGTGAGCGATAAATAAATTCAAAGTTGATTTACGCCTAGATATTCACCTAAAAGCATGTAAATTCTTTCCATTTTGTCTGCTTAGTGCAAATTTAATTTATCGTTTGCCCGAAGTGGTACCGGACTTGCATCCAGCATGGCACGAGGCAAAAAATCCGACGATTTCGCCTCAGATAAGATGCCTTTGTCTTGTAGCTCGTAGGCTACAGACAAAAAAAAACGTTCCCGTGATGTGTTGCTATTGCTATGCACAAGACAAATTGAATAGTCAAGGAGATTGGCACGTTTCCTTTTTGTCAGTGTAACAGAACTAATTGTAACCTTGGCGGTCGTGTCCCAGTCGCAGCTTCCTGAGGTACCGAAATCACGATCTTGAACGAAAAACTTACTGACCGGTCCACACAATGATTGAGCTGGTTTTGAATAAGTCGTCTATTTTTAAATTGGAATTTTTTGTCGTGTGTGTTCGTTTTATCGGATTAAAAATAGTACGTGCTGCTAATGATCTAATAGTTTTGCGAAACTGGACAGGATGTCTCCGTGGTGAACTAGTACTAACTATGAGGTCGTTTACGTCAAACCGTTTTCCCATTAGTCAATTAATTAATTAATTACTACCAATACATTTTTTTATCCTAATCGGTGGGGTTTAATCTTAATCGAACACTCTTTAATCCGAACTAGCTATATGTATATGCTTAATAGGCATACTGCTGTTAACTTGAGTGGAGACCTCAATCCTAGTTAGCATTTACTCCTAATTGTGTAACTGCTCAATATTCAAAATCTTTAAAAAGTTCAAAATATTAATATACACAGTTTTAACCCTAATTTTTATCTTAATCTTTCATGTATAATTAGCATATCAGTATTCAGATTAAACGAAGCCTTCACACTTAGTTTCGAGTCAAGACTCAAAGCTATAACGATTAAAATCGTTTCTAACTATTATACAATTAAATTAGGATTTAAATGGTACATTTTAAGATCAAGTATCATCTAGAGTCTCTAAATAATGTCATCAAGGAGTTAAGTTTATAGTAGCTAATCCATAATTTATCCAAATTTTAGCCAATAAAAAACCAAAAATTTAGCATTAATGCTAAAATTTTGGATTAAATCTGGTTATTTTAATCCGAATAAAATGCCTATTTTATGTACATACTAAAATTGCAAGAAGCACTAGAAATGTTTTACAAAGTAAATGTTTTTACCCAAGTAAAGGGGAGCAGGAAGGATTAAATTAACTTCAAATCTATGTTATAATATTTCAGTCAGAATAAAAGCGACCATTAGTACACATATTTAGGATTAAATCAGTTATTTAATACAGGTTAAGTGAATTTCTTGTACCACTCATTTACTCACTTACTCAGGTAAAAATAAAATTAGCATTTAAAACACAGCACAAAAGAAGTATGCAGCCCAATCCTTTGTGGGATTAAAAACTAGGATTAAAGTAACTTCTCTACCAACTTTTCCTTTGGTCAAAATCAATAAAGATAATGAAATAATTCACACAACAATCCATGTAATAACCAATTTTATTTTTGCTAAATTGGACTAAAATTACTCCCTTTAATCCGAATTAATAATATTTTACTCCGAGCTGCTTTTGAATAAACACACACACATTGACAAAATGTACAAATTCTCTCGTTATTGTTGTCAGATTCTATTAAAATTTGTTCACAGATTGACGCTAATAAAATTGAAATAAATTATTTTAATCCGAATTCCTTACTCTCAACTTACACATTCATAGATAGAAGCAAACAAAATTGCTTAGATATTTTTGTAGTCATTAGGACTAAAAGTTTCATTAATCCAAAATTAAATTATCTATAAAGTAGAATTATACGCTTTGTGATACTTGTTAAGTCAATCCTTTTAATCCGAACCAACAATCACTGTTTTAATTGAAAATCACTGACTGAAGTTCTTTTAGATTTATATTATACAAAATTACACACTTCGAAACATGGCAAGTGGTGAAGTAAATTTTTTATTTACTTGGATAGAATTAAAGTACGTCCCTTTAGTCTGGTACATAGACTAAAGCCAAGGTGCTAATAAAAGTTTCAAATTGGCTTGATATTATTGTTACCAAGTAAATTTAAAACTTAATTTACACAATTGGTCTCACAAATAAAATTTTACTATCCTTCTGTTCGGACCAAAATGAATTTCTTTAATCCGCATTCGCCGAGTTTAAAAATTAAAATACCAAGCCATAAATTTAGACGTTAAGGCCTATTCTATGTAACTTAACTTCCAACTAACTAATGAAGAAACCAATTTGGATGAAAATCACAGACTATTGCAAAATTATAAATTGGTGACAAATTAACATTTAATACGTGCCCAATTCGAATGACAACTCGACCCTTTAATCCTCATTAATAACATCTTTACTTGGAGTTTACAACTGTATGATAAAATTAATCTCTGTACATACGCAGAAACCAAGGACGTTCATTTTGGTTATATGTATTTAAGTAGAATTAAAATTAGTCCTTTTAATCCGGTACATAAATAACGTGGTTAAAAAAATTCGAATTGGTTTGTTATCATTTTTGTAAAGTGTCTAAATTTTATTCTTATAACAACTCGATACTTAGTTATTTTTCTGTTGGGATTAAAATTATTCACTTTTGCTAAATTATATACTGTGGAACAAGAAAACTAGAAACTTAAATTCTGAATATAGGGACTGGTATAGAATTAAAATTTGTCTCTTTAATCTCAGACTAAAGCCAAGATGCGGACAAAATTTTCAAATTTATTTGATTTTATTGTTGTCAAGTAGCATCAAAACTTAAATTACACAATTGGCCACGTACCAAAATTTTAGCTTCAGTCTGCAGGAACTAAAATCAATCTTTTTAATCCGGATGTGGACTGTTTTCACCGACCTTATGTAATATAAACAAGAAATGTAGAAATTGGCAACGGTAGCCTTCACTCTACAAAAATTTACTTACTTTGGATCAAGCAAACTTAAATGTGGATTTTGGATATATGTATTTTGTGTGAATTAAAATTGGGCCTTTTAATCCGGTACATAAACAAAGTGTTTACAAATTTTGAATTAGTTTAATATAATTTTTGTCAATAGAATTAAAATGTGTCTCTTTAATCTCAGACTAAAGCCAAGATGCGGACAAAATTTTCAAATTTATTTGATTTTATTGTTGTCAAGTAGCATCAAAACTTAAATCACACAACTGGCCACACACTTAAATTTTAGCTTCGGTCTGCTGGAACTAAAATCAATCTTTTTAATCCGGATATGGAGTGTTTTCACCGACATTATATTATATAAACTCAATCAAGTCAAATATGCTCAAGAAATGTAGAAATTGGCAACGGTAGCCTTCACTCTACAAAAATTTTCTTACGTTGGATCAAGCAAACTTAAATGTGGATTTTGGATATATGTATTTTGTTTGAATTAAAATTGGTCCTTTTAATCCGGTACATAAACAAAGTGTTTACAAATTTTGAATTAGTTTAATATCATTTTTGTCAAGTAGGTTTAAACCTTAATTCACACAACAGATTGAAATTTTAGTTTTGTTCTTCTGGAATTACAATTAATCTCTTTAATCGAGCTTTGGGATTGATACACAGTTACCGAGCTTACACACAGTTATAGAAAACCCGTTATGAGTAGATACTTTTAATCCTAACCAATCCCTATTTTAACTTAAAAACGGACTGATACAAAAGCCTCAGAAAACTTAAAATAAACATTTTATTTGTGCTCAGTTAAGACAACAACTAGACTCTTTAATCCCTATTAATATTGTCTTTACTTGGATTTTACAAATGTACAAAAAACATTAAGATCTCTTGGATTTAAATTATACACTGTGGAACAAGAAAACTAGAAACTTAAATTCTGAATATAAGAACTGGTATAGAATTAAAATTTGTCTCTTTAATCTGGTATACAGACTAAAGCCAAAATGCGCACAAAATATTTAAATTTACTTGATTTTATTGTCGTGAAGTAGCAAAACTTAAATCACACAACTGGCCACACACTTAAAGTTTAGCTTCGCTCTGCTGGAACTAAAATGAATCTAAAGAGATTCTAAGAGATCTAAAGATCCGGATCTAAAGAGATCCGGATGAGGAAAGTTTTCATCGACATTATATTATATAAACTGAGTCAAATATGCTCAAGAAATTTAGAAATTGGTAATAATAGCCTTCATCTTGACGTTTTAGGTTAAAAAAACGATTTAGATTAAAGAGTTAGATTCTAGCCCTCTTTCTATACGTTCGTTCTCATTAATAACATTTTTACTTGGAGCCTATAAATATAGAGTGAAATAACGATTTGTTACATGTATATTACAGAAATTCACTTACCTTTGAACAAGAAAATTTAAATGTGGATTTTGGACATATGTATTTAAATTGAATTAAAATTAATCTTTTTAATCCGGTACATTTCGAATTATTTTAATTTTTTTTTTGTTAAGTAGGTTTAAAACTTAATTAACACAACAGATTAAAATTTTAGTTTTGTTCTGCTGGGACTAAAATTAATCTCTTTAATCCAGGTTTGGGACTGATACAGTTAACGAGTTAACACATAGTTATAAATAAACCGTTATGAGTAGATACTCTTTATCCTTAATAAATAGGAATTGTTAGTTAACAATACCTATTTTAACTTAAAATCACGGACTGATACAAAAACCCCAGAAAACTTAACATAAACATTTTATTTGTGCTCAGTTAGGATAACAACTAAACCCTTTAATCCCTAATAATATTGCCTTTATGTATATATTAAAAATGTACAAGAAAAATTAACATATCTTGGGTTTAAATTATATAATGTGGAACAAGAAAACTAGAAATATAAATTCTGAATATAGGTAGTAGTGTAGAATTAAAATTTGTCTCTTTAATCTGGTACTTAAGACTTAACAAACAAAAAAAGCCTCAAAAAACTTCAAATAAACATTTTATTTGTGCTCAGTTAGGATGAATACTAGACCCTTTAACCCCTAATAATATTGTGTTTATTTGGATTTTACAAATGTGCAAAAAAAAACATTTCTTGGATTTAAATGGTGCACTCTGGAACAAGAAAACTAGAAACTTAAATTCTGAATGAGCAGATACTTTGAATCCTAACCAACAATCCTTATTTTAACTTAAAAACGGACTGATACAAAAGCCTTAGAAAACTTAAAATAAACATTTTATTTGTGCTCAGTTAGAATGACCTTTTAATCCCTATCTATTAATATTGTGTTTACTTGGATTTTACAAATGTACAAAAAAATTTAAATCTCTTGGGTTTAAATTATACACCGTGGAACAAGAAAACTAGAAACTTAAATTCAGAATATAGGTATTGGTATGGAATTAAAACTTGTCTCTTTAATCTGGTACACAGACTAAAGCCAAGATGCGGACAAAATTTTCAAATTTATTTGATTTTATTGATGTCAAGTAGCATCAAAACTTAAATCACATAACTGGCCACACACTTAAATTTTAGCTTCGGTCTGCTGGAACTAAAATCAATCTCTTTAATCCGGATATGGAGCGTTTTCACCGACATTATATTATATAAACTGAGTCAAATATGCTCAAGAAATTTAGAAATTGGTAATAATAGCCTTCATCTTGACGTTTTAGGTTAAAAAAACGATTTAGGTTAAAGAGTTAGATTCTAGCCCTCTTTCTATACGTTCGTTCTCATTAATAACATTTTTACTTGGAGCCTATAAATATAGAGTGAAATAACGATTTGTTACATGTATATTACAGAAATTCACTTACCTTTGAACAAGAAAATTTAAATGTGGATTTTGGACATATGTATTTAAATTGAATTAAAATTAATCTCTTTAATCCGGTACATTTCGAATTATTTTAATTTTTTTTTTGTTAAGTAGGTTTAAAACTTAATTAACACAACAGATTAAAATTTTAGTTTTGTTCTGCTGGGACTAAAATTAATCTCTTTAATCCAGGTTTGGGACTGATACAGTTAACGAGTTAACACATAGTTATAAAAAAACCGTTATGAGTAGATACTCTTAATCCTTAATAAATAGGGATTGTTAGTTAACAATCCCTATTTTAACTTAAAATCACGGACTGATACAAAAACCCCAGAAAACTTAACATAAACATTTTATTTGTGCTCAGTTAGGATAACAACTAAACCCTTTAATCCCTAATAATATTGCCTTTATGTATATATTAAAAATGTACAAGAAAAATTAACATATCTTGGGTTTAAATTATACAATGTGGAACAAGAAAACTAGAAATATAAATTCTGAATATAGGTAGTAGTGTAGAATTAAAATTTGTCTCTTTAATCTGGTACTTAAGACTTAACAAACAAAAAAAGCCTCAAAAAACTTCAAATAAACATTTTATTTGTGCTCAGTTAGGATGAATACTAGACCCTTTAACCCCTAATAATATTGTGTTTATTTGGATTTTACAAATGTGCAAAAAAAAACATTTCTTGGATTTAAATGGTGCACTCTGGAACAAGAAAACTAGAAACTTAAATTCTGAATGAGCAGATACTTTGAATCCTAACCAACAATCCTTATTTTAACTTAAAAACGGACTGATACAAAAGCCTTAGAAAACTTAAAATAAACATTTTATTTGTGCTCAGTTAGAATGACCTTTTAATCCCTATCTATTAATATTGTGTTTACTTGGATTTTACAAATGTACAAAAAAATTTAAATATCTTGGGTTTAAATTATACACCGTGGAACAAGAAAACTAGAAACTTAAATTCAGAATATAGGTATTGGTATGGAATTAAAACTTGTCTCTTTAATCTGGTACACAGACTAAAGCCAAGATGCGGACAAAATTTTCAAATTTATTTGATTTTATTGATGTCAAGTAGCATCAAAACTTAAATCACATAACTGGCCACACACTTAAATTTTAGCTTCGGTCTGCTGGAACTAAAATCAATCTCTTTAATCCGGATATGGAGCGTTTTCACCGACATTATATTATATAAACTGAGTCAAATATGCTCAAGAAATTTAGAAATTGGCAATAATAGCCTTCATCTTGACGTTTTAGGTTAAAAAAAAACGATTTAGGCTAAAGAGTTAGATTCTAACCCTCTTTCTATACGTTCGTTCTCATTAATAATATTTTTATTTGGAACTTATAAATATAGAGTGAAATAACGATTTGTTACATGTATATTACAGAAATTCACTTTCCTTTGGACAAAAAAATTTAAATGTGGATTTTGGACATATGTATTTAAATTGAATTAAAATGAATCTCTTTAATTCGGTACATTTAGAATTATTTTAATTTTTTTTTTGTTAAGTAGATTTAAAACTTAATTAACACAACAGATTAAAATTTTAGTTTTGTTCTGCTGGGACTAAAATTAATCTCTTTAATCCAGGTTTGGGACTGATACAGTTAACGAGTTAAAACATAGTTATAAAAAAACCGTTATGAGTGAATACTTTTAATCCTAACTAACAATCCCTATTTTAACTTAAAATCACGGACTTATACAAAAACCCCAGAAAACTTAAAATAAACATTTTATTTGTGCTCAGTTAGGATAACAACTAAACTCTTTAATCCCTAGTGATATTGCCTTTATGTATATATTAAAAATGTACAAAAAAAATTAACATTTCTTGGGTTTAAATTATACAATGTGAAACAAGAAAACTAGAAATATAAATTCTGAATATAGGTAGTGGTATAGAATTAAAATGTGTCTAATTAATATGGTACTTAATCTGGTAGACTTAACAAACAAAAAAAGCCTCAAAAAACTTCAAATAAACATTTTATTTGTGCTCAGTTAGGATGAATACTAGACCCTTTAATCCCTAATAATATTGTGTTTATTTGGATTTTACAAATGTGCAAAAAAAATAACATTTCTTGGATTTAAATTATGCACTCTGGAACAAGAAAACTAGAAACTTAAATTCTGAATGAGCAGATACTTTGAATCCTAACCAACAATCCTTATTTTAACTTAAAAACGGACTGATACAAAAGCCTTAGAAAACTTAAAATAAACATTTTATTTGTGCTCAGTTAGAATGACCTTTTAATCCCTATCTATTAATATTGTGTTTACTTGGATTTTACAAATGTACAAAAAAATTTAAATCTCTTGGGTTTAAATTATACACCGTGGAACAAGAAAACTAGAAACTTAAATTCAGAATATAGGTATTGGTATGGAATTAAAACTTGTCTCTTTAATCTGGTACACAGACTAAAGCCAAGATGCGGACAAAATTTTCAAATTTATTTGATTTTATTGATGTCAAGTAGCATCAAAACTTAAATCACACAACTGGCCACACACTTAAATTGTAGCTTCGGTCTGCTGGAACTAAAATCAATCTCTTTAATCCGGATATGGAGTGTTTTCACCGACATTATATTATATAAACTGAGTCAAATATGCTCAAGAAATTTAGAAATTGGCAATAATAGCCTTCATCTTGACGTTTTAGGTTAAAAAAAAAAACGATTTAGGCTAAAGAGTTAGATTCTAACCCTCTTTCTATACGTTCGTTCTCATTAATAATATTTTTATTTGGAACTTATAAATATAGAGTGAAATAACGATTTGTTACATGTATATTACAGAAATTCACTTTCCTTTGGACAAGAAAATTTAAATGTGGATTTTGGACATATGTATTTAAATTGAATTAAAATTAATCTCTTTAATTCGGTACATTTAGAATTATTTTAATTTTTTTTTTGTTAAGTAGATTTAAAACTTAATTAACACAACAGATTAAAATTTTAGTTTTGTTCTGCTGGGACTAAAATTAATCTCTTTAATCCAGGTTTGGGACTGATACAGTTAACGAGTTAAAACATAGTTATAAAAAAACCGTTATGAGTAGATACTTTTAATCCTAACTAACAATCCCTATTTTAACTTAAAATCACGGACAGATACAAAAACCCCAGAAAACTTAAAATAAACATTTTATTTGTGCTCAGTTAGGAAGACAACTAGACCCTTTAAACCCTATGAATATTGTCTTTACTTGGATTTTACAAATGTACAAAAAAAATTAAGATCTCTTGGATTTAAATTATACACTGTGGAACAATAAAACTAGAAACTTAAATTCTGAATATGGAAACTGGTATAGAATTAAAATTTGTCTCTTTGATCTGGCACCCAGACTAAAGCTAAGATACGCACAAATTTTTCAAATTTATTTGATTTTATTGTTGTCAAGTAGCATCAAAAGTTAAATCACATAGCTGGCCACACACTAAATTTTAGCTTCGATCGGCTGGAACTAAAATCAATCTTTTTAATCTGGATGTGGAGTGTTTTCACCGACCTTATGTAATATAAACTTAATCAAGTCAAATATGCTCAAGAAATTTAGAAATTGGCAACGGTAGCCTTAATTCTACAAAAATTTACCTACTTTGGAACAAGCAAACTTAAATGTGGATTTTGGATATATGTATTTAAATTGAATTAAATTAGTCCCTTTAATCCGTTACATAAACAAAGTGCTTACAAATTTCGAATTAGTTTAATAATATTTTTGTCGAGTAGGTTTAAAACTTAATTCACACAACAGATTGAAATTTTAGATTTGTTCTGCTGGGACGAAAATCAATCTTTTTAATCCTGGTTTGGGACTGATACGTAGTTACTGACCTTACACATAGTTATCGAAAACCCTCTATGAGTAGGCACTTTTAATCCTAACTAACAATCCCTATTTTAATTTAAAATCACGGACTAATACAAAAGCTCCAGAAAACTTAAAATAAACATTTTATTTGTGCTCAGTTAGAATGACAACTAGACTCTTTAATCCCTATTAATAACATCTTTATTTAGATTACAAATGTAAAAAAAAAATACGATTTCTTGGATATAAAAATAATACACTGTGGAAGAAGAAAACTAGAGACATAATTTCTGAACAATATGGGTACTGGAATAAAATTAAAATTTTTCCCTTTAATCTGGTATCCAGATTAAAGTCAAGGTGCTTACAAAAATTTCATTTTATTGTTGTGGAGTAAGTTTAAAATTCACACAATTGGCCGAAAACCAAACTTATTAGCTTTGGTCTGATGGGACTAACATTAATCTCTTTAATCCGGATTTGGAGAGTTTTACCGCGCTTATATTATATAAAATAAGTCAAATATGGTGAAAGGTAACAGGTTTAGGACTGGAAATAAAACTTCCAATTTCTCGACACGCCAACGTTTCGGCTCTATATTGAGCCTTCCTCAGGGCTAAAAAAGAATCAAACAAACACATACAGGGCGTGATCACACAAGCAATGCAATTGATGGACAATTACAGAAAAAACAAAAGGTATACCAACAATTTCACAAAAAAAATAAAAAATCCCTTGAGCTAATGTGGGCTCAAGGGAGAACATTAGCTCAATGGAGTTTCTGCAAGCTTTTTTATGATTTTTTTTTTGTGAAATTGTTGGCATACCTTTTTTTTTCTGTAATTGTCCATCAATTGCATTGCTTACGTGATCACGCCCTGTTTGTGTTTGTTTGATTCTTTTTTATCCCTGAGGATGGCTCATATATAGAGCCGAAACGTTGGCGTGTCGAGAAATTGGAAGTTTTATTTCCAGTCCTAAACCTGTTACCTTTCACCATTGACTTAAATAGGACGTGAATACTGTAGGTATGTCACATAAGTCAAATATGCTTATAAAATTCAAAAAATTGGCAAGATAGTCTCAAAGACGTTGTGGTCTAATGCAAGGTACTTCCAATTTCTTAAGTTTGGATTAAAGGGAGCAATTTTAATTATTCTCTTTAAGACTAAAAGTTTCTTGTGAATTAGGCGTTTTACTTCACAAATTGAGCAGAAGTGACAAAAAGGCACTTGTTGTCTAATTATCCCTCTAAACTGTTTAAACTTCATTGTTCTTATTGCTATTCATGTCAGATAAACATCACAACAAGTGTCTGCCATACGGTCAGTTTCTGTTAAACTTGTGTAAACCCATCAAATTAAATTAGCAATTAATTATGATGTTGTCTAATCATCACGGTCGTTCCTAGCGCTCTATTATCCCTCAGAGTACTCTATATTCATGCAGGCAAGTTGTTATCCCGGATCATATATTATAAGGTGGTGTGACAAGTGACCTCATTTATTATCTACAATTTGCTGCAGAACTATTCGCGTGTCCGTCATAATTTGTTTTAATTTTAGTTCAGGGTTATTCCAAGAATTATTTTAATGGATGAGTTTCCAATCTCTTATCTTCAACGCTTCTTTGTCTATCTCGCGTGCCTGTGTCGATATTTATCCTGCTGCCTTCTTGGGATTTCTCTATTTCGTTATATTTTTAGAGGCGGATTTTATGATGAGTACAACTCTGCGCCAACTACGTTGAGCCACGAAGACAAATGGCATGTTCGTAATATGAACACGGGCAGATAGAAATAAGTTTCATAATTACAAGGGAATTGCAAATTAGCAACGAGTCGAGTTTTGTTGGATTCAGCAATCGTATATTTTGCCACCCACACTTGGTCGGCGCCTGGAGATATTTAACCTATTGTTAATGCAACGGTACGATTGTGCAACCAGGGTTTTCGTATTATTACAGTAACTCGAACCTTTCATTATCTAGATTTGAATTTGATTTAGCATGAGAATCTTTCAAAATACATGCATGTGCGACCACAACGAATATTTTAATTTATAATATCGAATAACATTATCGATCCCGCTTGTTCTGGACCCAGCCCATAAATCGCCGCTTTATTGTTCCATCGAACTTTGGGGATTATTTTTAATGTGCCTATTAATAGCTTAATCCACCGTCTATTACCTCGATGCATTAAAAATTATTCAAATATTCAGTTAGACCGTTAAGGCAACCACCCACACCAACCAACCACTAAAATTCGTGGAAGTTGCCCGTTTCCTGGTGCATACTCATGTCAACATTAATTATGCAATTAGTGTGTTTACCTAGCGCATGAAGAACGATTAGACTCGACAAACTGCGCATTAGCTGCGTAAGTGAAGTTTATCTATTAATTACAGCGAGCCATAGTAATTAATAAACATAGCAAAAATGCCTGTTTTCTGCTTTTTCCTGCCTTGGTAATATCGCTCTAATTAGCGCAATGAAGGCAGTTCAGTCACAAGACGAAGTGCGAATTGCTGGACACAGGACCGGACTGAACAGGAAAAATATTTTATATAAAACTGCAAAAACATGCATATTTTTAAAAATATTTCTTAATTTTTTCCCACAGAAGTTTGAATAAGAGTTTTTAGTTTTTAAATTACTATTTAGTTTCATGTCTCTACAGCCTATAACTCAGATATTTTAGTGTAACTATAGTGTTTAGGTAATCAGTAATTAATCACTACACATGGCAGGAAAGGCAGATAGATGTATTGTTTTTTTTTTAAGGTTTACCAATTTTGAACCCCCTGTAACTTGATAAATAATTGACCGATAGGAGTGAATTCAACAATTTCTTCCAACTCCCACTAAAAAAAGTCCCGTAGGTTTAATAGTTTGGATGAAAAACAGGAGAAAAAAAAGTTTTTTCAATATTGACCAAGGGCAGGGAGGGGGGGGGGGGGGGTATAACGACTTTTTTCAACATTTCCAACTTTGTCCGCCTGTAACTTAAGAATGAGTGGACCGATTAGTGTGAATCTAACGGTTTCTGCTTATGTTTCTTTTTGATGTCCTCCTTCACTTTCCACCAAATAAAGTCACGTAGGGGCAATACTTTGCGAGATAGACCTCTTTGGAAGTCGATTTTTAGACACTTTTAGAACGTGTGTTGTAGGTATTTGGACAAAAAGTCCACTTCACTCATATCAGTTTGTTACGTCCACAGCGGATTCAAATCGCCTTTTTCCGATCAAAAAGAGTACAAAATAATTTTTTATTTTTTCAAAATTTATCAAGCGGAAGGGGCGGGTATTCTCTCTTTGTTCTCAATTTCATGACCGCCTGTAACTTTAGATGGAGTGAACCCATTAGTGCAAATCTAACGGTTTTTCGTTCTTTTTGAGGTCCTCTTTCACTTCAAATAAAGTCCCGCAGATTTAATACTTTGGGAGATAGACCTCTTTGGAGGCCAATTTTTAGGCTCTTTTAGAACATGTTTTGTAGGCATTTAAGAAAAAAAATCTACTTATGGGACTAATTTCACAAATATCATTACTGTTCACAGAGGATTGAAATCGTCTAATTCTGATCAAAAACAGCAAAAAAATCCAATTTTTTTCGAAATTGGCTAAAGGGAGTATAATTCCTATTTTTCTTCCTCTTTTTTTTTTAAATTTTCAAATTTGACCGCCTGTAACTTTAGAACGAGTGGACCGATTAGTGTGAGTCTAACGGTTTCTTGTTCTTTTTGATGTTCTCTTTCACCTTCCACCAAATAAAGTCCCGTGTAAGTAAAGGTGGGTTCAATACTTTGGGAGACAGACCTCTTTGAATATCGATTTTTGCAACGTGTTTTGTAGCATTTGGAAAAAAGGTCTACTTATGGGACTAATTTCACTCATAGTTACGTTCACAGCGGATTAAAATTGCTTTATTCCGATCAAAAACCCTACCTAATCCCTCTTTTATTTTCAATTTTCAAATTTGACAGCCTGTAACTTAAGAACGAGTGGACCGATTGGAGTAAATCCAACGGTTTCTCATTCTTGAACTCTCTCTTTTATTGTTCTCTTTCGCCTCCTGCCAAAAAAAGTCTCATAAGTTCAACACTTTGGGAGATAGACCTCTTCGAAGGTTTATTTTTAGGCATTTTTAGAACGTGCTTTGAAAGCATTTAGAAAAAAAATCCACTTATGAGACTATATTTTGTTACCTTCATATGGAATTGAAATTGCCTCATTCCAATCAAAAACAACAAAAAAATTACATTTTTTTTTCATTTGACCAAATTCCTTCTTTTTTCGCATTTTTCAATTTTGATTTTTTATAATTTGAGAAGTACAATACCGATTTGAATAATTCCACGGTTTTTTTCCTTTTCTTATTGTATCTATCTTTCTATCCTTAATAAACAAGTTATAAACATAGGAAAATTAAAGCGATATGAACACAAAGGATGATTAAAACCATGAGAAAAAAAGAATAGACAAAAATAATAAGGAAACTAGAAGCTGAAAAGTCTGAAATATTAAAGGAAGTAAAAAAAAATTGCTTTTGAGCTCATCGAAAAGGCTCTAAAGGCCATAAAAACGTTGAACGATAGGGAAAACAATTATAAAAGAACTTTCCTTAAAAAAAATAAACCAGAAGAGATTAAGTTTGAACAGAGGAAAGCAAAACCAAATTTTAACAAAACAAACCAAAAATAATTAATTAAACCAGACATTTTACTAAATAATAACCAAATCACTATTTTCTAAGTGAAACGGAAGAAAGGTAAAAAAAATAGAGAATACACAGCTTTAAAAAATAAGAAAATTAAAGTGACATTTTAAAAAAAACACAGCTGAGACAAACACAGGGTGATTAAAGGCCTGAGAGAAAAAGAATAGACAAAAATAATAAAATTTAATGTGGAGAGTAAAAGCTAAAAACGATGAAATAATAAAGGAAGTAAAAAAATTGCTTTTGAGCGCCTCAAAAATGAGGTAAAAACCATAAAAACCTTGAACAATAGGAAAAAAAACTGTCCACCCTGTGTAAACCAAAATCAAATTTTAACACAGGAAATCAAAAACAGGTAACTAAAATACAAATTTTATTTGTTATATTATACACAAGACCAGAAATTTTACTAAATAGTAACCAAATGCCTATGTTTTAAAAGCAAGTAAAACGACATTTTAAAGAAAAAAAACACTGCAGACAGAAATAAGCATGAGAGAATAAAATAGGCAGAAAAATCATAAAAAATGAAAAGGAGACTAGAAGCTGAAAGGTATGAATTATTAAAGGAAGTAAAAAAAACCGTTTTTAGCTATTCGAAAAGGCTTTAAAGGCTATAAAAATGTTCAGTTATGAAAAAAAAAAAGAAACTGGCATTTAAAAGAAGAAAAAACAAACTAGAAGTGTTTAGTTCGCAAGGCTTAAGTCAAAGTTTCCTTTTCAAATTTTTACTTATCTTTATTTCCAGGGAAATAGGCTATCGACCATTTGGTCTTTCTGCCCATGTTATAATATTACACAAATGAATTCCATATACAAATATTACAAACTTAGGGAATGGAAGAAAAGCGACTCATTTCTGAGCTTGGCCTTTCTACGTTTGGAAATGTTCCATTAGGGTGGTTGTAGGGAAAACGAAGCGGGACTGTCTATTTTGTCTTGTTAAGCAAAATGGGTTCAGTAGAGTCATATTATATGGGTTGTTTTTCAATTTAGTCTGAAGTTGTATCAGTCTTTCACTTATTTTTGTTATGTGTGTGGGTTCGTAGAGTAGTTGGTTGGAGGGATTGTGCAGCGGGTTTTCGGGGTGTCTTATCTTGGTTATCATTCTTAATGCGATTTGTTCTGTTGTTTGTGTGTATTGTTTACTTTTCTCTGACGCATTTGCTCTTAGCACGTGTCCATAGTTTTTTTTACTTATTTAGTCCTGATTTGCTCTTTGTTTTCGCTCTATCTGTCCTTTTATTGGGCTCTCTTCGAACGTGTTTTCTGTTAACGGCAGCTCTATTTTTTTCCTTTCAAATGTCGTTTTACTTTTCTTATTTTTTAAACCTGCCCTTTATCTATTTTACTTTCTATTTAGTTTGGTTTTCCTTGCTTCTAGAATATAATTGGTGTCATTTGGTTATTATGGGGCATCACGTCGATCATTGCCTCATCTCCCATTCCTCTTCGAATCTAAATTAAGTTTACGCTGATTGTTACGAAATGTGTGAAAATGTACTCAGAAAGTTACAATTGACTCAGAAAGTTCTACATCACCCCAAAGAGTTCTACATTGACTTCAGAGACGTTTATTTGGCAAATAGGAATATTTCTCTTTGTCGACAATCCAAATTATAAAAGATTGTTTAGTTCTGGCCTAAATAGATTAACCTAAATTAAACTGAGAAAAGCTCAGAAAAATTTGTAGATTTTGGTGGCACATTATTGAAGGTTTTAATGGAGAATTGACTCCGAAAGTCATAGTCCTGTCAGAAATAACCTGACAAAGAAAAACGTTGAAAAACCTGAGAAATTTTACGCACAAAGTTGCAATTGACTCAGGAGGTCCAGTTTTATCTTCCTGAGTTTCTCAAAAGGAAGCTCAGAAGGTACCTTAGTAGTAATAGAGGATTATATTCAGATAAAGGACCTAAGTGTCCTTATAATTGAAAGTGTTAATTGAGCATTGACTCAGAAAGTCACAGCTATTTTAGAAGTAACCTGGCAACGACACACGTTGCAAATTGTATGAAAATTTACCCAGAAGCTTACAATTGACTCAGAAAGTTCTACACTACCCCAAAGGATCCTGCATTGATGTCAGAGACGTTTATTTGACAAATAAACACCTTTGTCAACAATCTAAAATATAAAAGATTGTTTAGTTCTGGTTAGATTAACCTAAACTGAACTGAGAAAAGCTCAGAAATATTTGATGATTTTGGTGGCATATTATTGAAGGATTGAATGGAAAATTGACTCCAAAGATCACAGTCCTGTCAGAAATAATCTGATAAAGAAAAACGTTGAAAAACCTGAGAAAATTTACACACAAAAAATTAATTGACTTAGAGGGTCCAATTGTGACTTTCTGAGTTTCTTAAAAGATGTCTCAGAAGGTACCGTAGTGGTAGTAAAAGGTTAAAATCAGACAAAGGAACTAAGTGTCCTTATTTTTGAAAGTGTTAATAGAGCATTGACTCAGAAAGTCACAGCCATTTCAGAAGTAACCTGATAAAGAAACACGTTGTAAAATGTGTAAAAATGTACTCAGAAAGTTACGATTAACTCAGAAAGTTCTACACCACCCCAAAGGGACCTGCATTGACTTCAGAGACGTTTATTTGGCAAATAGACATATTTCTCTTTGTCGACAAATCTAAAATATAAAAAAAATGTTTAGTTCTCCTTAGATTAAACTAAACTGAACTGAGAAAAGCTCAGAAAGATTTATAGATTTTGGTGGCACATTAATAAAGGATTGAATGGAAAATTGACTTCAAAATTCCCAGTCCTGTCAGAAATAACCTGAGAAAGAAGAACGTTGAAAAGTCTGAGAAATTTCACACAGAAAGTTTCAATAGACTTAGAAGGTCCAATTGTAACTTTTTGGGTTTCTCAAAAGGAATCACAGAAGGTGCTGTAGTAGTGTTAGGTTAAAATCAGACATTTGTTGGTTACAATTCAAAAAAACGACTAATTGTCTTCATTACTGAACGCCTTAATAGAGAATCAACTCAGAAAGTCACAGCTATTTCAGAAGTAACCTGACAAAGAAATACCGTGCAAAATGTGCAAAAACAATAGAAAAAATTGATGAGAAACTAAGTAAAGTATTACGTATTTACAATAATTTTTTTGCAATATAATGAAACAGAAATTTTCAGAAGGTAGTTCAGAAAGCAGAATTCAGCTCAGAAAGTTTTACTATTCACGCAGAAAGTTAAAAAAATTTGCTCAAAAAAATGGTTTGAGTCGTCAAATTGGACCTTCTTTTTACAGGCAAATTTTTGAATCTGCAGCCATAATTTCAGTCAACGTCGGGAAGCACCGGGAATCACTTCGATCATTTTCTCATCTCCAATTCCTCTTCGAATCTAAGGTTTCTCTGGCTGCCTTAAGGGCTCAGTTGAAACTGAGGTAATTGACAAAGGCCTTGTAGATATCGATTTGGAAAATTCCGGTTTTCACAAAGAGTTTTTAGTTTTTTCCAATTCCTGACCGACTATTTCTTTAAACGTCCAATCCAAACATCTGGTTTACCATCATTTGGTATCCTTCAGCATGTTTCTGCTACACGCAAAGAATGCGTCCTCAAAGAAAACGTCAGATAAACAATAACAAATGACGTAGGAAATAAAGAAAACACAAAATGTAATCTGCAGGCATTTACAAAGTAAATTTCGACCATTAATCAACCGTGTCATATACATGTGTATATTATTGGGAATTGCGGTTGTCTTGACGATATATTTCACCGCAGCGGCAGATTCTTATAGACATAAGCGGGAAATTTATTTGCGTGTCTTATGATATAGAAGCCCAAGTGAAATATTAATGGCTCTTTAAGGAAAACGCAATAAATGCTTTGCGGCCGTGCAGAGATCATCAACTGCAAATATAGCAATTTGCCAATGCAGTAGCCATCACGCAAAACTCAGTTTACTAGACCATAAACCTCGGCATTAAAGGACCATCAACACTTTAGTAGTGATTTAATAGTCTTTTTGGCTCAAAGTTGCGATTCAGTGAAAGTGTAAGGTCATCCGGAGTGCCAGTGTTTAACAACGTGAAGAAATGCAACCAGTCACGTCCCTTGGCAGAAATTTTGAAATTAAAATCACGAATCTAATAAGTTTGTATAAGTTTTCGCGGGTAAAACAAATCGCTACAAGCTATTTATCAGTCTTTGTTTTGGCCAAAAAGTAAAAGTTTACTCTATTACTTAATGAAACATGGGAACCGATCGAACTAGGTGCGCTCTAAGCCATTCTTCACCACAAATTGAACCTGATATTGGAAGCAATTTCGACAGCTCTCACAGGTGTTTTGCATTTTAACGTTCAATACAACAAATCAATGCAATTACCAACAGAAACCGTGTTGCGATCGACATTTTAGCTTCTAAAATTGGACTTATGAAATCTCGCAAATAAAAATTGGACAAAGAACGCGGTTTCGAAAGAGCTTTATTGTTCAATTTAACTCATTTGCCTTGCAAAATTGCTATTTAGTATTTACCCTCTGCAGGACTTTTTAAATGTCAGTAATGAGTCGCCGTTCTAATGTTAACCAACTGGGTCATAATCGTATTCTTGGCGGGAATTTCAATTCCATTTTTACGACGGAAAATTAAATCTGATCCAAATTCCCTAAACCCAATTAATTTGTCTTGTTGGCACCTTAAAAGTGTAAATGAATTTAAATTGACCGGGGGGCACCTTAATCGCCGAGGAAAAAATTTATCGATACCCCAAATTACCATCCACTTTGCTTTTTCCCATAAAACCTTAATTGCTTTCCATTCGGGATGACTTTTTTAATGTTTGTTAAACCAGTCTAATTAATAGCTGGCCGCGTTGTTGGGACGTTTTATACAGTCATCAAACGATAGGCAAATAAATTCGCTAAAACACGCTAAAAGTCTACCCATCTGACGTTTACAACACTCTAAAATAAGAACGGTGTTAAAAAGGCATTTTTTTCTTCGTCTTAAGGGGGAGATCGGGTTCGATGGACAGGTACCTGCGTTCTTATTTATACCCTCGAACCTTCGAGCCATTGTTCAGGATCGAAGGTGTCGTACAAGAGGGTACAATGTAACATGCAATTATCGCGTTATGAATTAAATTTAGTTTTTAGAGAAAGTAAGACATAACCCTTTGTCCAAAAAAATTCTTCTTTCTTGAACAAGAAAAAAAAATACAAATTAAATTTGATTTGATTGATTTTCTGAGTCTTCAACAACTTATAAACTTCTGAGGCGCAAAATAGTATACTTTGTAGGCTCAGAATATATCTAAAAAGGCTTACTGACTTGGATGTAAAACTAGAACTAATATGTTCGTTACATGTTGGTTACAAGAAAGGAAAAACATTTTGGCTAATAAAATAACACTCTCATTCAAGAAATTAAAAACTTTTATTATTCACACTGAACTAGCAGTTTTATCAGAAATTTTTATAAGAAACAAATATTGATTTGATTTTTAACTTTTCTTAAATGCTTTTTTTTTAACTAAGACGTTGATTTATTGAATTCGATAAATTTAAAATCAATTAACATGTATTAACATGTTTAAAAAATACTCGTTAATAATGAATTCGATGATTTATTCTACTACCGTTGTTTACTTAATAATTGACAATTTAAAAATTACTAAAAATCAAGAAGCTTGAACCTGTCACGCGAAAAAAGAACGTTCTCGCTAAAACATTTACCTAAATTATTCAAGAAAAATTATAGTTTCTCTCAATCCTAGGGGATGATTTATTGATGATAAATTCAACTTTTTATTGCCAATAAACCCACCTTGATAAATGCAAAATCAATAAATCAAGATTTTGGCTTCCTAATCCCCTGATACAAAGTTGTTAAATTAAAAATCAATACACTTCTATTAGCAATTTTAGTAGATGTTCTCTATTTGAGACAAAAATTAATTGAATTTTAATTCTTCTTAAAGGTTTTTTAGTACGATGATTGATAATAACTGGAGAAATTTGAAATTATTGTACGAGCTCATTAAGTATTTCTTAATAATCAAATCGAAGGTAAATTTTTAAAAACCCACATAACGCGCTCTGTAAACTTTTTTCTACTAACGTTATTGAATTGATAATAAGGCAAATTTTAGTATATCTGTAAAAATCAATAAATCAGAATTAGTAATGCGAAAAAAACATTCAAAATAATCGAATGAAGTTATTCTAGAAAAATTAAACATTTTTTCGATCCTAGAAGGTGATGATGATGATTTATTGATACTATAGCCAAGTTTATGAATACAATATCAATAAACCAAAATTTTGGCTCACTAAACTATTGATTCTACGTTGTTAAATTAAAAATCAATATAACTCAACTGGCAATTTTAGCAGATTTTTTTTATAAGATAATAAATAATTGGAACTTTAATTCTTCTCGAAACTTTGGGACGTTGATTTATTGATAATAACTGGAGAAATTTGAAATTATTTCAGGTTAGAATATGAAGAAATGTTTAAAAACCGACATAACGAGTTATATCTAAACTTTTTTCTACTACCGTTGTAGAATTAGTAATAAGGCAAAATGAATAACTTCAAAAATCAATAACCCTGAACTACTAATGCGAAAAAAAAACATTCTGAATAATCGAGTTAAGTTATTCAAGAAAAATTAAATATTTTCTTGATCCTAGAGGTTGATTTATTGATACTAAAGCCAACTTTATAAATAACCAAAATTTTTATACCGTAAACTATTGATTCTAAGTTGTTAAGATAAAAATCAATATAACTCAACTAGCAGTTTTAGCAGATATTCTTCATAAGACAATAAATAATTTAAACTTTAATTCTTCGTAAAACTTTTGGACGTTGATTTATTGATAATAACTGGAGAAATTTGAAATTAGTTTACGTGTTTATCAAGTACTTCTTAATTATCAAAGGAAAGATAATTTTTTCAAAACCGACATAACTCGTCGTATATAAAATTTTTCCTACTACCGTCGTAGAATTAATAATAAGGCAAATCGAATATCTGTAAAAATCAATACACCTGAACTAGCAATGCGAAAAAAAGAACATTTTGGAAAATCGAATTAAGTTATTCTAGAAAAAATAAACATTTTTTAGATCCTAAAAGGTGATGATGATGATTTATTGATACTATAGCCAAGTTTATGAATGCAATATCAATAAACCAAAATTTTGGCTCACTAAACTATTGATTCTACGTGGTTAAATTAAAAATCAATATAACTCAACTGGCAATTTTAGCTGATTTTTTTTATAAGATAATAAATAATTGGAACTTTAATTCTTCTTGAAACTTTGGGACGTTGATTTATTGATAATAACTGGAGAAATTTGAAATTATTTCAGGTTAGAATATGAAGAATTTCTTAGTAATCAAATGGAAGATAAATGTTTAAAAACCGACATAACGAGTTATATCTAAACTTTTTTCTACTACCGTTGTAGAATTAGTAATAAGGCAAATTGAATAACTTCAAAAATCAATAACCCTGAACTACTAATGCGAAAAAAAAACATTTTGAATAATCGAGTTAAGTTATTCAAGAAAAATTAAATATTTTCTTGACCCTAGAGGTTAATTTATTGATAATAACTGGAGAAATATGAAATTAGTTTACGTGTTTATCAAGTACTTCTTAATTATCAAAGGGAAGATAATTTTTTAAAAACCGACATAACTCGTCATATATAAACTTTTTCCTACTACCGTCGTAGAATTAATAATAAGGCAAATCGAATATCTGTAAAAATCAATACACTTGAACTAGCAATGCGAAAAAAAGAACATTTTGGAAAATCGAATTAAGTTATTCTAGAAAAATTAAACATTTTTTTGATCCTAGAAGGCGATGATGATGATTTATTGATACTATAGCCAAGTTTATGAATGCAATATCAATAAACCAAAATTTTGGCTCACTAAACTATTGATTCTACGTGGTTAAATTAAAAATCAATATAACTCAACTGGCAATTTTAGCTGATTTTTTTTATAAGATAATAAATAATTGGAACTTTAATTCTTCTTGAAACTTTGGGACGTTGATTTATTGATAATAACTGGAGAAATTTGAAATTATTTCAGGTTAGAATATGAAGAATTTTTTAGTAATCAAATGGAAGATAAATGTTTAAAAACCGACATAACGAGTTATATCTAAACTTTTTTCTACTACCGTTGTAGAATTAGTAATAAGGCAAATTGAATAACTTCAAAAATCAATAACCCTGAACTAGTAATGCGAAAAAAAACATTCTGAATAATCGAGTTAAGTTATTTAAGAAAAAATAAATATTTTCTTGATCCTGGAGGTTGATTTATTGATACTAAAGTCAACTTTATAAATAACCAAAATTTTTATACCGTAAACTATTGATTCTAAGTTGTTAAATTAAAAATCAATATAACTCAACTAGCAGTTTTAGCAGTGATTCTTCATAAGACAATAAATAATTTAAACTTTAATTCTTCGTAAAACTTTTGGACGTTGATTTATTGATAATAACTGGAGAAATATGAAATTAGTTTACGTGTTTATCAAGTACTTCTTAATTATCAAAAGGAAGATAATTTTTTAAAAACCGACATAACTCGTCATATATAAACTTTTTCCTACTACCGTCGTAGAATTAATAATAAGGCAAATCGAATATCTGTAAAAATCAATACACCTGAACTAGCAATGCGAAAAAAAGAACATTTTGGAAAATCGAATTAAGTTATTCTAGAAAAATTAAACATTTTTTTGATCCTAGAAGGCGATGATGATGATTTATTGATACTATAGCCAAGTTTATGAATGCAATATCAATAAACCAAAATTTTGGCTCACTAAACTATTGATTCTACGTTGTTAAATTAAAAATCAATATAACTCAACTAGCAGTTTTAGCAGATTTCTTTTATAAGATAATAAATAAATGGAACTTTAATTCTTCTTGAAACTTTGGGACGTTGATTTATTGATAATAACTGGAGAAATTTTAAATTATTTCAGGTTAGAATATGATGAATTTCTTAGTAATCAAATGGAAGATAAATGTTTAAAAACCGACATAACGAGTTATATCTAAACTTTTTTCTACTACCGTTGTAGAAGTAGTAATTAGGCAAATTGAATAACTTCAAAAATCAATAACCCTGAACTAGTAATGCGAAAAAAAGAAAATTCTGGATAATCTAATTAAGTCAATCAAGAGAAATTAAACATTTTCTTGATCCTAGAGGTTGATTTATTGATACTAAAGCCAACTTTATAAATAACCAAAATTTTTCTCTCACACTAAACTATTGATTCTAAGTTGTTAAATTAAAAATCAATATAACTCAAGTAGCAGTTTTAGCAGATATTCTTTATAAGACAATAAATAATTGGAACTTTAATTCTTCTTGAAACTTTGAGACGTTGATTTATTGATAATAACTGAAGAAATTTGAAATTATTTCACGTGCTTATCAAGTATTTCTTAATAATCAAATGGAACATGAATTTTTAAAAACCCACATAACGCGTTATATAAAGACTTTTTTTCTACTACCGTTGTAGAATTGATAATAAGACAAATATCGGTATAAATCAATAAACCAAAACTAGTAATGCAAAAAAAACAACATTCTGGATATTTGAATTAAGTTATTCAAGAAAAATTAAACATTTTCTCGATCCTAGACGTTGATTTATTGATACTATAGCAAAGTTTATAAATGCAATATCAATAAACTAAAATTTTGGAACCCTAAACTATTGATATATGAAAAATCAATACAGCTCAACTAGCAGTTTTACCAAATATTCTTTGCAAAGCGATAAATAATTGTAACTTTAATTCTTCGTAAAACTTAGGGACGTTGAGACTCGAATTGATAAGAACTGGAGAAATTTGCAATCAATTAATATGATTTAACATGCTTATTAAATGTTGTTAATAATGAGTAATTGGAAGACATATTTTTATTAACCTACATAAGTCTTTGTGTAAAAACAGTGATTTTTCTGTTCTATTACCATTCTTAAATTGATAATAAGACAAATTGAAGATCTAAAAAATTCAGTAAAGATAAACTAGTAATGCGATGAGAAGAATGTTATGACTAATCGAATTAAATTATTCACGAAAAATTAAACATTTTCTAGATGCTAGATGTTGATGTATTGATACTGGAAGTCACTTTATCAATGCGAAATCACTAAACTAAAATTTCGGCATCCTAATTTATTGATACTTTCTTGTTAAATTAAAAATTAATAAATCTGAATTTGCGGTTTTACTAGATGTCTTTTATATGAAAGTAAAAATTATTTGTTATTTATCTTCGTTATTCTTAAAGGTATTTTTTATTTATTTTGGCACCTTGATTTATTGAAAATATAGTTGAAAATATGCTTCAAATCGATTAATATGTTTATCAACTAATCTCTAATAATCAAATGCAAACAAGTAAAGTAAAAATCAATAAACTTGAACTAGTTACGAAAAAAGAAGAATGTTTTGGCTAATCGAGTTAAGTCACGTCAAGTTATTCAAGCAACTCTCGATTTTTCTTGCTAATTGCATTAAAGTATTCAAGATAAATTATTGATATTAAAACCAACTGTATGAACGCAAAATCAATAAATCAAAATTTTGGGTTATTGATCTATTGATACTAACTTGTTATAATGAACCTGAACTAGCAGTTTTATCGGATGTTTCCTCATAGGAAAGAAAGAATAATTTGAATTTTAGTTATTCTTAAAGCCTTTTTGTAAAATTTACATTTTTTTAGTTTTACTACGGCTGTTAAATTGATAATAGAACGAATAAAAAAACAGTAAAAATCCATAAACTTAACTAGTCACACGAGAAGAAGAATATTTTGGCTAAAGGAGTTTAGTCAAGGTACTCATTCTCAATTCTTGAGCTTAATTTATTGATAATTAAACCTAAGACTAGATAAATGCAATAAATCATAATTTTGGCATCGTAATTTAATGATATCAACTTGTTAAGTCAATAAAATTTAAGTAGCAGTTGCTGTTTATAATCGATATAATCTATTCAAGAAATATTAAGCTTTTTGTCGATTTATTTATAATCCTACCAATTTTGAATGTGCAAATTCAATAATTTTAGATTCTTCATCAAACAGATTTTGAATTTATTGAAAAACATATTCAACTGCCTACATGATTGAAAAAACAATTTTCTTTATACCATCTAAAGTGTGCTTCGGGTTTTGAAGCCGTGGTCCAATAGGATTGCTGCCTGACGTTTCGTCTACAGCTGCGGCAGACATTATCAGAAGCGATAAGGCAATGGGCGAAGTGATGTGTCGTGCTTCTCGACGTTGACTGATTCGACTGTGGCAAGCTCCGTGGTATTTATTCCTCCACCGTAGCGCTACAGTGGAGGGACTGGGGTGGGGGTAGTGGTGGCGTGGGGTTTCGAAGCCAATACCATTGCTGCCATTGCCAAACATCATTTGTCCCTTTTTTCACTTACTTGAACGTTCTTTTTCTACGGAAGTGCCACTAACTGGTGTAGTGGTATTTATTGGGTGAAAGGACAACAAAAACAACCTCTAAGATTGCAAATTCGCCGAGGTTTCGATCTCTATTTGAGCCTTTATCAAGGCTATTTACTGATAAAGACTCAAATAGAGATCGAAACGTCGGCGAATTTGCAATCTTAGAGGTTGTTTTTGTTGTCCTTTCACCCAATAAACACCACTACCATCTAATTCAGTGGGACACGAATTTGTAAACATTTATTATGTACCCAAACTCATTTATTTCGACTTTAAACCCCAATATTTGGGGGTCGAACCCCACAATGTTTAAACCACTATAAATACAGTGTTAGGTAACTAATTTATTAATAACCCTGCACTCTGCGTATGTCTTCTAATCGTGCAGATCGTGCCTTTGCTGCCCTATTTAATTAACCATTTTTCCTAGACACAAGAACATGAGTTTCCTTTGTCTGATAACTCCATAAAATACCTGACACTATTTATGTGTTTGACTCGATAATGACTTTACCTATTTGTCATCGATGTAAGGCAATATTTGCCTACAACCTCGCGTTTTTGTCTTATCACCAGAACAACTAACGCACTTCCTCGATAGGTCTTAAAAGCAAACACTCATGTTTCGGATTTGAAAAAAAAAAGATTTATTGCTGGGGGTTTTATTTATTTTCTTCTAAACTTCATATTATTATGACATTTAGGGCCCTTTTCTGAATTCTTAATAAAATCCATTAATAAAGAGTGATTACTTATTATTAAGACTGGTTTCTTACTTAACATGCAAATAGCTACCGCAAACATTGTAGTAATGATTGTTAAATTTCCTAGAATCGGTGTCTTGTATTCGAAAAGTAGCCTAATGATATGCAGAATATTTATTTATGGTCACGTAGCCTCATGTAAACTCACTTGAGAAAAAGAAATCGGCTGATTTATAAAGCCTCAAGAATTGTTATTAAATCGGTACCATCGCATAGTCCAATCCGTTGACCCATTGAAACGATATCGTGCTCTTCCTGACCGCCGCTGCCGCAGTTCTATTGAACCATCAGGCGGCTACTTCCTGTATGTGGAAGGTACCATTGCAACGCAAAGGTACCACTCTTGAGCTCGCCGGGTACCGGTGATTTATTTGGAACTGGTCGGTCAAACGCGTGTCGGAGTAATTACTTCTGAGGGCCAGATCGTGCCCGTAGAAGTGCAATAGAAGTACCCGGTATGTGCTGTGATTATTGCTTCAGCTTGGATATAAGAAAAATTCAGCCCGAACACCTGAGATGTTAATAATATATCGAAACGTTGACCCTGCATTAGTCGATTTTTACGACTCGACTTTTACCGGACGCACACAGTTTTATATCCCATTTGATTCGTTTAGTGCGGCCATAACTCTTCCTAGTTCGACTTAATGAGGATAGTACTATACAGCGGAACTGAAGTGGTACCAGTACCAATAATTGTTATCAGTACCGGCACATCTCTCTTTCTAGACCTGTCATATTCTAACATCACACGAATGTGCCGCCTTTATTTACATTGTCGCAGAGCGACATAAATTCCCGTGACTAAGTGTCCGTTTGTTAGTAGGAAAAAAGCAAACTACACAAAAATGCGTCATTGTAAACAACGTAGAAATCTAAAAATGAGATTTCGAGAGGAAATATAAATCTTTGTTGCGTAAATCCCCGTTAGGAAGATAATGTGAGAAATGCATGAGTGTAATTTTAATGAGGATGAATGTAAAGTCGACGTTTTCTCTTAAATTTTAAAACTATTAATTATTTTCTACCGCTTTGTCTGCTCTGCTCCTAATCTTCCCCTGCCATTTAGTGGTACTATCTGCTCTTCAGCCTTTTCAAGACTCAAAAAATTCTTTAAGAACAAGTTCAATAAAAATAAAAAATAAATCTAATTGTAACTCATAAGCCGGTTTAAAAACTGCTTTTTATACATATCAGATATTAAAATTTTGGAACTTCACTTGAACTATTTACTTATTTGATAATTTATAATTTTGTCTATTCCTTACGTACAGTCAGACAATCACCAGAAGTACATTTATTAGAAGAACCCAAAATGGAGGAACTTTGAATCCATTAGAGCAGTACTGTTGTAGAGGAGCTGCACTTCTTCTGGAAGGGTTCAATGGTCAATGTTCAATGGATTTGAGGACTGGAAGGTCCTCAAATCCTGTCCACAGTGGCCGTGCTTTGAGGCTTTTTCCTTCCTCTAGAGTCAGAATTTCGGCTTTCTCTTCTTTTTTTCAATTATGGCTTTTTTCTTCCCAACCTGCCTCTTAGGTTCTTTATATTTAAAAACTGTAGTTAATATAATATGACATAGTGCTTAAATTTGATATTTTGTTCCTTGAGGTTTTCCTTCAGCAATAACTAAAGTGACTTGCTCCTTTCCAGCTTCCTCTACAGTAACCACTTGTGCTCGTTCTCCTTTGACTTCCTTTTCAATCCTTCGTTTTATAATTTTCTTTTCCTAGGAATACCTTCCCCAACAATGGTCCATAGTATTTGCTCACAGGAGCATATTCTAATGTCTTGGGAACCTCTTCAACTGTATTTTTTTATTGTAATAAAAAAACACTTTATATTGTAATTAGTAAATTCGTTATTCAAATTAGTTTATTGGTATTAATATACAAAAATAAATTTCAATCAGTTAAAGAAATATGTTTACAACAAGAAACCAAATGTAAATCTCACATAACCGACCCTCAGCACCACCAAGCAAAAGAAGACGTTTTACTTTTACGAATACCACCTTCACTTCACTCATTCCGGGCTAATTATTCAAGAAATAAAGATCGATTTAATCGATGAGATAAGACCGGGCTGAGGCATTATCAATAAATCTGAGGAGGCATTGAAAGCGATCGGGTTTTACGGTCGGTGTTTCGAGCATTGTAAGTGTCAATTAGGAACAAAAGATATCACTTGTTTCCGGTCATCTTTCCCATGGCAGCGGGGTTATCTCGGCGAAGACATCTCGCTGATTTAGAGCGCAAGTCTGGTCACGTGTGAACAAGAAGATGAAGATGAAGGAGGAGAAGGAGAAGAGGAAGAAAAAAACCTAATCATCTATCATTGATATATCAGATGACACGTAGCATTAAGTTTTCTTATAAATAATAATAACGTCACTTTTGTTTTCGAGCCACTTTCTCTCTATCTCTGAAGGCGAATTAATCTGACCGAGAATATCAGATTCATATTTAATAATGTCGGGTTATAAATGGGATTAATCAATTTTTATTATTATTATTTTGATGAGGATTCGAATGTGGGCGATCAGCTTAAAACAAAATCTGTCTTTCAATTAAGGAATATTTGATAAGCATGTTAATTCAACATGTGGACATCAATAAATTAGAATTCCAAAATGGTGGTTTATTGATTTTGCTTTGATCAACTTGACTTTATTATCAATAAATCAATCTCTGGTTTCGAAAAAATGTTCAACGTTTCTTGAATAAGTTGATTTGAGGAAATTTGGAAAGCATGTTAATTCATGATAATTGATTTCAAACTTCTCCATCAATAAATCAGCGCCCAAAAATAAACAAAAACATTTATAATTTCAAATTATTGTTTATTTCATATATTAAACATCTGCTAGAAATGTTAGTTGAGGTATATTGATTTTTAATTTCATAATATAGTATCAATGTATCAGAAAGTCAAAATTCTGGTTTATTGATTTTGCTTTTATCAAGTTGGATTTATCAACCACTGGGATCGAGAAAATGTTTAAGTTTTCTTGGATAACATAAATCGATTATCCAGAACGTTCTTCTTTTTGGTGACTAGTTCAAGCTTATTGATTTTTGAATTTATTGAATTAGTCTTATTATCAATTCAATAATGCTAGTAGAAAAAGAATGTCCTAAAAACTCAGTAGCGATAGACTAAGAAGCCAAAATCTTGGTTTATTGATTCTGCATTTACAATTTCGGTTTATTATCAACAATCAACCTCTAGCTTCAAGAAAATGTTTCATTTTTCTTGAATAACTTAATGCGAGGAACATTTGATAAGCATGCTAACTTATGCTAATTGATTTCTAATTCCTTCGGTTATTATCAATAAATTAGGAAGCCACAAATCTAGTTTATTGATTTTGCACTTATAAACTTCATGTACATATAATCTCAAGGATCTAAAATTTCTTGAATAGCTTGATTTCACTTAACTCCATATGCTAAAACAGGTTAGTAAATTTTTGCTTTCTAATCCGTAGAATGGGAAGCAAAAATGTTGTCTATTTATTTTGCATTTATAAAGTTGCCTTTATTATCAATAAATCGAAAATATGTTCAATTTTTCTTGAATAAATTCAATTGAGGAAATTTGGAAAGCATGTTAGTTCATGATAATTGATTTCAAACTTCTTCATCAATAAATCAGCGTACAAAAATTAAAAAAAACTTAAAAATGTAAAATTTTTGTTTATTTCAGATATTAAACATCTGCTAAAAATGTTAGTTGAGGTATATTGGTTTTTAATTTAACAATTAAGTATCAATGGATTAGCAAGTCTAAATCCTGGTTTATTTATTTCGCATTTATAAAGTTGAATTCAGTATCAATAAATCAATCTCCGGTTTCGAAAAAATTTTCAATTTTTCTTCAATAAGTTGATTTGAAGAAATTTGGAAAGCATGTTAATTCACCATAACTGATTTGAAACTTCTCCATCAATAAATTAGCGTCCTAAAATAAAAAAATGCATTTAAAATTTCAAATTACTGTTTATTTCATATATCAAACATCTGCTAAAAATGTTAGTTGAGGTATATTGATTTTTAATCTAACAATATAGTATCAATGGATTATGAAGTCCAAATCCTAGTTTATTGATTTTCAATAAATCAACCTCTGATTTAGAATAAAATTTTCAATTTTTCTTGAATAACTTGATTTGAGAAAATTGGAAAAGCATGTTAATGCTTGATAATTGATTTCAAACCTCTCCATCAATAAATCAGCGTCCTAAAATAAAAAAGTACATTTAAAATTTCAAATAATTGCTTATTTCCTATATTACACATCTGCAAAAAATGTTAGTTGAGGTATATTGATTTTTAATCTAACAATTTTGTATCAATGGATTAGGAAGTCAACATCCTGGTTTATTGATTTTGCATTTACAAAGTTGGCTTTATTATCAATAAATCAATCTCTGATTTCGAAAAAATGCTCAATTTTTCTTGAATAACTTGATTTGAGAAAATTTGAAAAGCATGTTAATGTTTGATAATTGATTTCAAACTTCTCTATCAATAATTTAGTGTCCTAAAATAAAAAAGTACATTTAAAATTTCAAATAATTGTTTATTTCCTATATTACACATCTGCAAAAAATGTTAGTTGAGGTATATTGATTTTTAATCTAACAATTTTGTATGAATGGATTAGGAAGTCAACATCCTGGTTTATTGATTTTGCATTTACAAAGTTGGCTTTATTATCAACAAATCAATCTCTGATTTCGAAAAAATGCTCAATTTTTCTTGAATAACTTGATTTTGATTTCAAACTTCTCTATCAATAATTCAGCGTCCTAAAATAAAACAATACAATTAAAATTTCAAATAATTGTTTATTTTATATATTAAACATCTACTAAAAATGTTAGTTGAGGTATATTGATTTTTAATCTAACAATATAGTATCAATGGATTAATAAGTCAAAATCTTGGTTTATTGATGTTGCATTTACAAAGTTGGCCTTATTATCAATAAATCAATCCTTGATTTCGAAAACATGAACCATTTTTCTTGAATAACTTGATTTGAGAAAATTGGAAAAGCATGTAAATGCTTGATAATTGATTTCAAACCTCTCTATCAATAAATCAGCGTCCTAAAATAGAAAAGTACATTTAAAATTTCAAATAATTGTTTATTTCCTATATTACACATCGGCAAAAAATGTTAGTTGAGGTATATTGATTTTTAATCTAACAATTTTGTATGAATGGATTAGGAAGTCAACATCCTGGTTTATTGATTTTGCATTTACAAAGTTGGCCTTATTATCAATAGATCAATCTTTGATTTCGAAAACATGATCAATTTTTCTTGAATAACTTGATTTGAGAAAATTGGAAAAGCATGTAAATGCTTGATAATTGATTTCAAACCTCTCTATCAATAAATCAGCGTCCTAAAATAGAAAAGTACATTTAAAATCTCAAATAATTGTTTATTTCATTTATTACACATCTGCAAAAAATGTGGTATATTGATTTTTAATCTAACAAGTTTGTATTAATGGATTAGGAAGTCAACATCCGGGTTTATTGATTTTGCATTTACAAAGTTGGCTTTATTATCAATAAATCAATCTCTGATTTCGAAAAATCGTTCAATTTTTCTTGAATAACTTGATTTGAGAAAATGTGAAAAGCATGTTAATGTTTGATAATTGATTTCAAACTTCTCTATCAATAATTTAGTGTTCTAAAATAAAACAATACATTTAAAATTTCAAATAATTGTTTATTTTATATATTAAACATCTACTAAAAATGTAACTTGAGGTATATTGTTTTTTAATCTAACAATATAGTATCAATAGATTAGGAAGTCAAAATCCTGGTAGATTGATGTTGCATTTACAAAGTTGGCTTTATTATCAATAAATCAATCTTTGATTTCGAAAACATGATCAATTTTTCTTGATTAACTTAATTTGAGGAAATTTGACGAGCAGGTTAATGCTTGATAATTGATTTAAAACTTCTCCATCAACAAAAATGAGCGTCTTAAAATAAAAAAAATGCATTTAAACTTTAAAATTATTGTTTATTTCATATATTAAGCATCTGCTAAAAATGTTAATTAAGGTATATTGATTTTTAATTTAACAATTTAATATCAATGGATTAGGAAGTCACAATCCTAGTTTATTGATTTTGCATTTATAAATACCCTTTATTATCAATAAATCAACTTCTGATTTCGAAAAAATGTTGAATTTTTCTTGAATAACTTGATTTTAGAAAATTTGAAAAGCTTGATAATTGATTTCAAACTTCTCTATCAATAAATCAGCCTCCTAAAGTAAAAAATCACATTTAAATTTTCAAATAATTGTTTATTTTATGTATTCATCTGCTAAAAATGTTAATTGAGGTATATTGATTTTTAATTTAACAAATTAGTATTAATGAATTAGGAAGTAAAAAACCTAATTTATTGACTTTGCAATTATAAATATGGCCTTATTATCAATAAATTAACCTTTGATTTAGGAAAAATTTTCAAGTTTTCTTGAATAACTTGATTTGAGAAAATTTAAAAAATATGTTATTGCTTGATAATTGATTTCAAATTTTTTTATCAATAAATCAGCGTCTTAAAATAAAAAAAAATAGATAAAAAATTTCAAATAATTGTTCATTTCGCATATTAAATATCTGCTAAAAATGTTAGTTGGGGTATATTGATTTTTAATCTAACAATTTAATATCAATGAATTAGGAAGTCAACGTTTTGGTTTATTGATTTTGCATTTACAAATTTGGCTTTATCATCAATAAATCATTCTGTGGTTTCGAAAAAGTTTTCAATTTTTCTTGAATAACTTAATGTGAGGAAATTTGGAATGCATGTTAATTTATGATAATTGATTTCAAACTCCTCCATCAATAAATTAGCGTTCTAAAATAAAAAAATGCATTTAAAATTTCAAATTATTCTCTACTTCATATATTAAACATGTGCTAAAAATGTTGGTTGAGGTATATTGATTTTTTATTTAACAATTTAGTATCAATGAAAGTCAAAATCCTAATTTATTGATTTTGCATTTATCAAGTTGGGTTTATCAACCACTAGGATCGAGAAAATGTTCAATTTTTCTTGGATAACATAAATCGATTGGCCAGAACGTTCTTGTTTTCGGTGACTAGTTCAAGCTTATTGATTTTTATTTACTGATTTTTAATTAGTCTTAGTATTAATTCAACAATGCTAGTAGAAAAAATCTTAAAAACTTAGTATCAATACATTAAGAAGCCAAAACCTTGGTTTATTGACTTTGCTTTACAAGTTCGGTTTATTATCAACAAATCAACTTCTAGCTTCAAGAAAGTGTTTAATTTTTATTGAATAACGAATTATTTTTAACAAACTTGTGCTTTTTATTAATACCACACATTATGTTTGCTTGAATCACTAAAACTACCGCACTTTAATTTGCTATTAATAGTAAACATTTACAAATTCTCTTGTTCATACTTTTCATTCAAATCTTTCTTGAATAAGTATCCAGTTAATACTGCTTCGATAGCTGAAAAAGAAGCTCCAGAGAAAATATAGTAGACGTCAAGTGGCTTCGTTGCTTGTCAGTTTTAATTCCTCCACTGCTAACAACGTTGGTGAAAACTCTAAAACACGTCTCTCCATATGAAATAAACTAGTTTGTTGCTCTTGGCAATGTTTCCAGTTAATATCTCGTCGATAGCTGAGAAAAAAGTTGACACACCACTGTTGTCCTCTTTGGAGAGAAGGTAGATCTGGCGGGGTTCAATTTTCACTAAAGCCTTGATGCTTTTTTCAGTATGAAATAAATATTAAAAAGTTCTCCAAATGGTAGTGTTCTATTTTACTCGAAAATCACACCAACTTATACTGTTTCGTTAGCTGAGGAAAAAGTCCCTGGTCTCCTTGAGTAATGCAAGACTATTCTCCAAGAAATGTCATGCTTAAATAAGTGGTGGACTCAATTCCCACAGAAGCCTTGCATAGCCGCTTATACTACTATTATTGCTAGATATTTACGCTTTCTCTTATTGATGCTTTTACATTTTTCTCAAAAATGTCTCCTCATCATGTCCTTGATATTGTATCCACTTAATATTGCTTCGATAGCTGAGGAAGAAGTCCTTATGAGAAAGCAGGCCTGTCTTCGACGTTCCAAGAGTGGGTTCAATTCTTATTTATATAGTTGGGATTCCTCATAAATAACACTGAGTTCAATGCATAAAAAACTTAATTTCATAAAACAATTTAGGATTAGAAATGCATCTTCTTAATACTGCTTCAGTGGTTAAAAAAAAAGACTCTTTGGGGAGTTTCAGACATATTCACCAATAAAGAATAATCCTTTTTCTTCTTATTGAGCCCGATTGGTAACAATCGTGCTGTTTTCCAGTGCATAATAATAATAATAATTAATTTGAAAGCGGTAACATCGCGATGGGACAATAACAGCGAAAAGCATCTAACGAAACGACCGTTCGCGTCTCGGAAACTGGTAGAGCGACTTGATAAGACGTGAAAAGTGTCAACAACAATATTTCTACGAGTCCCTCCAGATTAACATACATAATTGTAAGTAACGAATGTTGTTCCGATCTGCTCTTCCATTAATTAACATAGAGAAGTCATAATGTTCATTTGCGACGACTCTTATCGCTAATCGACACGAAAAGCCTGCGACCTTTTTTCGGTGTCGGTTTTACCTTAAGGCAGTGGCGTAGCCGCAGGAATAGTTTTAGAAACGTACCTATAACAGTACTTTGGCTTTTTTTCATGGTAAATATTCTTTCGTCGGACATACTCGCATACTAATTACAACAAATTGTCAATCAAGCTGCCGCTTTTTAAGCACGTTTGGTTGCTTCCTGCGAATATAGAACGTACAAGCTATACGCTGCCAAGGCCGGTAAAAACTGTTACAGCTTTTAATTAGTGCTGCTTATTTATACAGGGTGAATTTTGTCCCGTCAGTTGTCACACAAAACCACCTGAACTAAGGAAAAGTCGATGCCAAGTCCATCCTGTATGTCTGGGCTATTTCACAGTTATAATGTGACATGTGGTCAAACCGAAATCCATTTACATGATCTATTTCGTTATTAGTTTTAATTAATTGTTACATAAACTGGTCTTGAAAGATAAAATAACGTCCTTGTCCTCAGATATTAGTTTTTGTATGTTTGTAATATTTTCAAGGTGTTGAGGTGTCGTTTAAGCTTTATTTAAAAAAAAAACAGAACATGATATTGGATTGTTTTACTACTTACTTATGGGTATTACACCCCAATACGTTTTTTTTTGATGCTAGAAACCGAATTTTGCACTATTTCTAGTAAAATTACTGAGAGTACTAATATGTTTAAATATTTAATATATTTTTTAGTAGAAAGTAATGAATCATACATCAAAATTCTCAGCAATTTCTAGAAAAATTAAAAATTACAGGGTGATTCACCAGTGATGGTACCTTAGACGTATCTAGACATCCATGAAATGTGCTGAACATGATTTGGATTTATCCTGATTAAATTATTTTGAGGTTTTTTGAATATTACGAAAAAGGCGTCACATTAAATAGTTTAAGTTTAAATATGAATAATCATATTTGTACCAAAAACATTTAAAAAAATTAATATATATCTGAATCTACAAGAAAAACAAACCACGTCATTAGTAAAATTTATTTAGAAGGTATTAGCTATGCGCTGTCACCTAGGTTGCCAGCTATTCTCTCATTATCTAAAAACTAGGTCCCCTCGGAAACAGTTAAGTAGGGGGTATTCATTTCAAAACGTTCTCTATCAGGCAGAGGAACCATAGCCCGGTTTCGCTCTTATTAGTGCTTATCAGTATGGCGTACCTCAAACCTGACGTAAATACTAGTTCGAGTGTAACTTGGTTTCCTCTATTACTCAAGGCACAGTGTACATATGCAAGTGGCGCCATCGGGCGACGGCAGGTGCTTCCACTAGGGCATGCGTCTGTGGGACATCTATCTGTGGGAAGCGACAACTTCGGCAGAAAACTGGCTTGATACGAGGTGTTGTGTATCCATCCCCTCCTTTTCCAGTCCAAGGCCAGCAATGTAAAAGGTAGGCAATGTCCTGTATGTTATGGAAGTATGTGGTTAATTCACTTAGATTTTTCTTTGGTTTGGTTAATTCATTTTTACTTGTTCTTTAGAGCGCCTTATTAGAGCCGTTGATTGCAATACATAAGCGTGAGCTATGTTTGGTTAAGTTAGTTCAGTTTTACTTTGCTTTTGGTTAGTCAGGTTAGTTCAGTTCTATTTTTCTTTTAGTTAGGTTAGTTAACTCATGTTTTTGCTTTGGTTTCGTCAGTTCACTGGCAATTGGTCCTTGTCTCAAAAAAAGTCCCTTTAGAGCCTCTACAACACTATGTGTGTTCACCAACTCGGTTAGTGAGGTTAGTTCCGTTTACCTCGCGATTAATTGGACAAAACAAACTGAAAAAAAGTACAAACACAAAATGATTATTCTCAAAAATAGGCAATTTTAAATGAACCTCAAAAACGGATTTCCAGACATTTCGAGAATGGTTAGAATTATGCAAATTTTAATGTTATATACGATTATTTGAACAAAACCAGCTGAAAACGAATACGGGCTGTTTATTATAAAACTTCATCTAGTTGGCTATGAAATGTCAAAAGAAAAGGATGGAGAAAGAAAAGTCCATTTATTTTGATTGTCATCCTTTTCTGTCAAAATTTTATAGCCTGCTAGATGAAGTTTTATAATGAACACCACGTATAAGCTCGATGAGTTTATCTCAAAAATCAAAATTTTTATATATTTCTCAAAAACAGATGTGAAGAGATTCAGAAGGGTTAGAGATATCCAAAACCTGATTTTATCACTCGATTTATTTGACAAAATCATCTGAAGATGATTACAAACTTTTTTGGAATTTTTTTCGAAAATAGGCGGTTTTAAATGAATCTATAGATGATATTCTAATCTAATTATTTGAAGAAAATCAGCTAAAAATGTCGTAGAGCTCGCTTCCAGTCTGTAGTAATGACTAAAACGGATTTTTTTTTGCAAATTTTAATGAAACTTAATTGTGGTCTAAAATATCAAGTTTCGCTCCAAAATCCACTGAGAAAACCTCGTTTTATTTAATTAAATCGGTACTGAGACAAAAATTTACTTTTTTAAAAAAATTAATTTCTTAGACCAAAATCCATCAAAATAGTCACAATAGTTAATAAAAAAATCCGTTTTTATTAATTTCTTTTATCGTCATAATTGTTTAATATCCTCACAATTTGTTCAATCAAAAGATCCAGTTTTTGGTTAATTACTTTCAGTTAAAAAAAGAACAAAATGACGACAAAAAAAGCTTTTCTTGCAATTTTAAAGATTCTTCATTTTTAGACTAAGATCTTTAGTGTTGCTCTTAAATTATTTAAAAAATTGTTTTTGTAGCAAATTAATACACACTGAACAAAGATCAAATCACGTTTGGTTTCAGGCTTTCAGAGCAAATTTGAACAAAACCCTCACAAAATACTCAATCAAAAGAATACATTTTTAGTCCCAAATCAAAGAAACTATATTGTCGTTTAGAAATAAAAATTGATTTGTAGCGATTAAAATACATTTCTTTCGCAATTTTAACGAAACGCAATATGTGGTTTAAAATATCAAATTTTGTTCCAAACCCGAGAGCAAAATCACCTCATAAAATGTGTAAAAAGAGCGTAATTTTTTTTTTTTAAGGGTGAAAAAAATGTACAAAAGTGTAAAAAAATGTAAAAAGTGCAAAAAAAGCTTAAAAAACTATAGAAAAAAAATGTTTTAAAAAAGATGTAGAAAACAACGTGGAAAAAATTGTAAAAAAGTGCAAAAAAAGTGTAGAAAGAAGCGTATGTTTTTCGAATAGAACATACTGTGCATTTTTTTTTTATCTTTGAGTTGTACCTTCAATCGTAAGTAAATTTTGTCATTTTGATAGCACCCCTACAATTAACTGTTTTTAGGAAAGTAGTGACTGAAAATTAAAATTTTGAACATTTAAAGCTTCATAAAATCTAAATAAATGAAATGCATATTCCTATCTTAGTTTTTAATAAGCTGTTCAAATAATTCAAAACATAAATTCTAAAAAAATTAAATGCACATTTCTGTGTTAAAAAAGAGTGTGAAGGCCGTGAAACCCTTCACAGACATTTTCATTGTCAAAAACAGAATTCTCAAACGGTATTCATTATTTTCAACCAAAGATCAATTAAATTTTTGAGTAAAAATAAAAATTTAGTTAAAAAAAACACACAAAAGACGTTTTGTAATGACTAAAACGGATTTTTTTGCAAGTTTTACTGAAACTACTTACTGGGACAAAAATTCACTTTATGACAAAAATCACTTTTTGGAAAAAAATTATAAAAAAAGTAATTTTTTGGACCAAAATCGATCCAAATAGTGACAGTTAATAAAAAAAAATCAGTTTTTATTAATTTCTTTTATCGTCATAATTGGTTAAAACCCTCACAATTCGTTGAATCAAAACATCCATTTTTGATTCATTGCTTTCAGTTCAAAAAGTACGACAAAACCTTTTTTTGCAATTTTACAGATTCTTCATCTTTAGACTAAAATTCTAAAAAAACTTTCACTGTAAAAAAATTGTTCTTATAGCAAAATAATGCACACTGAACAAAGACCAAATCACGGTTTGTTTCAGGCTTGGGGCGAAAATTCTTTTTTAGAATCTATAAAACATTTTTTTTGGACCAAATTTGAACAAAACCCTCACAAAGCACTCAATCAATACAATACATTTTTAGTCCAAAATCAAAGAAACTACATTTTCGTTGAGAAATTGAAACTGTTTTGTAACAATTAAAAAGCATTTCTTTCGCAATTTTAATGAAACTTAATATATGCTCTGAAATATCAAGTTTTGTTCCAGACTCTAGGGCAAAATCACCTCATAAAATGTAGTAAAATAAGTGTCAAAAATTTGTTTACAAGAGTGCAAAAAAAAGCGTAAAAAAATATAGAAAAAAGTGTAAAGAAAAATTGTAAACAAAGTCTAGAAAAAATAGTAGGAAAAATTATAGAAAAAAAATGTTTTAAAAAGATGTGGAAAAAAGCGTAGACAAAATTGTAAAAATTAAAGTGTAAAAAAAATATGTAAAAAAAGTGTAGAAAAAAGCGAATAGAACATACTGTGCATTTTTGAGTTATACTTTTAGTGGTAAGTAAATTTTGTCATTTTAATAGCACCCTTACAATTAACTGTTTTTGGGAAAGTAACAACTAAAAAATAAAACATTTGAACATTTACAGCTTCATAAAATCTAAATAAATGAAATGCACATTCCTATCTTAGTTTTTAATAAGCTGTTCAAATAATGTTAATTTAGTTAAAAAGAAATGATAATTCAAAACATTTAATTGCACATTTCTGTGTTAAAAAAAAAATGTGTGAAGGTCGTGAAAGCCTTCACAGACATTTTCATTGTCAAAAACAAAACGATTTTTAGAATTCTCAGACGTTATTCATTATTTTCGACCAAAGATCAATTAAATTTTTGGGTAAAAATAAAAAACAAATTCCTTTTCGTTTTTTTGCAAGTTTTAATGAAACTACTTTCTGGGACAAAAATTCACTTCATGACAAAAATCGCTTTTTGGAAAACAAATGATAAAAAAAAGTAATTTCTTGGACCAAAATCGATCAAAATGTGACTATTTTGTCTTTAATTGTATTTAATAAAATTTGATTTAATAAAAAAAAAGTTTTTATTAAATTCTTTTATCGTCATAATTGGTTAAAACCAATTCGTTCAATCAAAAGATCCATTTTTTGGTTCATTACTTTCAGTTCAAAAAAGAACGACAAAACCTTTTTTTGCGATTTTAATTAATATATATGCATTTTTAGACTAAAATTCTAAAAAACTCTCATTCTAAAAAAATTGTTCTTGTAGCAAAATAATGCACATGACAACAAAGACCAAATCACGGTTTGTTTCAGGCTTGGGGCGAAAATTCTTTTTTAGAATCTGAACAATCAAATTTGAACAAAACCCTCACAAAGCACTCAATCAAAAGGACACATTTTTAGTCCAAAATCAAAGAAACTATATTTTTGTTAACAAATAAAAATTGTTTTGTAACGATTAAAAAGCATTTCTTTCGCAATTTTAAGAAAACTTAATATATGGTTTAAAATATCAAGTTTTGTTCCAGAGTCGAGGTCAAAATCACCTCATAAAATGTGTAAAAAAGTGTCGAAAATTTGTTTAAAAAAAAGTGTGGAAAAAATATTAAGGGGTTTAGACAAAAGGTTAGGAAAAATTATAGAAAAAAATTGTTTTTAAAAAGATGTAGAACAAAGCGTAGGAAATTTTTTTAAAAAAGTGTAAAAAAAAAGTGTGGAAAAAAATGTAAAAAAATTATAAAAAAGGTGTAAAAAAATGTAGAAAAAAGCGTGTGTTTTTTGAAAAAAACACACTGTGCTTTTTTTTGAGTTTTACCTTCAGTTTTAAGTAAATTTTGTCACTTGAATAACACCCCTACAGTTAACTCTTTTTTGGAAACTGGCAACTGCACAAAGGAATTTTGCTTAAAATCTAAAAAAATTAATTGCACATTTCAAAATGAGTTCAGTTAATTAGCTTATAGAAAACTAGGAAACAAGGTCTAGGATCATGCGCAATGCAGTTTTATTTCAGTTTAACAGTTTAACACTTATAAACTTTTAAATGGTAAAAATTCAATCACTATTTTAACGAAACTGTTCGTTGCAGGCCCTTAGGCCATTTTAAAAACAACTTTATTTAAAAGAAAAAAAGAAATAAACGAAGATTTGGTGTCACCAAACCACGAAGCACAACATTAATTAGAAAAACTATACTGGAATTATTAGGATCCAGAAAAAAAATATGTGAAGACAAGACACGGTTGCAGGAAAGAATCAGAAATTGAAACAAAAATTAAACTAAAAATTTGCAATTTTGGAAGGTTTGAGTCATTTGAGCTCTAATTTCAATCTGAATTTGCTCAAAACTTTAAATTTACATTTTTAAAAGGTTCAAAAAAATGTTAATCTGATTGTCGACTTGATTTCATCTTTAATTAATTCAAAAACTCCACATTTGGTTTTTTTTGACAGTCTGATAATTTTTAACCGGTTTTAACTCTAATCTCATTCTGAATATCCCCAAAACCGCGAAATAGGTGTTTCGTCCGAATCTTGTACAGGATAAATTCGTATTCTCAGTAATGTCACTGGGAGAAGAAAAATTCACTTTTATTGTTCACGCTCTTTTGCAAAATCATCGAAAAATTAACTTTTTGGGCCAAGACGATCAAAACCCTTACAAAAAGCGTTTAATCAAAGAATAAATTTTTGGGTCAAAATCAAAAAGACTACATTTCTTTAATATATAATTCATTAAACTCAATTTTTGGACTAAAATTTCAAGTTTTGTTCCAAAATCAACTAAGAAAATCTCGTTTTTTTAATAAAATCGGTACGGGACAAAAATGCACTTTTTGGAAAAAAAATAATTACAAAAATGAATTTCTTGGAACAAAATCGATCAAAATGGTCACAGTTAATAAAAAAAAACAGTTTTTATTAATTTGAATTATTGTCATAATTAGTTGAAACCCTCACAATTCGTTCAATCAAAAGATCCAGTTTTTGGGATCCACAACAAAATTACGACAAAAATTTTTAGACTAAAATCTTAAGTCTTGCTCTTAAATCATGCTAAAAAAATTGTTTTTGTAGCAAAATAATGCACACCGAACAAAGATCAAATCACGTTTTGTTTCACAAACATTTTTTCTTGGGCCAAATTTGAACAAAACCCTCACAAAGCACTGAATAAAAAAAAACACACAAAAAACGTTTTGTTATGACTAAAACGGATTTTTTTTTGCAAATTTTAATGAAACTTAATTTGTGGTCTAAAATCTCAAGTTGTGCTCCAAAATCAACTGAGAAAATCTCGTTTTTTTTTAATAAACTCAGTACTGGGACAAAAATTTACTATAACTACTTTATAAACTACATAATATACTAAATATACTAACTAAATATATATATAAGTAACTTTAATATACTACACAAATAATTAAAAAAAAAATAATTTCTTGGACCAAATCGAACAAAATAATCACAGTGAATAAAAAAATAAATTTTTGTTCATTTTTTTTATTGTCATAATTGGTTAAAACCCTTAACAATTCGTTCAATCAAAAGATCCGGTTTTTGGTTAATTGCTTTTAGTTCAAAAAAGTACAAAATCACGACAAAAAAGCTTTTTTTTGCTATTTTAAAGATTCTTCATTTTTACACTAAAATCCTTAGTTTTGCTCTTTAAAAAAAATTGATTTGTAGCAAAATAATGCAGATTGAACAAAGACCAAATTACGTTTTGTTTCAAACTTGGAGCAAAAATTCTTTTTTACAATGATTAAAACAATTTTTTTGGGCCAAATTTGCACACACCCTCACAAAGCACTCAATCAAAAAAATACATTTTTAGTCCAAAATCAAAGAAACTATATTTTCGTTTAGAAATTAAGATTGTTTTATAACGATTAAAATGCATTTCTTTCGAAATATTAACGGAACATAATATGTGGTCAAAAATATCAAATTTTGTTCCAAACATGAGGGCAAAATCAACTCATAAAATGTGTGAAAAGAAGTGTCAAAAATTTGTTTAGAAAAAGTGTTAAAAAATGTAAAAAATTGTAAAAAAAAAGTGTCAAAAAACAATTTAAAAAGTGGAAAAAAAGCATAAAAAAATATAAAAAAAAGTGTAAAGAAGAATTGTAAAAAAGTCTTGAAAAAAGAATTGGAAAAATTAATTTTAAAAAAATATAAAAAAAGTGTAAAGAAAAAATGTAAAAAAGTTTGAAAAAAGAATAGAAAAATTATAGAAAAATAAAATTTTTTTCAAAAAGATGTAGAAGAAAGCGTAGAAAATTTTGAAAAAAAAGTGTAAAAGAAAGGTGTGAAAAAATGTAAAAAAAGTGTGAAAAAGATGTAAAAAAAAGTGTGGAAAAAGCGTCTGTTTTTGAATAGAACATACTGTGCATTTTTTTTTTGAGTTTTGCTTTCAGTCTTAAGTAAATTTTGTCATTTTAATGCACCCCTACAATTAATTGTTTTTGGGAATGTGGCTGCTAAAAAACGGAATGTTGAACATTTAATTACCTCATAAAATCTAAAAAAATTAATTGCACATTCCTATCTTAGTTATGAAATTATAGTCAAATTATCAAGACCCAGAAAAAAAAAATAGTGAAGACAACGCACAGTTGCAGGAAAGCATCAGAAATTGAAACAAAAATTAAACTAATACTTTGCAATTTTGGACGGTTTGAGTCATTTGAGTTCTAATTTCAATCTGAATTTGCTCAAAACTTTAAATTTACATTTTTAAAAGGTTCAAAAAAATTCATTGTTGTAATTAGCGTCCTTAAGTTGTAAGTAGTTGGTGAAGTTAGCGGGATTAGGACAAATAATGCACCTCTTCTTTATTCGAAAATGGCCGACGTTTCGACTGTTTATTTAGTCTTCATCAGGGCTAAAACCCAATGAGTTAAATAGTAACAAATCCCTGGGCCCAACATAAAATTGCAAATAATGTTTGTTACATCTATTACATCTATAAATTTTTTTTTTTTTATTTTAAAAATTTTTTAAAAAAATTAATAAAATTAAATATACAGACAAATTATAAACAACTACAAGAATTAACATTTGACAATTACTGACAGTACCAAGTAACCAGTAAACATTGAGGCGTACATTACGGAAGACAGAACTCACCTATTCTCACTTAGAGAGGGTAGTCATTTAAAATTCTATTCAAGATGGTTATAATTCTATTCAAGATAGAATTTAGAATTTTAAATGACTACCCTCTCTAAGTGAGAATAGGTAAGTTCGGTCTTCCGTAATGTACGCCTCAATGTTTACTGGTTACTTGGTATTGTCAGTAATTGTCAAATGTTAATTCTTGTAGTTGTTTATAATTTGTCTGTATATTTAATTTTATTAATTTTTTTAAAATTTTTTTAAAATTTAAAAAAAAAAAAAAATTTTTATAGATGTAATAGATGTATATGATTTTACGTGCCATTATGTAACAAACATTATTTGAAATTTTATGTTGGGCCCAGGGATTTGTTACTATTTAACTCATTGGGTTTTAGCCCTGATGAAGACTAAATAAACAGTCGAAACGTCGTCCATTTTCGAATAAAGAAGAGGTGCATTATTTGTCCTAATCCCGCTAACTTCACCAACTAGTTCAAAAAAATGTTAATCTGATTGTCGACTTGATTTCATCTTTAATTAATTCAAAAACTACACATTTGGTTTTTTTTGACAGTCTGATAATTTTTAACCGGTTTTAACTCTAATCTCATTCTGAATATCTCCAAAAACGCAAAATTTGCATTTTTAAATTGTTCAACCAATTGACCGCCGTGTGCACGTCTCAGAAGTGTTGAAGGGCAAGAGAAGCAAGAAAATTAAAATCCTTTTGGCGGACCGGTTTTGGCTCTAAGCCATCCTCAGCGCCCAATAATCGTCAGATCGAGGCTGCCTTGATGGAGAAAAAAGCCTCGCCATGAGACCGATAGCTTGGTTAAGTTCACAATTTTATGTTCTTAACAATTTTAAAATAAATAAAATAATACATTTACACACAAAACGATACGAACAGAAGACTTTGTTTGTCAAAACAAACAAAGTCAAAACCGTTGTGTCTTGTCTTCTGTTCGTACCGTTTTGTATGGTAATGTATTATTCTATTTATTTTAAAACTGTAGAAGATAAAATTGTGAACTTAACCAAGTTATCGGTCTCATGGCGAGGATTTTTTCTTCACCGAGGCAGCCTCGATCTGAGGAATGTTTGGCGCTGAGGATGGCTTAAAGCCGAAACCGGTCCGCCAAAAGGATTTAAATTTTCTTGCTTCTCTTGCTCTTCAACATTTCAGTACCGTGCACACGGTGGTCTATTTGTTGAACAGTTTAAAAATGCAAATTTGGCGTTTTTGGAGATATTCACAATGAGATTAGAGTTAAAACCGGTCACAAATTATCAAACCCTCCAAAGAATTCAAGATGAAATCAAGTCGACAATCAGATTAAAATTTTTTGAACTTTAAAAGTTAAATTTTAAGGTGTTGAGAAAATTCAGATTGAAATTAGTGCTAAAGTCGTTTAAAAAGGACTCAAACCGGCCAAAATTGCAAATTTTTAGTTTAATTTTTGTTTCAATTTCTGATGCTTTCCAAATAAAGACTTAATCCACAGAGGACTAAGGGCCTGCAATAAACAGTTTCGATAAAATGGCGATTGAATTTTTAACATAAAAGTTCATTAGTCTTAATCTGTTAAACTTAAATAAAAATGGATTGCGCATGATCCTAGACCTCGTTTCCTAGTTTTGCTAATTTTTGGTATGCCATTTAACTGAACCCATTTTAATTTTCAATTTAAAACAATTTGTCATAGGTCAATTTTTTTTTTGAAAATGTGCAATTATTTTTTTTTGGATTTTATGAAGCTTTAAATGTTCAAAATTCCATTTTTTAGTCGCTACTTTCTCAAAAAAAGTTAATAGTAAGGGTGCTATTAAAATGACAAAATTACCTTAAGACTTAAGCCAAAACTCAAAAATAAAAAAAAATGCAGAGTATGTTCTATTCAAAATATTAATAATAATATTCCTTTATTTCAAATTGTGTTCTACAAGTATGCGACAAAAATTAAAAAAAAACGCATTTTAAAAAACACACGCTTTTTTCTATCCTTTTTTTTTTAATTTTTTTCACACATTTTTGAATCTTTGTAAAAAAAAATTTTCACACTTTTTTACAATTTTTCTTTACACATTTTATGAAGTGATTTTGCCATCGGGTTTGCAACAAAACTTAATATTTTAAACCACACATTGCGTTTCGTTAAAATTGCGAAAGAAATGTGATTTAACCGTAACAAAACAATTCTTATTTCTAAACGAAAATGTAGTTTTAGTTTCTTTGATGTTGGACTAAAAGTGTATTCTTTTGATTGAGTGCTTTGTGAAAGTTTTGTTCAAGGTTGACAAAAAAAAAGTGATTTTAAAAAAAAGTCTGAAACAAAACGTGATTTGGTCTTTGTTCAGTGTGCATTATTTTGCTACAAAAACATGTTTTTAGAATGATTTAAGAGAACGACTTAAGATTTTAGTCTAAAAATGAAGAATCTTTAAAATCGCAAAAAAAGCTTCTTTGTCGTGATTTTGTTCTTTTTTGAACTGAAAGCAAAGAACCAAAAATTGGATCTTTTAATTAAACGAATTGTGAGGGTTTAACCAGTTATGACGATAAAATAAATTAATAAAAACTGATTTTTTTATTAACTGTGTTCATCTTGATCGATTTTGGTTCAAGAAATTAATTATTTTTTGTTATTTCTTTCTCAGTACCGGTTTTATTAAAAAAACCAGATTTTCTCAGTTGATTCTGGACCAAAGCTTGACATTTTAGTCCACAAATTCGGTTTTATTAAAATTTTCGAAAAAAAAATGCATTGTTTTAGTCATTACAAAAGGTTTCGTTTGTGTTTTTTTTTTTAACAAAAAGGTAATGCAGTTTTTTTTGATTTTGAAACAAAAACTTATGTTTTAATTGAACGCTTTGTGGGGGTTTGGATAGTCTTTTTCCAAAAAGTTAATTTTTGAATGATTTTACAAAAGAGCCTGAACAAGTGAATTTTTGTTCTAAATTCCCAATAAATTTACTCAGAATACTAATTTAACCTGAAAAGGACTCTGATGAAACACCTAGTTAACGTTTCGGCAACTTATTTGTTGCCTTCCTCAGAACTAAAATCTAAAATAAAAATCTTCAAAAAATTATGAAATAAAAGATGTTACCTATTTAATTGATTTTTAGTTGAAAATAATGAATAATATTTGAGTAGGTATTCTGAAAATCGTTTGGTTTTTGACAATAAAAACGTCTGCGAAAGCTTTCGCGGCCGGCCAAAATACGGTCTAAAGTGTTTTCCGGGCTTTGAAGCCGTGGTCTAAAGGAATTTTTTTCTGACGTATCGTCTACAGCTGCGGCAGACATTATCAAAGGCGATGAGACAAGGCCGACGTTGACTGGTAAGATCTGTGGTATTTATTCCCCCGCCGTCTCGCTGCAATGGAACGACGGGGGTGGGCGGGGTTTCGGCGCATTTGAATGTGTAAACTCGCTTCCAGTCTGCATTTAGAAACGTAGTTTCCTCCTTCCTGTTGACATTTTGTAATTAAAATTAAACATAAAATTTACGTTCACAATTTTCATCCAATCAAACCAAGATATCGGTGTCATGGCGAGGGTCTTTTCTCCACCAAGACACCCTCGATCTGACGAATTTTGGGCGCTGAGGATGGCTTAAAGCCGAAATTGGCCCGCCAAAAGGATTTTAATTAAACTTGCACGAAGTATATGAGCCTTTTCTTCCCCTTGAACGCTTCAACAAATGTTTAACCTGATTTTGGCTTCAGTCGGTTTCAATCTGAATTTGATTATGTTTCTGATGAATGTTTAGTGTTTATTTTCAAGAATCTACTGTTCTTGATTTAGTTAAACCATTTCTGCATCTGGCAACACTGGTATTGGGTCCTAATACCCATAAATAAGTAGTAAAAGAATGAATAATCCGCTTTCGAGTTATCCACAATTCTGGATACATTTTCCACAATAGTAAGCAATAAGAAATCAAACTATGTACGCCTCTGCCTCCGGCTGACCATATACCCGATATACAAGCGGTGTGAAAGATATTCGTCCTAATGGACTGCAAAACTATACAAGATTTCTCTCTCCGAGTAAATAGTTCCATTATCATATTTATACAATTGTGATGCAAAAAGGCAGAATTAACTGCGTGTGTTACACTTTAGTTGATTCCTGTTTAACGAATGTATTAGAGCGACATTCTAATAAAGTCTTTAGTTTACGGCGTGGAAATGCCATCTAGAGACTTTGATGGGATGTTTGATTTCCATTACAAGTTGTTGAGCGAACCTGGCGAAGTACATTTGAAACAGTTTAAGGCCATGCGAGAATCTATCGACTATCGAGATTATTTCTTTCTTTTGCTTGCGAAGTAGTTTGTTTGTGGTCGATTGCATGAATTCTGAAGTGGTTTCTAAATATCTCAGGAACAGTAACGGCAAATTAAAATGTCATGTGCGACTTCAGGCAAATCAACTCCCGAATAACAAATTACAATACAATACCAAAAACCAGATGTAGCTTAGATGTGATTATAGGACCAAGAATTATTCCCATTCTCGTTAACAATGGATCATTAGCAAATCTAATACCGTCGTCCTTGTTCCAATAATAACATTTTCATTGTCGGCCCATAGGAGGGAATCATTAATATATTTCCAATAGGATGTCAGTCAGGAATTGCGAAATGGGCTCCACTATTCCCTGAATAAACGAACCAATCAGTGCACGGGTATTCGCAATGGGCCTGTTTTGACATGCTATTCGCACTAACTAATGGTTATGTGCTCGAATTGTCTCGTCGCTAATGCGTAGTTTTGCAATTTCAGCTGTCGCGTGCACCGATATAACGAACGATGTGTGGAAAAATCGGCATTGTTCGACCTGAAACGTGTGGGCGAGTGCAGAAATTAATAGTATTGACATTAACTTCAAGATCAAGTGGGTGGAAACTGCCCCAAGTGACACACTTGCCCGCGCGACTTATTAATAAAACATCCCCATACGTGCGTTTTTAAGCGAGAGACGTCAAGTCAAGCAGCCTTTGATTAAAAAAAATTGACCATGTATCATTCATATATAAAACGCTCAGGCATTCAATGCACCATAAATATGAAGTGACAACTGTTATTAGGCATCTTATAAATAATAAAAACGAAGGACAACTGGTTAACTGTATTGAAAGTGCGTATATTATGGCAGGAACAAAGTTACTGCATGGAGGAGATATTAGATTATCAATTGATTTTTTTGCCATTCTAGAAAGAAGTTCCTGGAAGAGTACAAACTTGGTAGACTTTAGAAGGAAAAATGTGGTGCCTTTAATTCACACTGAAGCCCTGATGCTTCTTCTTCAGTATGTCCGCTAAAATCGTTAAAACCAGCCCAATTCAAATTATTATTATTAGGAAAAGTGTCGAAGCGATTGAAATTACTTCGAATTTCTAGAAATTACTGGGAATTTCATAGAATCTGTTTTCAAGAAATTTGTTAAAAATATTTAGAATTACTTGGGAACTTACGGATTTTCTGAGGACATAATTGAAATTTATGGAAAATCCTTGAAATATTAAAGTAATAAACCTGTTTTTAAATTTGTCACTCGGCGAATATTTCTCTGGAGCTTTGGTGTACAAGGAATTGCTTTACTGTAATTAATGAAATATTCTCGGATAATACTTCTTTAGTCAGGCAAAGACGTAGTCTTGGCGAATTTATTCATATTCCAAACAAACCACAAACGCACTTTCTAATGGCCATAATTGGGACCATTCATCAATCGGTGGTAACCCCTCGCGAAAACCACCTGCTGGGCCCTGATGGACTGGATATTAAACCGAACTAAGGAATGAATCACTGTTGAATCCAATAAAGCCCAGAACGATTGTACCGTATCCGCGATGAGGTATGAGGTGTAAATTGCAGGTTATTTTAATTAGGAGTCGGTTGTTAGGCGGCCCTAGAGGCCGAAGAGCAGGAGGAATCGTGGGATATTTTATTGATTTAAAGGTTTAATCTCTGAAGTGATTTATAACGGCCTTCTTTGGAGGTTTATTTATTAGACCTATTGGGACCAAACAGTCCTATCACAAAGTGAACGCTTATATAAATTTTGCGAGACTTACATACTCTTGGTCTCGGTCTCGAATTTAAAAATAAGTCTCGGTCTCGGTCTCGGTCTTGTGCATCGAGACCGAGACCAAGACTCGCGTAATCTCGGTCTTGGTCTCGTAGTACCAACTCGAGTCTCGGTCTCGGTCTCGAAAAAAAAGGTAGTATCTCGAAAATTCTTATTGTTTGAAATGCATATACAATTTTCTTTCCGTTTTTGTGTATGAATGTTTACTTAAAATAAAAAATTGAAATTATTGAGAGTTTCAATTTCCATTGTAGAATTAGGTTAGTTCAGGTTAGTTTAATGTAAGACTGCATTAGACATGCTCCTAGGTCAACTACTGATGCTACTGAACATATTTTTTATAAGAAAAATGCGTCCTATAATAATATAATATAAATAATCCCATTTTTATATACTTAGCTATCCATACATCTACCAAATTTCATTGAAAATATGAAAATATTTCAAATCAGGTTTTACATTATGTACTTGAATATGCATTTCAAAAAAGTGCCAATACTGCCAATGCAAAAATTCCTATTTTTTAGCTTTATTTTGTGGTAGAATGAAATAAGTCACAAAAGTCACCAACTTAAAAATTATTCTGTATAGAAATAATACAATACTTTTGGAGACACAAAAACTTCATTATCAAATTGTTAACTGGCAGGTTGGTCACACTCAGGAGTCTTATTTATGAACTTATTTATGATAGTTTATAGTTATTTATAAATATAAAGGGCGGAAAGTGACAGTTTACACATGTCATAATCTTCTTTGGTTCTTACTCGCTTTAAGTCGATTTCGTTCGTGATGAAAACGCATACTTTGTAAACAAACGAAATCTCGTTTTTCTATAAAATAAGGAAAATAGAAAACTCAAGTAAGTATGTACTAGAGTACTTCTATTAAAGTGTCTTTTCGTTCTAAGAATAACTATATGCAAAGCACTATTATAAGGGCCTGCTCGTCTGCTATTTATATAATACCTAATATCTTGCAAACGAATGATGTTGTTCGAGACCGAGACTCTCGAGAGTCTCGATTGTCACTATCGGTCTCGGTCTCGGTTTCGCAGATCGAGACCAAGACAGTCTCGGTCTCGAAGTGGATATTAAAGTGTCGGTCTCGATCTTGGTCTCGGTTTCATACGAGACCAAGACCGAGACCGAGACTTCTCTTGTGGTCTCGTGATGCTCTAGAAGAAAGCAACTAATGACAACGCATCTTTTTAGTCACGTGTAATGGAACTAGGAGATATAGTTGCGATGCCCATTAAGACGATTCTCGATTTCCTTGAGAAGACAGAATGAGTTGAAACAAGCCGGACAATACAATAAGCACCAGCTTCAGTGCCATGAGAAAAGAAATCCACCACATAATAAGGCTTGATATTTTCTGTAAGGTATAACAGGCCTCTAAAGACTCCTTTTTCAGCTATCGAGACATTAGCGGGAGATATTATGAAGTAAAACTGAAAAATATGAACAAGAGCGTTTGTTTGTGAATTATCAGTAATATTGATTCAAATTAAGGTATAAGACTGTGAAAGTTTTCACGGCCTGTCAAACAATCTAAAGTGTTTTCCGAGCTTTGAAGCCGTGGTCCAATGGAATTTCTTCCTGACGTTTTGTCTACAGCTGCGCCAAACATTATCAAAGACGATGAGGCAATGGGCGAAGTGATCTCCCGTGCTTCCCAGCATACATTAATTTCCGCCAGTGCCCAGCTAATCAAAACACAGGGTGCTCAGCGGCTGTGATGTACCGTGGCGCCAAATTTAAAATGAATGTTTGGTGGCTGTTAAGTGAAATTCACTTAACAGAAACATCGATATTGCTGAATAGTGGCATTTTATGTTATTTATTTTTGAGAATTGGTGTTTTTTGTTCTTTACTTTTCAATACTTATTATAGATCCAAAAACAGACACCAAAAATGAGATATTACGAAACAGGATTTTTGGTAAAATATTGTGGTTAGATTTTTAGGTTAGAATATTGATGGATAGATGAGTTGCAGAGAGTTAAATAGATTTACATTTCTTTCTTGGTAAACTAAACATATCTATTTTACCCTAAGAAAATGTAGGTATTTATAAGAATGTATAAGTTTTAAGTTTGATAGATTGAGAAATATATTTGATTTGAAATAATATATTTGAAATAAGTAGGTACTTATCAGCTCTACATGTGAATTTATAGTATTCTTTGTCTATGCTCTTTTTTCTGAAAATAAATAATGCCCTAATTTAAAAATGGAAAATAAAAACACATGCAAATTAATAATAATAATAAAATTTATTTCAAATCAGGCCTTAGAAAATATATACACCAAGGTATGTTACATATTACATATACGGGGTGTTCATTATAAAACTTATCTAGTTGGCTGTGAAATGTCAAAAAAAAGGAAGGAGAAACAAAAGTCCATTTATTTTGATTATGTCATCCTTTTCTGTCAAAATTTCATAGCCAGCTAGATGAAGTATAACTGCATTTATTTATAAAATAAGTAGATTTTATAAATTAAAATATTCAGAAAACATAATTAGCGTCTTAGATATCAGACCATTGCCAAAAGCAGGTAAGGACCAGAAAATTAATTTTATCTATATTTTCAATAACACCTCGAATTTCAGCTGCAAGAAACAAGGTTTCGAAGAGGAAGAAAAGGAAGTCAGCTGTATTAACTTATACACCTGAAAAAGAGGCTCTGGAGGCGTAGTACGCAAAGAGAAAAAGAGTAAAGAAGAATTTAACAGGAAATTCTGGGTCGAATAATAAAAATAAAAAAGGAAAAATGAAAAAAAGTGCTAAAAAGGAGTCCTCTGAAGAATCGAAGCAAGGTGATGAAGAGACTTTTTGTATTGTTTGCTTGGAACCATTTTCCAATAGTTCATCAAAAGAAGTTTGGGTTCAATGTACAGTCTGCAAGTTATGGGCCTATGAACTGTGCAGTCCCGGTCCACCGTGGTACGTCTGTCAAAACTGCGAAGATGATGACGACATTGATTGAGAAAATTGAAATAGAGCGTATTGTTACGATCGCAGCAACGCCGCATGGGAGGCGGGGTAACGCATGGGAGCGTGTTGGTTGGTGGAGCTTCGCGACCTATCCGCGCTGCGTCATGGCTGACACGAGTGATTTATTGCTCGTCTGGCTTAATCTAGAAGGCAGTTGTTTACAACCGTTTTTTTTATATGAGATTATTCAAGAATTCTTATCAAGAACTTTCTAGGTTTTTCTGTAATTTTAGGATTGTATATAAAAGGCGCATAGAGCGCCCGAGTAGTATTATTTTAAGCGAGCTATAAGTAAGCTAAAGTTACGAAGCGATAATAGAAGGCTATAAAGTGTTAAGTAGTGAGTTATTTAGTAGTCGAGTATATTTGTGGAATAAATAAATAGTGTTTTCGTGTTAAATCGTTACACTGGAATTATCGAACCCCGAGTTCGCAACAATTGGTGTCAGAAGTGCGATTCCAGTGGGAATTTGAGGACTAATATTGCTGAACTGTAAGTGAGTGCTTCATTGCCGGACATTACGTGTTTATGCCAGTGACCAGAAGCCAGCATCAAGCGATGGAAGATCAACTTGCCGCCCTGCTGTCCCTCATGCAACAACAGAAGGAAGAACAGGAAAAACGTTATAAGGAACAAAAAGAAGAACAGGAAAGACGTGATCAAGTACAGGAGCGACTTTTGCAACAACAAAAAGAGGAACAAGAAAGGCGTGATCAAGTACAGGAGCAACGTTATCTAGAACAGAAGGAAGAACAGAAACGGTTTAAAGAAGAATTAGTGCACCATCTCGCAGCTAGGGAGCAACAATTGGAAGAAAGAATAATGCAATCCGTCAACCAGAAGATTCTCGAGCTAGAAAAGAAATTCCAGGAACAACTTGAGGACGACAACGTATCTACAGAGAGTTTTAGCACAGCCAACGCTAAAATTAAGCCGCCCGATTATGACGGTACTACGGCGTGGGAAATTTATAAAACCCAATTTGAGGCAGCTGCAAAAGCTAATGGTTGGTCCGAGCCCCAGAAAGCTACATCATTAGTGGTAGCACTTCGTGGAAAAGCGGCTGAACTACTCCAATCTCTGTCGGCAGCTGATCAAAGTAATTATGCAGTTTTAGTACACTCTCTGCAACTACGATTTGGAAACGAGCACAAAGAAACCGTGTTCCAAGCCCAGCTGAGGATAAGACAGCAGAAGTCAGGTGAATCCTTACAAGAATTTGAGGCGGACATAGACAGACTAATTCACCTGGCATACCCATCAGCCCCGGAATGTTTTCAAACGCAATTTGCCGCCGAAAGGTTCATTGAGGGAGTTCGAGATAGTGACCTGAGGTACCACTTACGTCTAGTCAGACCCAGGAGTATCAGCGAGGCACTAGTTCGGGCCCTAGAATTCGAGGCGTCACGAGTGTCATGTGATTCTTCTCCAAGTGTAAGAATGACAACTTGCGATGACGAGGGGGATACGTCTAGGGGTGAATCTATGGCAACTTTACATAAAGCGTTGAAGGATCTGGCAGTCAATATCCAAGCCTTGTTGCAAAGACCTCCTCGATCAACAGGCAAACGGGGCATAAAATGTTTTAACTGCGGTAAACTCGGTCACGTCAAGAGTAACTGCCGTAATAGGGCAAGAAGTCCGTCGCCGTTGTTTAGAAGATCGAGCGGCAATCAAGACCGCCCTAGAATTCAGGAAAAACCAATTCCTGTCAATGTAAGGGGGCAATTGACCGAGCCCGTTAAGACCTCCAGGATCAGTCAAGTCAATCAATCAAGTCAAGCCAATAATTTGGGTGGCAAAAGTGTTACAGAGGCCGGACGCATTAAGGAACAGAAGATCCAAATTGAACATCGACCAGGAAGGTCTCACGAAAATGCCGATGCATTGTCCAGACGGCCATGTAAAGAAGATAGTCAGCATCGTCGAAGAACTGAGCAGCGTGAGGGACTTCCTTCTGTAAGAAGAACGTCGGTAGAAATAAACGATGGCTGGACCGCACAAGCGCTTCGAGACGAACAAATGAATGATCCAGATATTGGACCCATACTCTTGGCAAAGACTGACGACAAGAGATCAGGGTGGCAAGAAGTTGCTGGTAAAAGTCCAAACCTGAAAGCGCTATGGGCCCAGTGGCACTCTCTTAAAATAGAAAATGGACTACTGAAGAGAGCGTGGGAGAGTCCGGATGGCAAGTCCGTAGTCAGTCAGTTGGTTGTTCCTGATAGCAGAAAATCCGATGTACTACAGGAAATGCACAACGGAACAAGTGGAGGCCATTTTGGGGTCAATAAAACATTGGCCAAAATTAAAGAGCGGTATTACTGGGTGAATTATCATGAAGACGTCGAGTCTTGGTGCCGCAAGTGCGAAGTTTGTTGTGCCACAAAAGGACCTCGAACAAGATCACGCGGCCGAATGGTGCAGTACACTGTAGGTGCTCCATTCGAGAGGGTAGCAATTGATGTCGCGGGACCGTTTCCTCAGACTGAGTCGGGCAATAAATACATCTTGGTCGCCATGGATTACTTCACTAAATGGCCTGAAGCATACGCCCTGCCTAATCAAGAAGCAACGACTGTGGCAACGGTGCTAGTAAATGAAATGTTCTGCAGATTTGGAGTCCCTCTCGAACTTCATTCTGATCAGGGCCGAAATTTTGAATCGGCTGTTTTCCAGAAGGTCATGGAACTTCTCGGAATTCGCAAGACCAGGACAACTCCTTTGCATCCACAGTCGGATGGGATGGTAGAGAGATTTAATCGAACCATGGAACATTACCTGTCTAAAATGGTGGCAGATCATCAGCGTGATTGGGACCAACATCTACCTCTCATGTTGATGACATACCGAGGCTCTACGCATGAAGCCACTGGTTATACTCCGGCGAAAGTGATGTTCGGAAGGGAAATGAGGCTTCCTGCAGATTTAATGTATGGAACACCAGAAAAAGACTCACTCAACTCTGAGAATTTTGTGGAGGAACTTAAGGAGAGGCTGGACAATGTTCATGAACAAGTCAGGAATAAACTGCGGATATCCAGTGATCGAGCCAAAGCAAACTCCCGCGGCTTCCAGGATGGTGATTTGGTGTGGTTATACAATCCGAGGCGAAAGGTGGGGAAGTCGCCCAAACTTAGCCAAAATTGGGAAGGACCTTATACAATTATAAAGAAGATTAATGATGTGGTGTATAGGATCCAGCGGACCCCTAGGTCAAAGATGAAGGTCGTTCATTTGGATCGATTAGCACGATACCATGGAACTCTATCTGTTCGGGACGAACAGACTTAGGAGGAGGGCAATGTTACGATCGCAGCAACGCCGCATGGGAGGCGGGGTAACGCATGGGAGCGTGTTGGTTGGTGGAGCTTCGCGACCTATCCGCGCTGCGTCATGGCTGACACGAGTGATTTATTGCTCGTCTGGCTTAATCTAGAAGGCAGTTGTTTACAACCGTTTTTTTTTATATGAGATTATTCAAGAATTCTTATAAAGAACTTTCTAGGTTTTTCTGTAATTTTAGGATTGTATATAAAAGGCGCATAGAGCGCCCGAGTAGTATTATTTTAAGCGAGCTATAAGTAAGCTAAAGTTACGAAGCGATAATAGAAGGCTATAAAGTGTTAAGTAGTGAGTTATTTAGTAGTCGAGTATATTTGTGGAATAAATAAATAGTGTTTTCGTGTTAAATCGTTACACTGGAATTATCGAACCCCGAGTTCGCAACAGTATAATATACATTATTTCTCTTTTTTATCTGCATTTTTGCATTTTTTCAAATAAAAGCAAACCTATTATTTGTGTGACTTTTTACCCCTTCCCGTAAGACAACGTTCCCCATGATGGGGGCAAGATGTCACACTTGTAACAATTTACGTTTTGCAAAAAAAATATTTAAATTAAGTTATTTATAAATAAATTTGTAGTGTCTTTGTACAGACAACTAACAGGGTGACAACCTGCACAAGAAATAACTTTGATAGGATTGAAAATGACTTCACAAAAAATTCACAACCAAATTTTGTGACTTTTAGCCCCGGTCTCCCCTAACGGCTATTATAGCATTATCTTTTTAGTTAATTTTACAATGCTGGGCCAATTAGACTGTTATTCAAAGCAGTAGAAAATCTATTTATAACAGTAAAGTGACTTTCTAGACTGGATAAATGTCACTAGTTCGCATGATTTTGCTATAGCAGCAGAGCTGTTTATTTGTAATGCAAAGAATTTATAGTATCAATATAAAAAAAATCTTAGCAAAGAGTTTTTTGCTGCAGTTTTTCTCAGTGTGGGTTCTAACAACTGATTTTTCCTTGGTAATCCGATGTTGACATCTCTACTGTTGCGATTTCTTTATCTGCTAATAAAATGAGAATATCGTTGGCTTCGTTCAAAGCTCTCACAGCTTTTCTTTCTGCAAAGGTCAGATTGCTTTTTGGTGATTTTACGCGTTGTAGAATTGATGACGTCTCCATCCTTATCTGTTCAGCCGTCAGAATTGGCAGCTGCCAGATTTTGCTCTCCACGTTTGCTATGATTGCTTTCACAGGTATCCTGGGTGGTGTTATGGCAAAATTTCCTCCTTTGTTCAGAACGCTCAGCTCGACTGTTGACAGTTCTTTGTCGGTCAAATTGACTACAACCTTGCGTTGCCTCTCTTCGGATGTGAGGCTTAATGTATCGCGTCAAATTTCTTCCTTTGTCAGTTCGTTGCGACGGCTTGGGCTGCAATCTTTCGTTCATGCGACAAGCGACCTTTTCTCAATCGCTTCAATGCAAGCTAGTTTTAAATTGACAATTAAGTTTTTTTTTTCATTATATGCAAGCTCTCTACGGATCTTTCTTGCCTAGATCTGAAGGTCTTTTTTCTCCGTTGCATGCAGCTGTGGCTCAGTATAAATTGGCTCCACAAAACGCAGTGTCAACTCGAGAATTATGGAACACAAGATGAGTGGCAGACTGGGACAAACACAAAAGTCAGCAGGAACAGAGCACGCTCTCTAGGAAGGTCACCACATCTTTTTCAACGAGGTGGATATCTTATATCAATCGCAGCGTTTCTATCCAAGACTAACGAGAGAAGCCATTGAGATCTTTAAATATAACAACAATTTCAATACTTACCTTTCTAAATGCAGACTAGAAGCGAGATCTACGACATACCTCAAGTGCGCCAAATCCCCACGCCACCACTACCCCCACCCCAGTCCCTCCACTGCAACGCGACGGCACGGGAGATCACTTCGCCCATTGCCTCATCGTCTTTGATAAGGTTTGCCGCAGCTGTAGACGAAACGTCAGGAAGAAATTCCATTGGACCACGGCTCCAAAGCCCGGAAAACACTTTAGAAGACTTTAGAACTTTGTATTTTGACCAGCCGTGAAAGGGTTCTCAGTCTTATAACTCCAAATATTTTTAACACATTTCCTGATAACTCTTTAAAGCAGAGCAAGACATTTAAAGCTTCCAGTAATTTCGAAAAACTTTCTGTAATTCCGTAAAATACCCAATCATATATGGTAATTCTTTCAAACTTCCAGTAATTTCGAGATACTTCAGTATTTCCATACAAGAGAGAGCAATTCCAGAAAATTTCAAGACACTCGTTTTCTCCTGCGGAGACTTCGTCCGTCCGCCATCAGATTAGGCCTAATGCCACTTAACTTGGCCTTTCAGAAGCAGCTCTTCAGTCTGCACGGGCGTTATCAAGATCGACTGGAAATTAGATTCATGAAGAAGGCATATAGAGACGAATAGCGAGGTAATATAAGGAGATAACGCGGTGAATTATTGGCTTTGCCAGGTGTTCGTCAGATAAAGAAGTTACGGCGGATTATGCGCGAAGCGGGGGTTTAATTTAAATTGATTGAAAATGGTCAATCAACTTAAGTGGCCCGAAGATAGCAGCGGGAGCTTCATCAATATTCCCCTATCGGGAACACAGAAGTTTCTTAGATACCGTGCACCTAATGTTCGCGACCGCTTCATTACTCATTTATGCATATCCGTAACATGTGAACCGTTTAAGTCCAACTTTCCAACCACTCTAATTGGTTCAAAATCTCATCTGAATCGATGGTATGTCATATGGGCAACGTCCTAATTTAGAACTGTCCCGAGCAAATGGACAGACCACCGGGATGATTAAAAAAAATAATTTCTATATGCGATAGAGGAGAGACTTCGATTTGGGTTTTTTTATTAATGCACGTACATTTATAAATGATCATCGACTAATATCGAAACATTAATCAACCGCTTAACTGGTTTCAATATTCGAGAACCAAGAGTAGGTATACACGGTAGCCGAAGAGGATTCTTTTTCGATCGAATGTATGCAGATGGCTGCGGATTCTCGGTTTTATTGATTGCTAATATCTGTGGTATCAATACTTATATCCGCAATTTATTTTCAGTTTCTATGGCAAGTTTACAAAGACTTATTACACGAGAAAGAGTCTTTTCTGTTCAGTTGTGTGCATGCAAACAAAAACATGCAATAAACGAACGAATTGTTTTTCAACCAAAATTTAACAACATAACAAAAGTTTGCCAGGCTAGCTACTCGTGGCCACATTTGAAAAAGGATATTTCAGTCGGGTGTTTTATTGCATTATAAAGTTTTGGCAGCCACAGTCACATGACGTTTCTATAGAAGTACTTTTTGTCAGTTTCATTTTTAAACAAAAAAAAATGTTAAAATTTGGCGCCCGAGATGAGGTCTCCCTTAAAGAAGTATGAGTTACCTTACCGTTCGTATTTAGATTTCAAAACTAAAGCTGTGGTGGCGACAAACATGACTTTTACACCAAAATATTTTTTTTAATTTACTTAAAATGAAAGAAATATTGTTAATTTTTGGCGCCCAATACATGAGTAATGTTTTTTCGTTACTTTTCTTCGCTCCAATATGAGATGGAAACTAACCAAAAAAATAGATTGCACGTCTTGATTGCCACAAATGTGCATACTCGCCTCAAGTAAAACTAAATAAAAAGAGTTGCAAAAATGGAAAAAGAAACACTTTATAGAGAGTGATGCTTTCAATATTTGGCTTTTCAGACTTTGGCTATCAATCCAGAGATAGCGCCCCTGTACTTTCGCTATCTTTCTTCAATTTGAGATGGAAAATAATTATGTGATACCAAAAAGTAGATTGCACAAATTCCAAATTTGTATATTCACCTCAAGTGAAACTAAATAAAGTAAGTTGCAAAAATTGAAAAATAAAAGCATTAAAATGGCTGATGTTTTTAATATTGACGTGATTTTGGCTACCAGTCAAGAGATGGCGCCGCTGTACTTTCGCTACCTTTCGTCACTTCAATTTGAGATGGAAAATAACCATGTGATACGAAAGAATAAATGGCACGTTTTGACTGCCGCAAATTTGTATAATCGCGTCAAGTAAAGCTGAATTGAAAAAGTTGAAAGAATTGAAAGCGAAGAGGTTGATTTTCACCTGAGGCTGATGTTTTTAATTCTGACGTGTCTTTTGCTACCAGTCAAGAGATGGCGCTCCTGTACTTTCGCTACCTTTCTTCACTTCAATTTTAAATGGAAAATAACCAAAAAATAGGTTGCACGTCTTGACTGCCACAAATTCGTATAATCGCCTCAAGTGAAACTAATTTGTTCTCTTTCCAGCACAATCTACCCATACTTTCGACGAAATATGACAAAATTTATGGCTTTCATAGTAAAGTGTACACGTGTGGGTTTCGCTCTAAATTACCTTTTACTTTTAATTAGCCGATATTATTAATGATCAAAGCTTAAAAGATGATAATTATTATACGCCTATGATGATGAAAGAATTAGTGAGAGCAAGTGGTTAGCCGATGGTCACAATCTCAGTAGTGGATTGAGATGTTTCAGCGAAACCTGTTAGTTGAACCCGCCCGGTACCAATTTATCAAAGGATTAGCTGAGATTTGTAGCACGGCCTAGCCACCTTCACACAGAAACCTATATAGGATAGTAATTTGCATTGGATAGTAACCATTTGTGCCATAAATAAGGCACAGAGACGTGACCCTATAACTCAGCAACAATTATTATTTCAATAATAAATTACGCGTCCATTGTTCCAAAATGAAATTTCATGAATACCATAGTACGACTGCATTCCGTTCTTTGGGTTCAACGATAATTTATCACCAGACAATTCAACGTTTCATTTACATTTTGTCCTATTGAGGCAACTTCCTCGTAATTAAGGGCGATTTTCGGTTTGTAGGTATTGATTGTTGGAAACGAATGACAGGATGAAGGATCTTTCGATTCGTTTTTGCTGCTAATTGTAAACGTTGTAAACCTACAAGTTAGGATGCTTTATTCTAGAGCTGCTTTTATCTAGGGACACAGATGGCGCCACCGGGAGACTTTTCTCGGTGCTACTATGAAACGTGTTTTGAGTACCCAAAGTTCCGCGAACTCTAACTGGGGATGGACACAATTAGAGTTTGCAAAGTGATGGTTCATCAGTCGTTGAAAACAGCGTTTTCATAGTACCGACGGCTAAAAATTGATTTCTATATTTTACAGTAATCTGCATCATTTTTCCTTAAAAATATTGTTATTCATTTTGTTCAATTGTCATCATTGGTGTGGAATAAAATATTGACATCATATTTGTTACTAAGAAATGAGACAGAGCGCGCTCTCTCCGAAGGTCACGACATCCTTTTCTACGAGGTGGATATCTTCTATCAATCGCAGCGTTTCTATCCGATACTAACGAGAGAGGACATTGAGAACTTCAAACACGACAACAATTTCAACAGGAAGGAGGAAATTACTTTTCTAAATGCAGACTGGAAGCGAGTTCTACGGCATACTTCAAGAACGCCAAAATACCACGGAGATCACCACAGTCGAATCAGTCAACGTCGGAAAGCACGGGAGATCACTTCGCCCATTGCTTCATCGTCTTTGATAATGTCTGCTGCAGGTGTAGACGAAACGCCATTAAGAAGTTCCATTAGACATTAGGCCCGGAAAACACTTTAGATTGTATTTTGACCGGTCATCAAAGCTTCCACAGTCTTATTTTTGAATACAGATTACGATTAGGGCCGAAATCAGTTAAAAAAATACCAAAAAGCGTTAAAGAATAGAATATTTTTATTTGTGGAAAAACTTAATCGGGAATTAGGTTCGGGAAAAAAAGTGGTTATAAATGACTCAAAGCGTCTAAAATGCAAGTTTGAGATTGTTGGAGAAATTCAGATAAGAATCAGAGTTAAAATCACTAAAAAATTACTCAAAGGGTTCAGAAATGCAAATTTGAAGCTTGTGGAAAAATGTAGGTTAGGATTAGGGACAAAATTGGTAAAAAATGACTTGAAGTGTTTAAAAATGCAAATTTGGAACTTTTGGAAAGATATAGGCTAAGATTAAGGCCAAAATCGGTTAAAAATGACTCAAAGCCTTTAAGAATACAAATTTTGAGTTTGTGGAAAAATTAATGTAAGGTGTGGGAGAAATTCATACTGTACATAATTTTTATTGCTTAATTTTGGTTTCTAACTGACTAAAAACTATTTTTTAAAAAAGTTTTACTTACGATCAAAAGCTTTACATAAAACATGTCAGTGAACACGTTTTCATACCCTGAGGAGGTCTTTAGATATAGAGCGAAACGTTGGCACAAAATATGGAAACTTTTCTCCTTGTTTCGACAATATAAGATCTTGAATATACATAGCAAAATATATGTAACTAGATAGTTAATTACAAAATTACTTTAATTAAATCGCTTTAATGAAGAACGAATATCAATTATTACATTCCAACATTTCGATATGGTTTTGAAACAATTCACGTTTTAGTAAGAACCAATATCGGTTAAAAAAGATACTTGAAATTTAAAAAAATGCAAGTTTCAAGTTTGTGGAAAAATGCAGGTTAGGATTAGGAACAAAATTGGTAAAAAAAATTACTTGAAGCACCTGAAGATGCAAATTTGGAACTTTTTGGAAGATACAGGATAGGACTGAGGCCAAAATCGGTTAAAAATGACTCAAAGCGTCTAGAAATGCAAATTTGAAGTTTTCGAAGAACTTTATTTCACAGTTAGGGCCAAATTCGGTAAAAAAAATACTCAAAGCATTTAGCAATCCAAGTTTCAGTTTTCAAAACTATTTACGTTACAGTAAGGGCCAAAATCGGTAAAAAAAAATCTTAAAGCATTTAAAAATGCAAATATGAAGTTTGTGCAAAATGGAAGTTAGGATTAAAGACAAAATTGTTAAAAAAATACTGAAAGCACCTAAAGATGCAAATTTGGAAAAATATTACGTAGGATTAAAACCAAAATCGGTTAAAAATCTCTTAAACTCTTTTAAAAATGCAAAATTTGAGTTTGTGAAAAAACTTTATATTTTAGGTGTAAGAGAAAAAGGGGTTAAAAAATACACATTGGAAGTTTTTGGAAAAACTTTTCAGGTAAAAATTAGGGCCAGAATCCCTAATAATTACTAAAAGGGTTTAAAAATGCAAATTTGAGGTTTGTGAAAAACATACTTAAGACATATCTCGTTTTGTCTCAAATACAATATTGAAAGATATTTCTTTATGGAGATTCTTATGTAGAAATCAATTTCAATTGAGGTTAATTTTTTAAATGAGTGGCATTTGGGTAAAGTTGAATTAGCTGCTTCATGGCTACTTTACATCGATATTGGAAATGGCTATTATTTGGTATTTTTTATAGTTATCTTGGCTAACGCAAGTCTTAGTTATTTTCTTGATTTGGAAAGCCACAAATGGGCTGCAATAAAGTAGACATTTTATCTGATAGGTGTAATAGTATGTATAAGTTCAGCCGTAATAATGCCAACATTTTGGCATATAGTAGATTATGTCACTAGGAGTAAAAGTGGGTCTTTTCGTGCTGAGCCCAGAGATTGACGGCCGAAACGAAGCTGAGGCCTGCAACTGGGCGAAGCACAAAAAGACCTTTTACTCCGAGTAACATATACTATTTTTTTTCAAGCATGCAAGAAATAAGAAATCTATTTAAAAGTGGTTCAGTTTTGCAATTTTCTCTCATCCTCTTTAAGCGAGTCTAGGTACTTACCCAATTGTGAATATTATAAGTAAAATACACAGAATATGTTAGAATGGTGGTTTTCAATGTTCTATGGTTTTAATGTATTAAATAATAACCAATGATTATGGTAAACTAAGAATTTGTAGCATTATTTTCAATACTAAATTAATAAATGTCACATTGACAGAAAAATATGATGACGCGCATGACATTTAACAGACGAATTCAGAATTCGAGAACCTATGCGATTTCGACTAATAACGGTTTCGGATGGTGACTGGTCGGTCTTGAGTGCTCTGAGAGTATTTCTGTCCTTTGTTTTTTCAACAAGAATGTGAAGATGGCAATACACTCAGATCGGTTTATCTGGTGTCATCTATTATTAAAATAATTTTGGTGAATGAAAATCGTTTATATATGCTCCACCATGACACTAGCGGTGACTTTTGACTTTACTTTTACTGCCTAGGCCTTTTTTGCTACTTTTTTGGTCTCAGGATTTGAAAGCCCACTTTAGGTGTGCGTATGGAGAAAACAAATGACGTACTTTTAGTTCGCTTGAAAAAAAAATAAATATTAATCAAAAAATGGCGAAACAAAAACTGAATTTGTCTTTACAATTTGGCCAAATCAAGTAAAATGCTGCTGTACAACCGAATTTTAGCTAAAGATGAGTTTTTATGGCCAAAATTTATCTTACATGGCCAAATAATAACCAAATTTTTGTAATAACTAACTAATAGAGTAACTTTTTGCCATTAATGCTCTTTGGTTCTTTAGGGCTACTTGGGAGACACTTAAGGAAATTCAAAAAGTACGACTACAAAGCTCTTTTAGGTATCTAATCCGATATCCTAATTGGATCATGACGCATTGCATTTTTTGATCTCCCTATTAGTTAATCCAAAAGCTTGCATATATTTCGCATTTTAATAATGTTAATATAATCACAAAAAAATTATTATATGACTAAATTACCTCATTTTTAGCATTTTGAGACCAATAAAACCTGACAGTCTTAAAAAAAACCTTGTTATTGAGTATTCCTGTAATATTTAAATGTCGCGTTAAAAATCTCTTAGCAACGTCCACATCAGCCTTTAGAGTCAATAAAACCAACTTTTATCGTATTTTTAAGACCAAACCGTGACTGAAATGGCTGATAAGTTGGCCGTCATCTTCACGGTGGTTTTATGGTCAAGATTGCACACTACCTCAGTCAAATTGCATGTTGTACTGCGTAAAAATCGTTCGATATTGGTCGTAAAAATTTTTATTCCCGTTTAACCTTATTTGTTTTCGTCGCTCTGGGGACAGAGGCTCGAAGAAAGAAATGCTGAATGTTCATGCATCGATAGACTGCTTTAGCTGGCGCATAAAGATATACGCAAGGTAAAAAGCTGACGGATAGATATATCAGGCAATTATTGGACATTTTTCAGCCGTGATCACGTTGCGACACCCTTAAATTAAATTTTGTGGAGCATCAATCACCCGGACTAGAGCAAACAGCTGAAGGCAGTCGTAATAAATATTGAAGTGTCGGTCACGCACGCACGCGATAATTCTGCGTTTTATTTTCCTAACTTAATTGATGATTCTTTAGCGCTATTGTGGAGATTCATTACTATTTCTTCATTTTCTTGTGGGCCTGATGAAGGTTCCAGACTGCGCGCTGATTTATTGTTCCTTGCCTCATCGACCCGTTCGCACAGTCACTAAGGACGATTTCATTAAAATTTTAGTTTAAACTTGATTTTGAAGCTCGAAAGATAAAATTTGGAGTAAAACTGAAAACATAAAAAAATAGCATATTATTATTACATATGTTGGGGAAACCCAACGTGAGAAGCAAATAATAAACACATTTTAAAAGATTTCAAACACTAAACATCCCCAATAAACCCTCTGTTTCTATGCAGATAAAAAGGCAATATATCGTGCTGAATGTTTTCATATTCAAAGCATACCGTCGTAATAAAATCTAAAAATAGTCCAGATCACAGTTTTATTGCCTTAGATAACGAGGACATCGGTATGGGTTTGCGGATGTGCAGCATCGTGACGGATTATTGATGGGCACCGCTCTATATTATTGGCTGATGTCTGCATAAATGCATTTGTTCACGAGGATGAATGACAGTTTAAGTTCAGTTTTTGTAGGTAAAACATCGCTGTCTCCCGGGCGGGATCGAAAAGTATGTCAGCAAGTTGGGTGAAAGTTCGATAAAGTAATCGTTTGGTGTTCGTTTTGAGCTTAATTGCAATCTCGTGTACTGATTTAAGTGTTTTTCTGTTATCTGCTCGTTCTCGATGGTGTGCAGATTCTCTTCTCGTGTTTTGCAATTGATAAAAGTGTTTTGATTGCAAAAATAGTGTGGTTTTCGCCCGCTTTTAAATCAGTTTGTCTTTGTCTCTGTCTATAAATCTGCTGTATGTATGCAGAGCTCTTTTATCGTGTTGTGCAGTTAATCATCGTGATTTGATTGCATTATTTGTGTTTAGTTGTCCTTGTGTCTCAGTAGAGTGTTGTCGCATAACTGCACTATTCTCTTATGGAGGAGACGTTGTTTAAAAGAAAGATGCATAGATCGTTTTTTTGCATTAGTGCGAAAGGAGCGCTGGCAAAAACAAAGCCCACCTTTCCATAACTGTTAGAACAGCTTATATCTAGTTAATTTAGGTGGGTTCAGATTAGTTGTTTTCAGCTCTTTTAAAAAAACCAAAAATTACACTGAACATCTCGCATGAGAAAAAAATTTTCGAATTCGGTTTTATGTTTAGCCATATTGAGTGAGATAGAGAAAGATTTATGAAGAAGACAGCGTTTAAAAGAGAAATTAATTTTTATTATTTTTTACCTTTTTACTATTTATTTGAAAAACCCAAATTAGAATTAGGGGTAAAGTCGAATAAAAATGACTCACATTTTCTAAAAACGCAAAATGTAAACAAAACAAATAAAACATTTATTGTGACATATATTTATATACATAAAAGGTCGGTACTATCAGTGCGTTCTTTCATACTACCTAAGAATATATCATGCGTTCATTTAAAAAAAAAACGTCACGTAAGCCATGAAGTTAGAACAGTAGGTATGAGATAGCATAAAAAAAATTGAAAGTCAGAAATGTCATAAAATGTTCTGATTTTAATTTTTGTTATGAATCTTACTTAACTCAGACAAGAATTTTAATTCTGTGACTTGTTTTTTTTTAGAACACTAGTAAAATTACTTTGATGAAGTAACTATACCTCATTCATTTATTCTTGTCATCTCGTACAAATTATGATAAATTTGAAAAAAAAGATTTTTGAGAAAATCACTCAAAACAGAGTTAAATCCTCTAATGGTTGTGTTTAGTAAAATTAAAATTATATTTTTTGACCAAAATAAGTCAAATTTGACTCAAAACTAGATGTTTTTTTGGAGAAATTGTACTTTAACCGAAACCGACACGTCAGAACTTTTTTCTCGTTTTCATCTTCAAATGACGGTTGAGTTCATTATCACAACGAAAATAACAGTTTAACTAAAACATGTAATACCCTATTTTTTTTATATCTTCAGTTTGACTGATAGTTGTAAAAATCATTCTAACTAATTAATTAAGATTTTTAGTTTAACGTGTTTTTTGTATAACAAATTATTATACAATAAATTCCTAAATTATTGCCAAAGTCGAATATTCCTCTGAAGACGGTTCATTAAGCGTCTCTAACCCACTGGTCAATACTTCGCGTGCGATCGATGGTGCGTGGCCGTTCCTGCCCTTTGACCCCCGTGTTTCCTGAATCTATAACTGTAGCCACGCTACTTGGTCATATCGAACAGCAATATTTAATTATATATGTAGAGGAACATGTGAATTACCGTATCTAATATGGTCGGGCATTTCCTAGTTGCCTCGGCACTTACGAAGTTGACCCGCATATCAAAAGCGAACGCCTATCAGAAATGGCTATCAGTGAAGTGTCTGAGAGCCATTGCCGACTTGCAGTAAGTTTTTTCGTTTTTTGCTGCTGTGAACTATCGGAAATAACTCTAAAGATTTTGAATACCTGGTGTGCATGACAAACGTTCTACAGGTGACTGTTACTGAAGGTGAGCAGCTCTTCTAGTTTTGGCTCCCAATGGAAAGTGCAAAAACCAGTTTCAGCTAAAAAAAAAACTTTGCTTCGCAACTGTAAAATGAATATACAGTTGAAAAGTAACGGAGATCACTTCCTTAACAAACGCCTTTTAGAACGTCCACCGCAGATGTAAAAAACGTTAAGGAAAACATTTACTCGAAAAGCACATCCAGGAAAAACGTGTCAACGACAGGGGAATTATGAAACGAAATATGTTTTTGGCCGTAATCTTCACTTGAGTTTCTTTAAAACCTCCAGATATGCATTTTTAAACTCTGTAAACTATTTTTAACTTATTTCGGCCTTAATTGTAACCTCAGCTTTTCCGAAAACTCCAACTTTGTATTTTTAGGCGCTTTGAGCCATTTTAAACCAATTCTAGTTATAATCCTAATCAGACACTCAACAAATTTTCATTCTGGGAAGTTTTAAGTCACATTACTCTTATTGTAGTCTAAAAGTGAAATCGACCAAAAACCACAAACTTGAGGGATTGAGACTCAAACCGGAGGTTGAATCAGTTTTGCCTAATTTTGTTCTAAATTTTACTTTCGGCGAAAGACATCAAAAATTACACTATTGAAGACGAATATCAAATTTAAATTTTTAGATGCTTTGAGTCATTTTTTAACCGATTTTTTTCCCACTAGCATGAATTTATCTACAAACTCCAAATTTCTATTCTTGAACGATTTGAGTAATTTCTAACGGACTTGGGCCATAATCCTAAGCTGTATTTATCTAAAACTTCCAAATTTGCATCATTAGATCCTTTAAGTCAGTTTTTACCAATTTTGTCCCCAATCCTAACCTGCATTGTTCTACAAACTTCACTTTTGCTCTTTTAGAAACTTGAAATTTTTTTTTAGGTAATCTTCACTTTCAGAAGGCATTCTTAAAGGCTTTGAGTTATTTTTAACTGATTTTTGCCTTATTTCTTACCTAAATTTCCTGAAAAGCTAAGTTTACGATTCTGGACGCTTTGAGTTGTTTTTAACCTTAATCCTAACCTGTATTTTTCCAAAACATCCAAAATTGCAACTTTGGACGCTTTATATTATTTTTTTTTAACGATTTTGCCCCTAACCTCAACTTGCATTTTTCCACAAACTTTAAATTTGCATTTTTAGAGGCTTTTAGTACTTTTTAACTGATTTTTGCGTTTATAACGTGATTTTTTCAAAAACATAAGTGGCGTTCCGAAAGGCTTTGAGTCATTTTTAACCGACTTTTGCCCAAATTTCTTACCTGAAATTTCCCAAAGCTAAGTTTACTGTTTTAGACGCTTTTTATAACAGTTTTTTCCCAAACCTAACCTGATATATTAATTCTAATCTGTATTTTTCGAAAACTTTCAAAGCTGAAATTTTGCACCCTCTAGTGATTTTTAACACTTTTGTCCTTGGCTTTAACCTGCATTTTTCCACAAATTTTAAATTTGTATTTTTATATGTTTTAAGTATTCTTTAACTGATTTTGACTGTAATTATAACGTAATTTTATTTATTATTTTATCCTAAAATTTAGTTTTTGCAAACTCATCAAAATGTGGATCATTTTATCATCAATTTTAGGGCTAATTTTATCTTGCGTTTTTTAATTTTTAATTTATTTTTTTAAGCTTCCAGATCTAATCTTAACTTGACTTAAAAACAAATTAGGAGATTGAATCAATTTTGACTAACTAATACTGAACTAGATTATGCAGGAAAACTTTTAATTTGCATTTTTAGAAGCTTTGAGTCATTTTTAACCGATTTTAACCTTAATCCTAAGCGGTATTTTTACAAATGTTTGAAACTTTCATCTCTAAACTTTATATCATGTTTTACAAATTTTGTGCTTAAACGTAATCTGAATTTTTCCACAAAACTTCAAACTTGCATTTTTACATGCTTTAAGTATTTTTTAACCTATTTTAGCCATAATTGTAACGTATATTTTTTTTACCTAAATTTGCATTTTTTAATGTTTTGCATTAAATGCAAGCTAACTAGGCTTTCTCGGAAAATACCAAATTTCCGTTTTAAGCCAAATTTTATTTAATTTAGTCTAAAAGATTTGAATCAGTTTTGCTTATTTTCGATTTTGGCCTAAACCCGTATTTTTCATAAAGATTCCAAATTTGCATTTTAAAAAGTTTTACGTCGTTTTTATCTGATTTGACCTTAATACCTTTTTAGAGGCGTAACAGACAGAAGTACTGCCATATGATTTGGATGGTGTGATGATCCGTGATGAGAGTCCCAGTGGCCTTTTCATATAGGTACCTATATGCCATGTGACATCCATAATTATGATCACTTTGGATCTTGAGTTAATATTAGTGACGATTACCCCCCATGATAAAGAAAAGAATATTTTGATGAATTTACTGTTATATCATTTCAGTTGTCGTTTGGTTTGGGTAACGCTCCATTGTTGGATCAAAATTGATCCTTTCATTCATTTGTAGGTATTTAGAGAAGTGTATTACTGTTTTGTTAAATATATACGATTTTACATTATAAATTAATTATACTAAAATAAGTTTTACCTAATTGAGATAATAAGAAATATTCATTACGAATCCATATTCGACACGAGTTGTTTGACAAACCTCAAGAAAATCCCTCCATGAAGCACTTTGTGGAGCCCTAACGTCCGCACTCGGACCTCTTTCCGAGAGAGATTTTCGAGCAATTTTAAATTGGTATAGTTCGAAAATCTGACTTCTAATTGAGTTCATGTTTTCACATTTGATAAGAAATATTCATTGCGAATCCATGTTTGACACGAGTTGTTTGACAAACCTCAAGAAAATCCCTCCATGAAGCACTTTGTGGAGCCCTAACGTCCGCACTCGGACCTCTTTCCGAGAGAGATTTTCGAGCAATTTTAAATTGGTATAGTTCGAAAATCTGACTTCTAATTGAGTTCATGTTTTCACATTTGATAAGAAGTATTCATTGCAAATCCGTATTCGACACGAGTTGTTTGACAAGCCTCAATAAAATCCCTCCATGAAGCACTTTGTGGAGCCCTAACGTCTGCACTCGGACCTCTTTCCGAGAGAGATTTTCGAGCAATTTTAAATTGGTATAGTTCGAAAATCTGACTTCTAATTGAGTTCATGTTTTCACATTTGATAAGAAATATTCATTGCGAATCCATGTTTGACACGAGCTATTTGACAAAACTCAATAAAATCGCTCCGTGAAGCACTTTGTGGAGCCCTAACGTCCGCACTCGGACCTCTTTCCGAGACGGATTTTCGAGCAATTTTAAATTGGTATAATTCGAAAATCTGATTTCTAATTGAGTTCATGTTTTCACATTTGATAAGAAGTATTCATTGCAAATCCGTATTCGACACGAGTTGTTTGACAAGCCTCAATAAAATCCCTCCATGAAGCACTTTGTGGAGCCCTAACGTCTGCACTCGGACCTCTTTCCGAGAGAGATTTTCGAGCAATTTTAAATTGGTATAGTTCGAAAATCTGATTTCTAATTGAGTTCATGTTTTCACATTTGATAAGAAATATTCATTGCGAATCCATGACACGAGCTATTTGACAAAACTCAATAAAATCCCTCCATGAGGCACTTTGTGGAGCCCTAACGTCTGCACTCGGACCTCTTTCCGAGAGAGATTTTCGAGCAATTTTAAATTGGTATAGTTCGAAAATCTGACTTCTAATTGAGTTCATGTTTTCACATTTGATAAGAAATATTCATTGCGAATCCATGTTTGACACGAGCTATTTGACAAAACTCAATAAAATCGCTCCGTGAAGCACTTTGTGGAGCCCTAACGTCCGCACTCGGACCTCTTTCCGAGACGGATTTTCGAGCAATTTTAAATTGGTATAATTCGAAAATCTGATTTCTAATTGAGTTCATGTTTTCACATTTGATAAGAAGTATTCATTGCAAATCCGTATTCGACACGAGTTGTTTGACAAGCCTCAATAAAATCCCTCCATGAAGCACTTTGTGGAGCCCTAACGTCTGCACTCGGACCTCTTTCCGAGAGAGATTTTCGAGCAATTTTAAATTGGTATAGTTCGAAAATCTGATTTCTAATTGAGTTCATGTTTTCACATTTGATAAGAAATATTCATTGCGAATCCATGACACGAGCTATTTGACAAAACTCAATAAAATCCCTCCATGAGGCACTTTGTGGAGCCCTAACGTCTGCACTCGGACCTCTTTCCGAGAGAGATTTTCGAGCAATTTTAAATTGGTATAGTTCGAAAATCTGACTTCTAATTGAGTTCATGTTTTCACATTTGATAAGAAATGTTCATTGCGAATCCATGTTTGACACGAGCTATTTGACAAAACTCAATAAAATCGCTCCGTGAAGCACTTTGTGGAGCCCTAACGTCCGCACTCGGACCTCTTTCCGAGACGGATTTTCGAGCAATTTTAAATTGGTATAATTCGAAAATCTGATTTCTAATTGAGTTCATGTTTTCACATTTGATAAGAAATATTCATTGCGAATCCATGTTTGACACGAGCTATTTGACAAAACTCAATAAAATCCCTCCATGAGGCACTTTGTGGAGCCCTAACGTCTGCCCTCGGACCTCTTTCCGAGACGGATTTTCGAGCAATTTTAAATTGGCATAATTCGAAAATCTGACTTCTAATTGAGTTCATGTTTTCACATTTGAAAAGAAATATTTATTACGAATCCATATTCGACACGACTTGTTTGACAAACCTCAAGAAAATCCCTCCATGAAGCACTTTGTGGAGCCCTAACGTCCGCACTCGGACCTCTTTCCGAGACGGATTTTCGAGCAATTTTAAATTGGTATAGTTCGAAAATCTGACTTCTAATTGAGTTCATGCTTTCACATTTGATAAGGAATGTTCATTACGAATCCATATTTGACACGAGTTATTTGACAACAAATTGTTGTTTTGTTAAGATACCGGCCCAACATAGTTTTGGGAACTCAACAATACCTTCAGGCTTGTGGTTTCAAAACTCAATGCATTTTAATAATCTCATTGTGTGGGCGTAGACAAGAATGGTCCAATTTTGTTGCAACCTTGATGTCAGTTTTTATTACAAAAATATCTCCATCGAATCAACCGATAATTTTTTACGAAACGTACCGATTCTGACAGATCATTATTTACTTCTTCTCCGGCACTTTCGTATTGTTCGAACTAAGGCACGCGACCTTATTGGTCATTATTCTTGATCTCTTTATTATAGGTTTTAGATAGTTCTGGAGGTCTTTCTTTTAAATTCCGGTTTTAATCTTCCTAGTCATCGCGTCTTAGAGGTGGTCAAAAATCCTGCGCCTATTAGCATACGCGACACATCGTAAAGAGTTATCTCCAATTCAATTTGAAACCGAATTAAACTCTCACAAAGGAGATATTGAAATCATGATTCTAAAAGGTTAGAAATAAAAACCACGTCATTATCTAAACGGCCTCCTCCTTTTGTTCGACGCTTCGGCCTGATCTCGCCATGGGGTATACACAAATTTTAATAAGTTTTCTGTAATAGTGGTTCCGAGATTAGGTTGGTCATTGTGTAGTTAGGCAATGGAATTGAACTATTCAATAATCGACATTTTGTTATTATTTGTGAAAGGTCAGAGGGCGACATTGGCCAATTGGATGAAACCAGAAAATATATTCTCCTCGATGTGATTGATCTCATTAACGTCACAAGAACGTGGAAGACATGCATGTGTGTGTGTTGAATATCATCGATACCAAATGTTAAGGTCACCAGACATTATTATGGACACCCTTCTCGTGTCGAGATGCAATTTAAATAACGGCGTATCATCTGAGGAGACCATAAAGGTCATAGTGCGGACAAAATTCAACTAATTATTGCTGTTATGACTACCCATAGAGAAATTATCTAACTTCCTCAATCGCAAGATTTCCTATTCATAAATTGGAGTATTAATGAGCAGCGCTGCAATTAAGAGGCGAACTTTAAAGCCTTGTCAGTGTAGGTATTCAATACTAATTAACAATCAAATATAAAGGTTTTTCATTAAGTTTTAGGTCACAGATTGCCATGGAAATCTGACAGATTACCCCCTGTATAAAATCTGAACGATGTCACTGTTTTCGGTTATATTTCCAAAATAGGTTTCGTGCAGCACGTGACCTGTCATCGAACTTGGTGGTAAAACAACCTCAAAAAATTACATTGACGTAAATGGAAAAAATCTGCCTTCATGCATATAAATCCGTTTTACTATAATATTTTTTAAGATATTTACCCTGAAACAAAAGTGAGCTGTTCTAAGCAGTACATTTCCCATATCCAGTTATTGGATAACATTGCCTCATAACTGTACAGGAATTACATAAAATTGGAACTTTGCAGATTCGTCCTACACAGACCCTAATCTGCTTCAGGTACAGTTTAAAAATGTACTTTCAAATCACACTATTGATATCTGAGCATTGTGTGATTGGAACAACTGTTAAGAAGCCCATTAATTCAAGTCCAAATATTTTGGGAATAAGAAATGCTGAAATCAGAATTTTGTTTGTTTCTACTTTGCAATGCCTGTCTTCATAGTGCTTAACTTAACCATGGCCAAGGAGGATACAATATTACTAAGTAGGTGCTGTATACAGAGTACAGAATTATACCCTCATTGGTGCTTAGCATAGGTACAGTTCCAATCATATTATTTTTGATCTTTTTTTGTAATTGTTTAACTGGAGTAATGTTTTTAATATCTTAATAGCTTTATTGTTGTTGTAGAGTATGGAAATGACAAATAAGTAGCCAAGTAAGGAAACAGAAGCCATTCCATATAAATAGTATGTAAAGCAACGAAAAGACAAAGATAATAAAAACATATTTAGTTCAGTAATGAATTTATTTATATAACTTAAAAATATATATTTATATTCTAGCAGTATCAGTGAGTTACAATAAAATGTGTTCCATTAAGAGACAGGTTTTGTTTTAAATTTTTCGATAAACAATTATAACCTCAAAAGTGACAATGTTTTTATATTAAATTGTGGAGAAACATTTACAATTTATTCTAAAACCCACATCTTAAAAATTATTTTGCCTTAATTTATTACTGCACAGTTCAATTGTTATCTATTTCTGACCACAGTAATCACGAAATTTTTTCGACAATTATTTCCTCGTAGACCTAAAAGTGCTTGATTTATATGGATTTGGTGCAAGATTTCCAAGTCTATCAAAGTAATCACATTATACCTTTTCACAATCCACTCCTTTCTAGTTTGTTATGGCACTAAAATCAATTGGAAACACCAAACATTTCCATGCTCCTTTGTCTAAATTTGAAGTAGTATTGAGGTGTAAAAAGGTTTCGAGTATTTCAAACTGTTATAGTTTGTGTTATCTATTTCCGACCACACCCATCAAAATTTTTTTATAATTATTTCCTTGTAGATAAAAAGTGCTCGACTTATTTGGATTTGGTGCACGATTTTCAAGTCCAAGGCGTATATGACTTAGAATTCACACCTACAAATGTTTAAATATCTTATTCCAGCTTCTAGCCAAATAATCATATTACACCTTTTAACAATTCATTCCTTTCTAGTTTTTATGGCAATAAAATCTACTGGGAACGCCAAACCTTTATTTCCATGCTCCTTTGTCTGAATTTGAAGTAGTTTTGAAGCATAAAAAGGTTGGTGGTACTTGTTGGGAGATCTAAAACACAAAATATTGCTCTCCTTACCACTTATGTCAGCATAAAGGTATTTTTTTTTGCTTCACTGTCAAGAATGATGATTCTAGAAGGCCTCCAGCAAAATTTAAGTTTCATTCGATTTAAGATAATTGAAAAAAATATAATTAAATGCAAAGATGTCCTTAATTTACATGTATTTTAAATGGGTGAGGTTATGTTGGCATACCCCCAGGTTCAAATTGTGACGTCACGTGCACGAAACCTATTAAAATTGACACGTCACATTGAAGAGTCATCAGGAATACTCGAATAATCCACATTTGAGATATTATGGTGTATGCTTTTGGGGTACATCTCGTTATACCACTTAAAATTTAGAGTACAGGCAAATTGTTTAAAATAGACAAAAAAGTGTCTAAAACTTGGTATCATTGACATAATAAATTAAATGGACGCGCCGAACGTCGTATTGTTATTAAACAAGCTCGCGTACCAAGATGTGGCGCAAGAGAAATCGACATAGAGTTCCTCCACAAAATTTCGATAATTTTTTTTGCTATTCTTATTTTATTTTATCAAATTTTTATGATCAAGCTTGGCTACTGAACATTAGAACATTATAAAAAAAAATAATAGTACACTGTTCTTAATACTCCTGGTAAATTTATATGAACGCATGCAAGTTTCACAGCCAAAAGCTAGGTTAGGTAAGGTTTTTGAACATAAAAGTAACTGTAAAAAAATAAATTTACACATTTTGTAGATTTTCTACTGCTCGAACTGTGGAGAAAAGGTAAATGCTTAATAAGGATGCCGCAAAACACATTTTTATATTTTTGTTTTAAATAATTTTCTCAGCGATCGAAGTGTAGTCGAACAACAGTGGACAAAGCATGCAGGAGTTTTATGCAGAAACTGGATTTTTACTTTTGGAGAAGTACAATAAATGCTTTCATATATATTATTCCAAGGAAAGATGGAGTAACATGTTTTAGCAGGAAAATGTAGTAGCTAACCTGCTATATTTGTTTTAGTTTCGGTTTTAGTTTAGTACACATCAGGCATGAACACACCAAATAGCCTCACTGTCCTCAACTATACATAACTTTTCTGGCTATTGTTTTCTAATACACTCCATGCAGAAGGACAGATTTCTGTAAACTCTGTTCCCTTTGGGAATATCTATAGATCTTCTATAGATTTGTGTCCAATTTATTGTGAGGTATAGGGTCATCTAATGAGGACTGAACAGATTCCAGTTTTTGGACTTCTTTGCATCAACGATAAAGCTTAAGGTAGTTATATCGAGAGAGTTCAAGTTCAAGGTGGCCATAGGACAGTCTGAACTTTTTTATTGATACGAAGAAGTGCAAACATAGGGCTCTGTGCAGTTCTCGTTGGATGACTTTTTTATGACTTGACTTTTTTTTTAAGTTATAATGTAAATGAATCGGCAATTAAATTCATAGCTTTTCTTTGAGATACGAAAACAATTCTGTTTTTTAAATCTCATCTGCCTTAAATGTAAAAACTCATAATTTAATCTTTTATATGTATTTAAGTATATTAGGTAGGTATATATTATGTGTATTTATATCTAGGCTTCTCTCTGTGTTTAAGTTATTGTCACACCTTATTTATATAATGAGATATTAAATATTTAATAAATGGGTATAATTATCTTACTTTCATTCAGCCTGATCAACAGTCAAAAAATGTATTTTGTGTCTAAAACAATAAATGCTATTATTTAATAGGTACCTGAAAAGGTACCCACTCTTATGATTTTTTTTGTAATACGAAACAAATAACTAGAAGGATTATTAGATCTCTGGTAATATTACCAAAAAGCTGATTTTTTTTTTAAGTTTACACTATTTTATTTTATGTTTTTATACAAATAATCACTGGGTAAATAAAATACAGAAAATGTACCTAACATAGAAGGAATTTTTTGCGAAGTAACCATTAACAAACCAGGTAACTTAGTATGCCATTGGTAACATGTTGCTATTTTTTTGCTTATTACTGGAGGTTACTATGACGTGTCCGTGACGTTTATCATACCATACCAGGTAACTACTTTGCCGAGATACTTACATGATGCAGTCATTGTAAAGCATCTCTTTTTATGTTAAACAAATAAGTGAAATAGTCATATCCTGCAATTGCGGTGTTGTATAAGAGGCAGGACAGGGGCAATTTTTTAAAGTAATTTCACTTTTTTTTAAACAAGAAGTGGTTAAAAAGTAAACAATGGAAAACTGAAAAGCAGTAAAAGCACAACATTTTTTTTGACATTTTACCGGTTTTACTTATAAATAACAAAAATCTTTGATAGAACAAAATAAAAATATAAATATAAACGAAACGTGACATTCGACAGCAGACAGAGCGATGTCATGATTTAAGTCAACATATACTATGACGTCGCGATACCGGTATGGTAAAGTTCGAGCCTGGTTACTTCGCAAAAAAATCCTTATAATTGTTCATCATTTAAATGACTTTGTATCCTTCAAACAGTTCAGTTTATCTCCGTACAAGAACTACATTTTACCAAGTCACACAACGAGAACTGCACAGAGCCCTACTTTTGCACTTCTTCGTATCAATAAGAAAGTTTAGAGTGTCCTATGGCTACCTTTAACTTGAACTCTCTTGAAATAACTATCTTAAACTTTATCTTTGATGCAAAGAAGTCCAAAAACTGGAATCTGTTCAATCCTCATTAGATGACCCTATACTTCACAATAAACTGGACACAGATCTATAGATATTCCCAAAGGGAACAAAGTTTACAGAAATCTGTCCTTCTGCATAGAGTGTATTAGAAAACAATAGCCAGAAGAGTTATATGTAGTTGTGGACTGTGAGACTATTTGGTGTGTTCATGCCCGACGTGTAGGTACTAAACTAAAGCTGAAACTAAAACTAACCTGGTAAAACTGCACTTTCCTGCTAAGACATGTTACTCCATCTTTCATTGGAATAATGAATATGAAAGCAATTATTGTACTGCTCCAAAACTAAAAAACCAGTTTCTGCCTAAAACTCCTGCATGCTTTGTCCACTGTTGTTCGACTGCACTTCAATCGATGAGAAAATTATTAAAAACAAAAATATAAAATTGTGTTTTGCGGCATCCTTATTAAGTATTTACCTTTTCCCCACAGTTTGAGCAGTAGAAAATCTAGAAAATGTATAAATTTATTTTTTTACAGAGTTACTTTAATGTTCAAAAACCATACTTAACCTAGATTTTCGCTGTGAAACTTGCATGCTTTCATATTCATTTACCAGGAGTATTAAAAACAATGTACTATTAATTTTTTTTTATAATGTTCTTCTAATATTCAGTAACCAAGCATGATAATAAAAATTAAATAAGAATAGTAAAAAAAATATCTAAATTTACAAAATTCCCATAAAAAAACACAGTCAACTATTCTGTGGAGAAACTGAATATCTATTTCTCTTGCGCCACATCTTGATACGCGATTTTGAACGTTGGGCGCGTCCATTTTATTTAATATGTCAATGCTTGGTATACAGGTTTAAAAACATATATATTTCAAGAAATCAAAGAGTCTCTAATTATAAAGGTTGTGCCGGAGTTACAGGTGTCTCAACAGTGTGACAAAATCCATAAGTTAGATTACTCAAAAAGGTAAAAAAACTGGAGAGTATCTGAGGACATTTCGATGTCCGACCACAGGATGCTAAGATTGGAAATCGAATCAGACTGGACAGATACACCGCCGGAAAGGAATCCGAGGACCTAAGACTGGGTAAAGTCAAAGAGGTTGTAAATCAGGCCATGGATTGCAACGAGCGGCAGTTGCTCTCCATAGAGGAAATAGATAGAAAGGTGTTATTCAATCGATAGAATGGACTGTATTCATTAACTCTTAACTGTTTAAAGACTGGTAATTATATTTATAATTGAATTGAACAAATTTAATAGCAGACAATATTCTGACGCTTTCAAAGGCTTCAATGACGGCTGCAATCATCGTGACGGCTGCAGTGTTGTCTGTGTGAAGCAGTGCTGTCTTTCATCGTCGCCTAACTCTTGTACCTAGCTATTGCCTTCTGACTTCTTAACATACTCCCCCCCTTGGACACTTCCGGTGTTCAAGTCATCACTGGTCAATGGAAAGGCACAAAGTTTGGAGACTGCTCTGTTCAATGAACCATACATCGTTTTTACTGTTGCGACTCGTACAATGTGATCAGTTCCTGGATGAAGCAGAATAACACGCCCCAACAACCACTTGCATGGAGGAGAATGATCATTACGGATCAGAACTAATGTTCATATGTCCATTGTTTTATCACCGTGCTTCCACTTGGTTCTCTGTTGCAAATGGGTTAAATACATTTTTGACCATTGCTTCCAAAACCCTTGGTGCATTTGTTGCAATAGTTGAAAACGATTTAATCGATTGACCTTTACATCGGTGAGATCTGTTTCCGGAAGAGTAACTAATGGTCTTCCAATTAAAAAGTGAGATGGGGTCAAAGGTTGAAAATCATTAGGATCAGGTGACATTGGGTGAAGTGGACGGGAATTCAACGTTGCCTCAATTTGAACAAGAAATGTGTTAAATTCCTCATAGGTTAAAACTGTTTCTCCAACCACGCGATACAAGTGATGTTTTACTCCTTTTATGTTTGCTTCCCATAGTCGCCCAAAATTCGGTGAATTGGGTGGAATAAAGTGCCATCTGATACATTTACTGGTACAATAATTAACGATTTCATCTTGTTTTTTCACTAAAAATTCAAATAATTACTTGAGAGCACCTTGAGCACCAACTAAGTTAGAGCCGTTATCGGAATACATATGGCAAGGAATTCCTCGCCTGCACAAACTCTTCTCAGCGTTGCTATGAATGATTCGGTGCTCAAATCGGTAACTAGTTCCAGATGCACGGCCTTGGTTACGAAACAAATGAACAGACATAAATAACCCTTATACGTTTTACAACCACGCCCTTTCCTATCCTTTAGTACAAAAGGACAAGCGTAATCAACCCCTACGCGTTCAAATGGGCTTGCAACAGTATTGAAACAGCATGTCTTGGTTTAAACTTAAAACATTTAACACACATTCTCACCACAGATTTAGCAACATTCATTCCAGAGGTCAACCAAAATCTTCGCCTAGCAGTAGCCAATAGCAACTGTGGCCCAGCGTGAAACAACTTAATATGCTCATCTTTGCATATCAATCTGCTAAGCCTATGTTTGCCGTCAAGCAAGATTGGATGCTTAACTTCAAACTTAATGAATGAATTTTTTAGGCGTCCTTCTACTCTCATAATACCATTCGAATCTACAAAAGGCGCTAAGCCAAGTAATTTATGTTTTGCTTTCAAACTGTTATTGTTTGATAAAATATTTATTTCTTCTTTAAAACTTTCACTCTGGGCAATCATCACTAGCTTTTTAAGACTATCATTAACTTCCGTTACAGTAAGCATGCCAACAATACACGGTATTTAGTTGCGCGCTTGCAATTGGTCAGAAACCGGTTACAATAAGCACTGACTCTAACAAGTTTATTGATATTTGAATATCTTTCAAAAATGTCACATTTAGGAGCCGAAAAATTACAATATTTTATTTGTTTCATCTCGGGAAGTGATATCAGAGGTAATGATTTAAATGGAATAGGCCAAATAGATGCGCTTTTTAAACATTCTGGTCCCTCCCACCATAATGTTACGTTTTTATTTTTCCCAAAGTATTAACCTTGTTTAGTCCGGCCCTGGCGAGGTTTCCGATGGCCAAGGTCGATAATATTGAATATTGGAAGATCTCAAACTCTTCACCTTGATTGGCCCTAAAGGTTAACTGAAGGTCGTGACATCACCATTTGCCACCAATGGGAATTTTTGTAGAATTTGCATACCATTTTTGGTACTTTTGTACTTTTGTACGGCCCTAGTTTTTTTTTTGGGTGGAGGATTCTAGAAGGCAACTTTATGATTCTTTTTTTTTTCTTCTGTGAGCTTCTTGGCTGGCTGCTGAACCACAGATGTTGCCTAGCGGATTTAAGAAATAAATCAGAACTACCCTCAATTTTGTCTTGGCTATAAAAGTGCCTTACCTAGTCTAGTGACTGATTTGCAATTATTGAATGGTTTAGTGAACTGATTAACTTAACCCGAAGACCATAGTTGATACCAGCACATGGTTTTCTCTTTAGGCCACCCGTCACCCTAAGGTATGTAAATTTCTATTACTTTTCTTACTGCAAAATTATTCTGATTAGCTATAGCCTTGATCTTTTGTTACTTTGAGAGTCTATTCTTTAACACTTACCCACTTTCACTTTTTGCACATTCCATATTGCGACCTAGCATCGACTAGACGAGTACCTTTGTTTCAGGCCTTCTTTTAAGAGTTTGGGTTTTCTTTCCTGACTCATTATTTTTTTTTGATACGTCCTTACTCTAATCAACTTGGAAGAGTGGACCCCCTTTTTCGAAACATCCTACAACTGCAAATTCATCAAGACAATTCCTGGACACTCTGGCCTTAGCTTCCTCTCGAGGTATCTGCCTGGCACCACATTAGGATACTGTTTGTGACTGGTAGGAGGCCTGGAGAAGTCAGGTGGGTCCATTCTATTTTTTTTTGTTTTAACCACCATCATAACCACATTTTGTAGACCGTACCTATTGAAGCCAATTTTCTTTTTTTGAACATGAGAAGTAGTACCTATAAGTTAAACATAACCTGTGAGGTACACCTTATAACTTTTAAGTGCATCCTTTTTACCTTAAGTTAGAATAAAGAAAATACTTAAATAAAGAAAAAAAAGAAGGCGTAACAATAATTTACAGGTTTTCAATTCAGAAGGGCTGATCCCACGGGATGCTATATCTGCAGGATTCTCCTTAGTACTTACATGGCTCCATGAACTTATATCAGTTATCCTTTGAATTTCAGAAACCCTATGGCCTACAAAAACCTGCAAAGTATTAGGTGACTTCTGCAGCCAATGAAGAACTATTTCAGAATCACACCAAAAATACTCATCAATTGGATTTTCAATCGATTCAGTCACACTCTTTGACAGGCGAGCTAAAAGAAGAGCTCCACACAATTCCAAACGAGGGATGGTCAATGATTTGACAGGGGCAACCTTTGTTTTTGCGCATACCAATTTAACTTGCACCTCATTCATCTTATTAATGGTTCGGATGTATATCACAGCAGAATAAGCATTCTGTGATGCATCACTAAAACCATGTATTTCAATTGCTACAGAATTTTTTAATACTACATGTCTTTGAATTTGTAGAGAATTAAAACATAAAAGATGTACCTTAATATTTTGCCAAAATTGCTTCCGATTAATTCCGATGGAACATCTTCGTCCCATCCCAATTTTAAACACCACAATTTCTGAATTAATATTTTTACCAGAACTATCGATGGACTTACCAGACCCAAAGGATCATATACCTTTGCAATCTCTGACAGAATTGTTCTTTTTGAGATACTCTCTCCAATAGTATCATTATCAGCAATTTTGTAAGACAAAATATCTGCTTTACTTGCCCATTGAATACCTAATGTTTTAACTTGATCATTAATCCCTAACTCTAATGTCCCCCATGCATCCAGGTGAAAACTATTACCAAATACCTTTAGAACTATAGAACTATTAGAATTCTATTTTCGCAATACAAAACCAGCATTATTTAAAATTTCAAAAATTTGTCCTGAAATACGAATGGCATCATCCTCATTGTCAAAGCCTGTTATGAGATCATCCACATAAAAATCTTTATCTATTATCGTTGAAGCAATTGGAAACTTAATACGATTTTCGTTTGACAACTGCTTGATGCAACGAATGGCTAAGAAAGGTGCACATGCTGTTCCATAAGTAAGAGTATTGAGCTCGTAAACCTTTATTTCCTCCGCGGTATTAAATCTCCATAAAATACGCTGTAAATGTCTATCATCTGGATGCACTAACACACATCTATACATTTTTGTGACATCTGCAGTCACCACTACTTTGTGCATTCGAAAACGTATTAAAATTTGGAAAATGTCATTCTGAATCGCAGGGCCATTCAACAAAATATCATTCAGTGACTTTCCTGAACTTGTGACAGCCGAACCATCAAAGACTGTTCTGAGTTTTGTTGTCAAACTATCCTCCCTTACTATACCATGATGTGGCAAGAAATAAGACATTTTAGTATCACGAGTTTCTTTAATTTCAGTCATATGCTTCAAATTCATATATTCTTTCATAAAAGAATGATAGTTCGACCGCAATTCAGAGTTCCTTTCGAATCTACCTTCCAACTGTAAGAATCTTTTCAATGCTAACCTCTTAGAGTCACCTAACACCTCAGCTGACATCTTGAGTGGCAAACGAACCATAAATTGACCATTCTCCAAAACAGAATGCATGTTGTGAAAATGTTTCTCACAAGATTGGTCATCATTGGCCCACGCCACAGATTGACTCGTCTCTTCTATCTTCCAGAAATGTTCAAGGTTATCAGACTGTTGGAAAAATAACACTTAATGTTGGACTCAACAACTGGAATATATCCCGCAACAATGTAGCCAAACACTGTATTTTGTAATATCGGCATATTTTTACCATATCTTATTCGTCCGTCCATTAATAAGTCCCAAAACAGACATGCGCCTATGAGCAGGTCAACTTGTGTAGGCACATTGAATTCCGGATCAGCCAAACTAATGTTTGTTGGCATGCTCCAACTGGAAATATTAAAATTGAAAGTAGAAAGATTATCAGTAATTTTTTTTAACACAAAACACTCAGTGTTTACAGAAAAGCTATTACCCTTTGATGCAATAGAAATCCTACATTTAGAATTCACTGAGCACCCTACACCACTAATTCCAGAAATAGACAAATTTGTCCTAGTTACCTGCAACCTAAGCCTTTTACATAAATCTTCAGATATGAAACATGATTGGCTACCTGAATCTAAAACTGCTTTTACTTTATGCATATTTCTCTCACAGTCTCTGAGATGCACTAATGCGGTGCCCAATAAAACATAATTATTCTTGTGCATGCTAGCAAGAGCTGTTGTATCATTCGAATCATTTTTTTCTTTGTTTTCATACATATTGAGCCCTGAGTTATTATCAGGATTTAGTTAAAGGTCTAAACTTCTTTTTATAATTTGGGTCAGGCATCAACACATTGTGCTTACCCTTACATGTTTTGCAACCGGCATAATTACATCTTGCAGAAAAATGTCCCTTTAATAAACAGTTGCAACATAATTTCAACTGCCTAACTTTTTTCCAACGTTCTTGTACATTCAATTTCAAAAAAGTCTTGCAATGTAAAATTTAATGTTCTCCCTTGCACACATAACAAGACAATTTCTCTTCATTGTTTAAAAGAAATGACCTAGAACTCTTTCCTGCTCCCTGACTACTTCTCTTAGACTCTAATAATGCTAAAAAATCAGCCCTATCTTTTAAAAAAGACCTCAAATCAGTCAATGTGGGTGCTAAATTTTTAACTAACTTATGTTTTTCCCATTCTTGGGTTGTACACCTATCAAGTTTCATTACCACCATATAGATAAGCAAAGCATCCCACTGATCCGTTGGAAGACCTAATGAAGTTAACGCCCGTAAATGCTTATTTAAATCATCCAACAAATCTCGCAAAGCATTGGCAAATTCCTTGCTGATTGGACCAATATTGAAAAGGGATTTAATGTGGTTGCCTTTCAAAAGCCTTGAGTTATCATACCTTGCACACAGATTGTCCCAAGCAACCATATATGTCTCCGACGAAAATTCAACATTAGTAATTATTTTCAATGCATCCACCTCAACACTAGCCCTTAAATAGTGATACTTTTGAATATCACTCAAATTTTGTCTCTTATGGATCAGCGACTGAAAGTGTCCTTGAATTCTAACCAATTATTTATATCTGAATTGAATATTGGTAGCTTGATAGGTGGTAACCGGAGTTCTACTTCCTCTCTATTTATTGTAGTCTGCTTTACACTACTTTCATCTACAACAACATTCTTGTTTAACTTAGACAATAGTAATCTAGCCTTGCCTAAATTAATTGAATACGTATTCATAAATATTTCCCTTTCTTGAAACTGCTCATTCAAATCATCATCTGAACACAAGCTCTCAATATAAATCTGATAAATTTCAAACTGTTCTAATTGCACTTCAAAACTTTCCATACGTACTCTCAATTCTTCAATTTGACCATCAGTAATCGACAAAGGATCACATTGAAAATCCCCATAAAGAGGATTAAAATAATTCACAAAACCAGTTACTTTTGCTTTAAATGTGCCACGTTTTCTTTTCAGTACTTTTAATATCTGAGACCTGAGGTCTAACTTTAACTTCAGTGCTATAAGTGTTCCAAATCAGGAGAATTTTTAACTCACACTGATAATATAAATATTACATTGAATCTAAATTCAATAACCAGGAAGTATATCAAATGACCGTACTCTGTACGATGCACAGTGCAGTTTATCTGTAGTTAAGTATTGTGTATACACTCCACACTGTAAACAGTTTATTCCAGGAACTGTGCATACACCATATATAACCACAACCAATACCACGAATTCTTTAGGTACATTCCAAATGGTACATTTCAGACGGCCGCAGTGTTGTCTGTGTGAAGCAGTGCTGTCTTTCATCGTCGCCTAACTCTTGTACCTAGCTATTGCCTTCTGACTTCTTAAGAAAAGGTAAGAAGGCTCAACAGGTCCAACGAAGAGTCGTGTCCACTCAGGAAACAGGGTACTCGTAGAGTTCCGTAGTGAAATGGCAGGTTGAAGCGTCTTAAGCTAGACGCCCGAAGAGCTTTCCACCGAGGTTCCAAAAGAGGTCCTGCTGCATACAACGAAGCCCGCAAAGAGTTTAAAAAAGAGTTTCGACGAATTCTGCCGAGGGGTAGACTCCCTACCGGGATCGGCCAATCTTGCCAAATTGCTAAGCCCAGTAAAAGAAAATCGACTACTCTAACAACCCATAAACCAAGATCAATATGCCTACTGCAAGGGAAAGTTAACCGATATGGCTCTACACTCTGTATTGCATAAAATAGAGAAGGCATACCTACTCGAATAAGGAAATGCTGTTCGCACTTTTTTTCGACATTGAGGGAGCATTTGACAAAGCCACAACAAACAACATCTGTGAGGACCTTAGGGCCCAGGGAACTCCAACACAGTTGGTAACCTGGGTCAGATCGATACTCCGCAACCGTAAGGTTATGGCTTCTCTGGGAAATCACCAGAGGGAAATAGAGCTCGAGAGAGGCTGTCCACAAGGCAGCTGCTTATCAACTCGACTATGGTGTCTCTTAATCGATGGTCTTTTGGAGTGGCTACAAGCCAAGGGGTTTAGTGCGCAAGCGTATGCGGACGACAGACTGGTCATGATACTGGAGAGTTCGTTAGCAGCTTTGTGATCGAATACAAATAGCATGTAGAATAATAAGGCAATGGCGTACCGAGGCGGCACTGTCAGTCAACCCTGGCAAGACAGAGCTTCTGCTCTACATCAAAAGAAGGAAAACTACCGGATTCCGCTCACTCACGCTGTACGGTGAACCTCTGCTACTTAAACCTGAGACTAAGTACCTGGGGGTGACGATCGACAGCGGGCTGACCTGCACGCTTATTTCTAAGGAAGGAGTGAAAGTGAAAGTGAGAATCGCTGGCCAATGGAATAAAATCGTCAATAGATTTTTTTAACCAATCAAGGTTGTCAAAATTCTCACTTTCACTTTCACTCCTTCTTTAAAAATAAGCGTCCAGGAAAAGTCACGAGACCCCCAGACAATAATATAAAATCTTCCATATTTTCAATGAAATTTTGTAGCTGTGTAGATAGCTAAGTATATACGACGCATACGAACCCCGTTGGCCGTGCAGCTTCGCGGCGTAGCAGTGGTATGGATCGCTCGATATGATTGGCTGATGTCCGCATTCGTTCGTCGGAATAGATGATAGTTTTAAGTTCAGTTTTCGTAAGTAAAACATCGCTGCCTCCCTGACGGGAAGTGTTTCAATCAAAAAGTAGGTCAGCAAGTTGTCTGAAAGTTCGATAAAGTAATCGTTTCTTGTTGATTCGGGTTTAGCTGCAGTCTTGTGTAATGGATTAAATGTGTTTCTGTTATTTGCGCATCCTCGATGATGTGCAGATTTTCTTCTCGTGTTTTGCAATTGATAAACGTGTTTTGTTTGCAAGTAGGATTAAGAAAAACTAGTCAACAGTTCGTCAGACAAAAGCACAAGTTTGACGTCATTAAGCAGTCATTAGCTCAGAGTCGAGCTGCTTAATATAAAAAAAATAGAGACACAAATTAAAAAGCTTCTTCTGCTTAATTCTACCAATGTCTGTTATGTCACGATTATACTCTTTATTAAGAGCAATCTATTCAAGAGCATCAAGAAGGTTTTTGAATTTTTCAGCAAACATGAAGATACTAAAAATTCTGTCAATATTAGAAGCATTAAAATGCTGCCATGTTATGTTACAGTGTGCTTAGCTTTTAGTGGACTATGATCTGTTTGAGTGGATAAAGAGAGAAGTTGAGCTTGCTGTCTACTTAGTGGTTATTAGATTTAAAAAATGAGAGCACGCGTATATTGAAGGAAAGTAAGGATGAAGTTGTTGGAAATATGTAGGACGCATATATATTTTATAAAAAATATGTTCAGTAACATCAGTGGCGAATCTACGAGCAGGTCTAATGCAATTTATATTAAACTAACCTTAACTAACTTTATGCACAAAAACGGAAATTTCTCTGAAAACTGTACTTTATAACGCAATAATTCAAAAGAAAATTGAATATGCAATTCAAACATAATAAGATTTTTCGAGATACTACCTTTTTTTCGAGACCGAGACTCGAGTTGCTACTACGAGACCAAGACCGAGATTATGCCAGTCTCGGTCTCGATGCACAAGACCGAGACCGAGACCGAGACTCAATTATAAATTCGAGACCGAGAGTATGTAAGTCTCGGTCTCGTGAAGCTCTAGTTGTGGGCAGCAAGTGGGGTCTAAAGCCACACTCTAGAACCACAAGTCGCAAAGCTTCGGCCCCACATTGTTTACTACTACTACTACTACTACAGGAGTCTTCGCTAAGATGTCGGACGATTCGGACGTCGAAAGCGAGTCGAGCGTGAAAGATGATAAAATATCTGGGTTTAAGTGCTGCAAAAAAAGAGTTGTAGTGTTTGTGTGTGTATCAACTGTTACGCCATATATCACAAAAGTTGTGCTAAGCGAAAGGGTACTATCATAAAGGTAATTGATGGAACTAAAATCGAATGCTGCAAACCACAAAATGGTGAGGTTTCACATGGCGTGGGGGAGTCCAGTCATATGTCCGAGGTATGTGACTTGGAAAAATCGAAAATGCAACTGGAAATAGACTACTTGAGGAAATTGCTTAGTGAAATGGAAGACAAGAATAGCGTCTTAAAGCATAACATTGACCTCTTAATGGAAAAGGCCAAAATGCTCGAATGCAATAATTCAAACAAGGTCAGCAATGTTATAAATAAACAACCACCAAAATCCTATAGGGACGTAGCACAGAGTAAACATCGCAAACCTAGCGTAAATATTATTAATAGACCACAAAGCAAGGCCCCCGACCTTGCAAGCATTGCGGAAAAGGAAAAAAGTCACTTATCTGATGGTTCTGATAGTGAAAATGAAAGTACTGTGAGGAATTTGCAAAAACTCCCAATAGCAAATGGTCAACATGATTCGGATGATGGTTTTGAAATCGTAAACAAAAGTCATCAAAGAAAAAAGAAAAATCTAGGAATCGCGTTAAAAGAACTGCTTCTGAAGTAACTATTAAGGAATACATCAGAAAGAAGCCCGGTTTTGAACAACTAGACATCATGGTTCGAGAGATTCTCACGGAAGAGGACCGTCTTAAATCTTTTGTGGTGGTAACTGATTTGGACCGTAAAGAGGAATTATATAACCCCAATTTCTGGCCAAGATATGTGGGTGTGGGCCGGCTCAACTTCAACAAGCATCGAGAATTTATTAACAAATTAAATCCAAGATCTGCGAAAGAAGGAGCAAATTTTTCCTCCTAACCAATGGTGGCCCTAGACTAGAGCCATCACCTCAAGTAACACCATCAGCAGAAGACAAAAATCGAATCATGAATTACTTTACTTTACTCTACTTGAACACACAAAGCCTTAATAATAAAGTAGCCGAACTCGAATTGGTATTGAATAATAAATCCCCAGAGGTTTTTTGCGCCGTGGAACATTGGCTTCAAAATAAGGATATTGAAAGCTTGCATCTTGGAGGTTATCACTTACAATGTTATTCGTCAAGATCGAACTACAGAGGGGGCGGTACCGCTATGTTTTCAAAAAACTCCATAACTTTGGATAAGGCTTATTATTCCAGAAATTCAACAGAAAAGGATTGTGAATTTTGTTTTTCAGTAGCTAAGGTAATGAATAAAGTGATACTCTTACTATGTATGTACAGATCGCCGACTAGAAACTTAAATTTTTTCCTATCTGAGCTAGATGATATATTGTTTAACGTATGTGTAAAATATGATTTTATTCTGATTTGTGGCGATTTTAATATCGACTTCTCGTCTCGTAACACTGATTCTTTGTCGACTCTTAAACTCATGAGCTCGTACGGTCTGACACCTTTTGTACAGGACTACACAAGAGTGACACCCACAACGTCTACTCAGATAGACAATGTTTTTTCAAATATACCTCCTGATGAAGTAAGCTGTGAAATTTATAAAACTTTCATCTCAGACCATTATGGCATATTAATCAAAATTAAATCTGTAAACATAATTAAAGACCAATTAAAAATTAAATGGAGAATATATAACAGTCAAAACTATCGGCAGTTTGTAGCATATCTTGGTAGGGAAGACTGGCATGAAGTTGCTGGTGAAACGGAAGCTGACGAAATGTATAACGTTTTCTCCAACATATTTTTTCACTGGTTTAATCTAAGCTTTCCACTGGTTTATGCAAGCACCGGGCGCGAAACAAAAGAACCCCTAAAGAAAGAGATTAGGAACTATTCTGAATATCTAAAAGACATCTACGTTTGGTACCAAATTACAAAAAGTCAGGTAATCTATGCATATTATAAGCAGGTCAGAAAAGAGTACAGGTTATTCCTGAAAAATTCTAATACGGCCATAAATGATAATCGAATAATGAATTCTAACAACAAATCCAAATCTGCATGGAACAATTTTAACAAATTAACTAATAAAACGAAAACTCAAAAGAATATTATACTTCAAAAAAAATGATACCATCTTATCGGATCCCATGCAAATTGCGGAAGCTTTCAGTTCTCAGTTTGACTTATCGTCCTCAATGGCAGTTACTAAACCTTTTAGTGCCCCAATGCAATTCCCTACTATTTTCATTCGACCTGTTCACCATACGGAAATTTATAATATAATCATGAACCTGCCCAATAAATATTCTTCGGGGCTTGACGAGGTCCCTATAGCTGTTGTAAAGAGTGTTGCTCAATATATATCCTGGCCTTTAACGGATATTGTGAACCACTGTTTAGAATCGGGTGTTTTTCCACACAAATTAAAAGTAGCCAAAATAATTCCAGTCTATAAAAAAGGGTCATCGCATGAAGTTTCTAATTACAGACCTGTATCATTATTGCAATCTTTCTCTAAGATATTTGAAAAAGCTATTGCAAATAGAATTTTCCACTTTCTGTGTGCCAACAAAATATTGAACGAATTTCAATATGGATTTATCCCGAGAAAATCTACCGACTTAGCAATATACAACACTACTAAATTAATTTACGAACTGCTTGAACAAAGAGAGTCAGTCTGTGGACTTTTCTTCGACCTATTCAAAGCGTTCGACACAATAAACCATGAACTACTGCTTCAGAAACTGGAACCTTATGGCTTCCGAGGGGTATCTTACTCCCTAATAAAGTCCTATTTAAGTGGAAGGCAACAAACAATATGTATTAATCACGATGAAAGGGCATATTTTTCCAAATTACAACCAATCAACAAGGGTGTACCTCAGGGCTCTATACTGGGTCCACTCTTGTTTATTTTATACTCAAATGATTTGCCAAAAACTTTCGAAAATGGCCTTGTATGTCAGTATGCTGATGACACGACAATAACTTTACACAGTAAATCAATGAATGACTTATCAATTATTGCTTCAAGAGTTGTTTCACAGATGTGTGAGTGGTGTGAAATAAATTATTTAAGCATTAACGCAGATAAAACGGGTTTAATTCAATTCACACAATCTTCAAAAAATGAATCTCTGTATGTAAAAATCACATCAAATTCAATACCCCTTTCTGACTCGGTGAGATTTCTGGGAATCCACATAGATCCTCACCTAAACTGGGAAGGACATATTACAAAGATAATATCGAGGTTAAACAGCTATTGTGTTTTGATCCGTAGATTACGTGAAGTACTCTCTATAAATATCATCAGAACGTTCTACATAGCATGTATTCAGTCCATAATTAGCTATGGTATTATATTTTGGGGTGCTGGAATGAGAGCCTCCGATGTCTTTATAGCTCAGAAAAGAATCATTAGATCAATCTACAATTTGCATCCGAAAACTAGCTGCCGACAGTACTTCACCCTGCTGAGAGTTTTGACTGTTCCTTCATTGTATATTTCAAGCCTTGCTCTATTTGTTAAAAGAAACATTCATCTATTTAAAAGAAATCATGAAAATTATCTTAACTCTATGTTTATGTCAACGAGAGGTTCAGCTAATATAGCCATTCCAAAACACAGATCCAGTTTTTATGAAAAGGGTTGCCACTACAGAGCCATAAAAGCTTTTCACTGGCTTCCACCTGAAATAAGGGAAACTGACAATATAGGGCTTTTTAAAAGAAAATTGGATATGTACCTAATCAATCAATGTATATATGAATTTAAGGTAATAGTATAGTTTCCTTAATCACTAGAGGGTCAACTTTTCCCACTACTAAATACAGTAAATAATAAAATTTATTAGATCATATTGTTCATATTTGTATTTTTCTACTCTGTTTAAGGATATGTTGATTTGTGGGTTATAATGTAATGTTCAAAAATTAAAGTTAGTATATTAAATTTGTACCTTAGGTTTAGGCCTTGAGTTCCACACAAATTTTGATTCTGTATCATTTTGTCGGCAATAAATCATTTACTTACTTACTTACTTACTTACTTACTTACTTACTTACTAGTGTTAGATTAAGAGCAAGAAGCTAGATATAAAATTATAGACAAATATACAGGGTGCATTGAGAGATTTACCACAATTAAACATTTCGTTGGATTGGAAAGACACACCAACTTCGGTTGAAAAAAGCAGCCGCTTTAGTTTAATATGCCACTTGACCTCCATACCGCCCAACGAAACACCTGAGATTTCACACCAAAAACCAAACTCGTAATCAATTAAATCGCCAACTATAAACCCAAGTGATAAATGAATTTTATTCCTCATACCTGTAAAAACACCTGCCAGCTACTTCCGCTCGTACCATTACTTATCTAGCCAACCTGTCCATAGTCCATTTTGCTTAAACGAAATTACCATAATGATAAATCGTTCGGACATATATACGAATTTATGATTAGATTGGTATTTGTCAGACGTTGGGTTTCTTTCCTATTTTACCGTCGTCGCGTCGGAGTCACGTGACCCAACACTTGGGCAGCATGTTCGTTCGTGGGTCCTCCGCGTGTGGGAACTGGGTTATGCTAAATAAACGGCAGTACTTTGTGAAAATTGAAAAAGTTGAATGACTGAAGCGGTTTTTTAACGTGCCGATAACTAATTAATATGGAGGCGATAAAGGCAGTAAAATCTGTTTATTTTGAGAAGAGTTGCATTGTAATGAATTTTCGGAAGACAATTTATTGCCGCGTTAAGTTGCTTGCACCTTTTAGCTGAAGTAGGGTAACACACTGTTTAGTTATGTACAAAGTTTTTCGTGAACTCCTGTGTAATCATCTTTTTGAATAGTGCCAATGTTATGAAAAATGTAAAGCAACAATTCTGCCAAAAACGCGACACTCGTGTTACGCAAAAACTTTTTGAAAAAAAAAATTTAAAAAAATGTAAATCGGATCCGATTTCTCGAAATTTTAATTTTCTGAAGAAAAGTTTGTTTCTGACTTCAATTCGACGTCTTAATCAATATTAGCATTTTCATTTTCTTAGTGACAATTAAATTCTAATGCCACATAAATTATTTTAACGTATTTACCGAGCAATGAAATTCTAGACCTAATGGAAACTCGCAGGAAATATAAGAACATAAATATCGACAAATATAAAGAAACCCAAACCAACATTCAAAAATTAATCAGACACGCAAAGGAGAAGTGGATGAACGAGCGATGTCAAGAATTAGAAGAACTACAAAAGAAACACGACCAGTTTAATATATACAAAAAAGTTAAAGAAATCACAGGAATAAGAAGGAAAGCCCAACAAACCAACTTCCTTAAAACAGAAAACAGTGAAATAATTACAGACCAGGAAGAAATAAAAGAAGAGTGGTCAGGATATATTCGAGAAATGTTTGATGATGAAAGGATAGAACCGGAACTAGAACGCGACAATGATTTGACATTAAATATCTTACCATCCGAAGTAAACGCAGCAATAAAAACAGCTAAAAGTGGAAAAGCTGCAGGACCATGTATACACAGAAATGCTAAAATTGCTGGACCAAGAAAATCTCCAACGACTCACCGACCTCTTTAATAAAATCTACAGTTCAGGAACGTACCCCCGTGATTGGCTCAAGTCAGTGTTCATACCGATTCCCAAGAAAAACACATCAAGAAAGTGCTCCGATTTCAGATTAATTAGCTTAATGAGCAATACTTTGAAAATTATGTTAAAAATATTACATCGACGTATCTACTTGAAATGCGAACAAAATATAAGCCCCGAACAATTTGGGTTTAGATTAGGACTGGGAACACGGGAAGCACTTTTCGGATTAACGGTTTTACTCGAAAAGTGTAGAGACCAAAGAAAAGACGTGTATTTGTGTTTCATTGACTACGAAAAGGCGTTCGATCGCATCAAGCATCCAACACTGTTACAACTGCTCCAAAAACAGGGTCTAGACTACGAAGACATAAGGCTCATAAAATATTTATATTGGTAACAGAGGGGGTTTGTTCGGTTTGGTGACACCGTGTCGTCAGAGATACCGATAAGAAGGGGAGTACGACAGGGCTGTGTTCTCTCGCCTCTTTTATTTAACATTTACTCCGAGTGCATATTTCAGCAAGCGTTGGAGGACTGTGAAATTGGCATAAAGGTGAACGGTAAAATACTTAACAACATACGCTACGCAGATGACACTGTCATCTTCGCAGACACTTCAGAAGGCTTACAGGAGCTGGTAGACAAGATTGTGAAATCAGGTGACCAACACGGCCTGAAAATAAATACAGCAAAAACCAAAACGATGGTCGTCAGCAGAAATCAAAATCTACAAGCCAATATACGAATATATGGTACTCCAATAGAAGAAGTGAGAAAATTCAGGTATCTCGGTTGCTGGGTTACGCAAAACCTGGATCCAGAGACCGAAATTCGAGCTCGAATTGAAAACGCAAGAGCCACGTTCGTGAGAATGAAGACATTTCTAACGAATACCACCCTGTCGCTCGATGCTCGATACCGTTTCGTGAAGTCATATATTTATTCTGTCCTCTTGTATGGCACGGAATCCTGGACAATGGGAAAGAGGATGATGCAGCGATTGGAGGCATTTGAAATGTGGATCTTCCGCAGACTTTTGAAGATACCATGGACCCGAAGAATAACAAATGAAAATGTTATAAGAATGATGGGAACAGACAGGGAACTTTTACAACATGTGAAACAGCGCAAAACTGGTTATCTGGGACATGTATACAGAGGAGAAAAATATCAACTTTTGAGACTGCTTATGGAAGGAAAGATAGAAGGCCGAAGAGGACTCGGAAGACGAAAATGCTCATGGCTTAAAAATATAAGAGAGTGGACAGGATTAGACACATGCACCCTATTGAGAGCAGCAAGAAATAGAGAGGAGTTTGCTGGTATTGTCGCCAACCTTCAGTAATGAAGAGGGCACTTGAAGAAGAAGAAGTATTTACCAGTTTTGAATTTTTTTAACCTCTATTTTATAGTAAAATTGAGTTTCTGTAAAGATATTAAAATCGGCATTTTTAGGGGATGGAAGTTATTTTAGCCTTAATTCTGAGTTGAATTAAAAAAAATTATAAATTTGCATTATAGACATTTTTTAATCGATTTTGGCCCTACTCATGATCTAAATTGTTTCAACAACTCTCCAAATTTGAATTTTTACACGCTTTGAGTCATTTTTAATGATTTTTGGTCGTTCGAATCACGGTTTTCAAAAATACCAAATTTTTATATTTAAGATATCATTAATCAAATATTATATATTCTAATCCAAAAATTAATTCTGTCAAAAACGGCCAATTAGGAAATTTGATTGTCCCATAAAACATCAAAAGTTGTATTTTTAGACCATACGTTTTAGCCCTAATTCTAACTTTAATTTCTCTGAAAGCTACACCTATATCTTTTTGGTCTTTCGAGAAATTTTTAAACGCTTTTAACCTTAATCCTAACCTGAATTTGACCCCGAACTTCAATTTTGCATTTTTAAAGGCTTTAAGTATTTTTAAAAATAATTTTACCAAAAACTAAAGCTATTCTGTCAGTTATATACGAAAAACTGATTGGGCGTGGCACAATTATAAAGCAAAATTTGTTATAAAAAAGAATACCCTGATGGTGACGTACAGTAAGCAAAAAATCGAAATGGTGGATATATTTGGTTTCGGTTCGTTTGTACATGAGACCAATGCATTTTTTATACGAAAATATTTTCCGCGGCACCGTCTTGGACTCTTTAAGATGCTACATTATAAAACTTCATCTAGCAGACTATGAAATTTTGACAGAAATGGATGACATAAGCCAAGGGAAATAAAAGGACTTTTGTTTCTCCATCCTTTTCTTTTGACATTTCACAGCCAACTAGATGAAGTTTAATTACTAGTTATTAGAATTTAGGGTTTTTTCAGAGTTGAGCCTTATTTTATTTATTTTAATCCATAAATACATAGATATAAACATAAAATAAAAACTAATGCAAGATTTAATATTTATTTGATTTGTTGATGTTTTTTTGCGACTTACTTCTCTTGAAAAAAATATTTTTACATTTTGTTGGGGATTCGGAGGCTGAAGAACGAATGGAGGAATTACGTCTAGAACGTAGAGCTTTAGGTGATAATTATAACCTTTTCGTATTACCTAAGAGAGAGTTTATAGATTGAGTAGAGAGCTGACAAGAAATCTAGATGAACAATTGACTCCTCATTTGGATATGGGGATGCGCACAATAAAGGTCCCCAGTATAATAAGAATAAATGAAGTCAAAGTCGCTACGGCCCAACAAACACTGAGTAGGACCCAGGGAGAAGTTTGCCAAGCAATGGAAGCTACTGCTCTGATATGGATAAAGTTTCCCATGACAGAAGAAGAGAAACAAGAGAAGAAATTAAGATTTATGAGAACATTTTAATTCCCTGGAATTATAGGGTACATAGATGGAACATACAACCAGTAGAAGACGAACATCTGTATTGCAATAGAAAAGGTTACCTCTCCAAAAATGTGCAAATTGTTTATGATTCGGACCTTATGTTAATGCAAATTTTGGAGGGGCAACTCATGAGGCCTTTCTTTGGAGAAACTCTGCTGTGGGGAATCACATAGAACAAAGCTTTACAGCAGGGGACAGAAGCATCTGGTTGTTGGGTAGCAGTGGGTATCCCTAAGAACCCTGGTTGATGACCCCCATAAGAGATGCTCCAAGAGATAGCCCTGAAAGTCGATACGTCCAAGCCTTGAAAATGACTAGAAATTGGGCGGAAAGATGTACAGGCACAGTATAAGGAATAATACATTATATCAGTATCGTCGGTTCGTGTCGGCACTTTTGATATTTCCAGAACTAAAGCGTGCCGCGCCCGGCAATTTTCTCGAGTAGTTACAAGGGGACAAACACATGCGATGCACTGCCAAAACCGGCCAAAACCGGTTTGGTGGTGCACCGACTGGCGGCAGGGCGGACGGGGCAAGGGGAGAGGAGTTTGAATTTTTCGTCCGACTGCTCTTGGGTCCCACCAATTAGGTGTGGTTAGATCTACCCTACGACATACCCTTCTATATAAAGATGTTAAATCTTAAGATTCTCTAAAGATTCTTAAGGGACGGCATTTGGATCTCCCTCCTGCCTTCCGTATACTGTGGTATAGGTAAGAATATTAGAAAGATGAATAAATTATGTATTTTACAAATATTTTCTTGTAGGTGTTTTGAAGATGCAATTTCGATAGAATTTTAAAATATCAGCCACTTAAGGCAGGACTAATTATAAACTCAGTTTGTGTATTACAGAACAGGTGTATTTGAGGAAGTATTCCTATGGAAGAGGAAAATGAAGTATCTCCTGCTGGAGAACTGGAAGACCAACTGCACCATGATTTAATTGGAGGTTTACTTGGGGCGCCAACAGAGACGGCAACAGCTAGTTGACCAGTACTTTAGTTAAGTTTTAACTAGGAGTGTTTGATTAAGGGTTCAAATCGTGAATGTAACATGTAATGCTCCTACTAATAAATAATAGTTTACTAACAAACATGTGAAAAACATAAGGTTTAGTCTAGGGAACTATGAAACATAGGAACAGCATAAAATTTAGTCTTGAAAACCTTATAACAACATGTAATTCAATCTTAAAAACTAAGAAAATTTGATGACATTTACTTGTTATGTATTAGGAACAAACAGTCATAAATTTAAACTTGATGATGATGTTAATCTTCCGAATCTTTTTGGATCACATACTCTTTGGATTTCTTAAAATCTGCACTGAGCTTTCGCCATTTTTTTGGTATTTGTTTCAATGGTTGTCAATTTTTTTATCATTTTTCCATGCATTCTATTCACGTTGACAAATCTTCGAGTCTTCTCACCTGCAGTGTGTATCCTCTTTTTAGGGGGTATTACCTCTTTGATTCTACTTGTGTTCTCTACATCCTGGCTAAGACAAAACAAGAATAAAATTAATTGGAAAACAAAACTTAAGATTATATATACTTGCCCATTTATTAAAACTCAAAGGCCACTCCACTTCAATAACTCATTAATTAAATTATCTATATCAAATAGAAATCTATAAAAAAAGTTATCCAAACTTTCTGTCAAGAATTCAAAATCAAATCAACTTTTTAAATAAAGAAAGATGTATTTATTATCGTGTGGTTCCAAGAGAGATAAAAGCAAGCATAGCAAGACCTATTTTGGTGTTTCTATATCTATCAACCCGAACCCATTCTTCGGAAACCGGTCACGGCCGATCAAGCCGTAGAGAGTGGCATCTTGTGACATCTTGCGCAAAAAATTCTATATAAAGAAGAGGAAATTTCTTTTCTATTGGTTACGGAGTTCGCCTTCTGCATTTTTCGCTTCGGATTTTCAATTAAGATCAGTTCGCAAAGTCCCACCGAAAAGAGGTTTCTAAGTCCCAAAAAGAAAACACTCCAAGGTATCCCCTGGGATAGAAAACCATTCGATTAGATGCACGGTCTCCATGCAAATATACCTCAAAGTGGCAGTTTTTTTTTTTAAGTTTAAAAATTGTGAAAAAACCTCTGAATTATTTGACATTTTTTACTGCAAAAATGTGGAATATACAGGGCGAAGTGTGAATGAAAAAAGTACATCCAAATTGTCAAAAAAATGTGGCCCAGAACAACTTTTGTAGCTCGCACGGTATAAGTAACAACTGATTTTTTTTCTGTCCGCGTCTTCTAGTTATACATTTACAACCGAAACGGGGTTCGGCTATAGTTTTCGTAAATTAAAAGTGCCCAAGGATATGCTCTTTGCCTTGGTACCATCCTTATTGAGCCACGCGTCGAACTAAGAGGGTCCAGAAGGCCAAGAAGTTGACCATTACAATTTTTTTTTTAAACCGTCTCAACTTTGCGAATTGTTGTATATTTTCCTATTTAGCATATTGGACTTAGACTTCAAAAATTTATATTATACACATATGAAGGAATCTACCCATGGAGAACCCTGTACCCCACATAGCCCCGGATCTACTTTTTGACGCCACTGCTCCGACCCCTCCCCCTCCCGCACATACCATTAAACCTACCACATTTTTGGAAAACCCGTTCATTTTTGTACCTACGCCCTTCGTACGAAAATCCCTTCAAATGAGCAGTTTAAAAGTTATAAGCGTCGAAATGGAAAAAAACCTACAACTAAAATTGCAAAAACATGAAATTTTTATAATCCCTACTGGCGTTCGGATAAGAAAAAAATCATAAAAAATAAAAATATGTTTTTTTGACGCCCTGTATCTCAAAAACGGAGAGGGCAAAAGTTGGATGTTTTGACGTCCTCTATAAGCCCCTAAAGTTTGTCAATAACTTTCTGAAACACCTTGTACACAAATACTATTGAAGTGCTTTCAGAAGAAGAATTTTTTATCGCTTACTGTCTTTTTTAAGGCCCACGACTTATAAGGGCTGTACAACAAAAAAACTTCACGAGTCCTCATCAGTTATTTCTCTTACTCTGTAAAAAAAAAATCAGTTTAATAATTTTTATTGCTGAGAACGTGGTAGTTTGCATTGCTGGTTATTTATGTAGCGAGGGGAGGGGGCGATTTAGGGAGGTGTTCTATATTGTGTGTGTGTGTGTGTGTGTGTGTGAAGTGCGTTCTGATGAAGGCATCTCTTGAATAATATGAAATTGTAAAACTTATAATGCAATTTTAAGAGAAGAAGGCACCTGCAAGAAAACAACAAACTACCGTTTAGCGTATGTACCAAAAGCCCGAAGTATTCCCACATTCTTTAAGTCTCATGTTACGGAAGTATAAATAATTCTTGGACGCAATTTTGCCTTCATTAATAATTTTCGTTTCGCTACCATAATAAGTGCCTTTCTTTTTGAGGCCTGATATACGATACGACAGCGGCCGTCTCGAAAAACCTTTAAAAAAAATGAAAGAGAAGAGCTCTCGCAACGTAGAATTTATGAATGGCCTTAAACCGGTCAAATTACCGAGATTTTTTCTTGTAGGTACTACTTCGTGCGGCCCATGCCCCGGCGAGAAAGTTTGTTTATAGTTTGCAGGTGCGCTAAACTAAAAACTTGGCAACTATTTACACGACGCTTTTTCACCAATAAATGATTTACTCTGCTCGCGAATTAAATTGGTTATGATTTTTCTTATTTGCGAAAAGTAGGCCGCATTCCTCCTGTGACGACACGGAACGCTCTTTCAAGGAACAAGTGACCTTTCGCGTTTCAACAAGTAAATTCCGAGCTGAAATGACAACAATAAGGAAGTACCGAGTCGGGAGAAAAGCACTTAGTAATTAAGAGAAAATACCAATTTTATAAGAACCGTCTACGACTACGCTACGTGCCGTCTATCTACAGTATATGTCACTGAAATAATAAAGAACACGATCTAGATTAGTTGTTTGTCTTCGCCTATATGGTCAACTCGTAAAGAAAATACTTTCTAAGACAAAGTAAAAACACCCACGACTCATTCGGATGTCTCCTAAGAGAAAACCTTGAAATATTTCTCTCTCTCTATACGATTTCTTTTTTCAATGTTTAACATTACGAACCGCTATTATGATTGATTGGGTAAAAGCTTGCGACCTTAAGACTTTTTTTTCAGTGCGGATTAACTAACATCTCGAAGAGAAATTAAAAAATGTGTATCAATATCGTCTTTTCCTTCAAATTTTATGTTAACAACGTTGTGGAATTTTGTTTACATAATGGCGCAATTAATTTTAAACGACACCGTCTAAGTAATATTCATTACTTAATTTTCCACACACACACACACACATATAATGTTATTAAGATTGTTATCTAAAAGGTAATGTCTTAATCAACGGGACAAAGCTTTTAATTCGGAGGTACCACACGATATGTCTAAAACACGTTGATAATTAAGCACTGTTAGATACCTTTCTTTTAAAATTTATGTTTTCTCAAACCCATTTACAAGCAACACCATATTGGGATAATTCTCTTTTTTTCAAAACTATTTAAAATTTCTAGGCAGTTTTATTCCAATGGGACTGTACTTTGTCATTGCGATCGGTTCTTCAAGTTATAGAGATTCAAAGCTGAAAACTAAAAAAAATAGAAATACCCACCTTTTATGGTTATTTTTAAAAGCGTTTCAAAAAACTTTCTGTGCTGCAAAAAGTAGACCATCGAAGAGATCTCCCATCACGATATTTTCCAAACAAAAATTTTTCTTTATGGAAATTATTGGCCAAATATTGACTGTAAATTACTACTTAAACGACTGTCCAAGGGTCAAACCTTAGCACTTCATTCAACATCGTCAGCTTAAGCAAAATAAGACTCCTGATATTTAATAACACATCCGCATAAAACTATACAGAGAGGACCAAAAGTCCCGCATAAATTCAATAAAAACTCAAGGAAATTTTTTTTATGAAAATGCTCGACGTCAATTGTTTTTCTTAGTTGTGCATTTTTTGACATGACAAACATGTATACAGGGTCATCCATGTAGTAGATAAATGTCACTTTTTAATTTTTTCTAATGGAACCCCCTGTATATAAAAAGTATTTTAAATTCTTTTGGAGTTTCTAAACATATTTTGTATCACATACCATAACCCTAAACGCAACAGTTAACGAGAAATTTGCGATTGAATACCACAAAGCGCACTAATTTAATTACCTACAAATACTAGGTAGGTAATCAAATTACCTAATTGACCTATGACTTTTAAGTTTTTAATTTTCAAAAGTGACATTTTGACAAACACCTATTTCTAATTTTGTTTACTGTTGTGCGGCAAAATGGCGAAATTAAGCGAAACTCAAAGAACAGAAATTTTAAGTATGATTGGATGCGGTAATCGAAGAAGAACTCAAAGCGAAGTTTGTGAAATATTCAATATCAAAATATCCGGATAGTCAAATATCGCAGTCTACCGTGAGCAGAATTGAAAGGAAATTTAGAGAAGTGGGACACGTAAGAGACCTTCCCAGATCTGGTAGACTCTCGATTTCCCAGAATAAGACATTAAACGTTCTTTTATCCATTGAAGAAAATCCCCATAAACCAACTCAAGAAATAGCATTGGATAATAAAATCGGAAAATCATCTGTTCGAAGAATCCTCAAAAAAGAAAAATATCATCCGTACAAAATAAAATCAATCCACGAGCTTAACGAAGATGATCCAGATCGTCGATTGGAATTTTGCGAAATTTTGATGAACAGATCCCACAATGACCGTTTTTTCTCTAGAAGAATAATTTTTTCTGATGAATCAAAATTCTGTTTAAGCGGTATGATGAACAGACAAAACTACCGCTACTGGTCCTCCACGAATCCAAATTGGGCGATTGAATCTCACACCCAATATCCTCAGTCTGTCAATGTTTGGGCCGGTATTGTCGGAGATAGAATCATAGGACCTTATTTTCTTGAAGATACTCTAACAGGCCACCGTTATTTGCAATTTTTAAGAAATGAACTAATTCATAACCTTTGTATTATGTTTCCAAATGCAAATAACCCGAATATTCCAGATGAATCAATTTGGTTTCAACAAGATGGCGCGCCACCACACTTTAGCAGGGAGGTGCGACAATATTTAAACGAAGTGTTTCCGGGTCGATAGATTGGACGAAGGGGACATTTAGAGTGGCCTGCAAGGTCACCTGATCTCACTCCAATGGACTTTTTCTTATGGGGTTATCTAAAACATAAAGTGTACCTAAATAAGCCCGACAGTATAGAAGAGTTAAAAACGAAAATTACGCACGTAACTCAACAAATACCCGCTGAAATGATAAGAAACGTGCTAGACGAATTTGAATTACGGCTTGCCCACTGTCAAGAAGTTAACGGGAAACAGTTCGAGCATTTAATTCATTAGAGTCAGTAGTTAATATCGTAATTTTTTTCAATTGTTAATAAATTAACTCGTTATTTTCATGTAGGTATTATTACCGTAAATTTCTCATTACCTGTTGCGTTTAGGGACAGTGTATGTAATACGAAATATGTTTAGAAACTCCAAAAGAATTTAAAAAACTTTTTATATACAGGTGGTTCCATAAGAAAAAATTAAAAAATTACATTTATCTTCTACATGGATGACCCTGTATACATGTCTGTCACGTCAAAAAATGCACAACTAAGAACAACAATAGACGTGTTCGAGCATTTTGATAAAAAAAATTTCCTTAAATTTTTATTGAATTTATGCGGGACTTTTGGTCCTCACTGTATAAAGAATGGAAATAATAAACGTGGCAAGAGCCAAAATTTCAATTTTGAGATAATTAATTTTCCCTGTCTTGTTAATCTAGGTCAAAGTATCTATTTAACTTTCTCAACAAGATTTGAAGCATACTAATGAATTTTCTTCGTGGGTTAACTAAACTAAACTTTGACAGGACTTGATTGTCAAGATTACAGAGTGCCCAGGCAAGAGAAGTTCACTTCTCGCCTCAAAGACTAATAATGAGTTGCAGGATTACATTTATTTAACCTTTCTAGAGCTACTAGGTCAGTGCTCTGGTAATTTTATCAGGAACATAACTTGCGTGACAACGAAAAAACTGGTTTAAACCATTTGTTATATTTTATTATTTTCAAGCTAAGAATTGCAAACACTGAAATTTCAGGTCAAAATTTAGCTACATTTGAAACATATTAATGTATTTTTCTCGTTGGTTTAAGGTAGTCGTGCGCTCTATAGAGCAAGCTTAGAAGCACGGCAGTTTAATAAACCTTGACACTTCTCGGCAGCACGGTTATCAGGGAGACCGCCTCTGTAACCAACAAGAATTTACTTTCCGCCGCAAAGGCCAACGATAAGTTATAGGCTTATCAACGTATGATTAACACCTTTCTATGGATCTATCTCAAAATGACGAGCTTTGGCAGTTACCTCCTGTTGAAAATTGAAAGTGCTGGTTCAAATTGGGAAAAAGAAGATGAAATAGACTTCTTTTATTTGTGTGGACTGTATTAATTTTATTTAACAAAGGTGAAATGGCTTTGTACTAACAAAAAATATTAAAAATGCTTCTTTTTTACAAAAAGAAAAAATGGATGATCAAAGATCATTGCAAAAAAAAATCTTCTTTTCTTTTTAAGCAAAAATTCTTATCAAACCTCTCACACACGTCAAAGTCATTCGTTCCTAAAAGTCACTTGTCACTTGTCAACCAACAGCTGATAAACTTAGAGCTGGCAATTTAGGGATGGAACAAAGGTCTAAATTTCAACCATTAAACATACTCCCCCCCTTGAAGGGAACCTTCAAAGTTACACATAAAGCAGTGTCACTTCCTTCCAGTTCCTACAATCTACATGTCAATCTCGTCCTGAAGAGGCAAAGGAGACAAGTGTCTCAGGCATCGAGTTATCTGCCCATTACTGGTCAGGATTGTAGCTGTCCTAGGAGTGCCGTCTCTGCCAGGAATAAGCCTAATTACTCTCCCCAAATGCCACTTGTATGGAGGATGTTTGTCGTTCTTCACCAAAACTAACACGCCTTCCAATATTCGAGATGGAGTATCCTTCCACTTGTACTGGTGATGGAGTTGCGAAACGTAGTGTTGCGAAAATTGGTTCCAAAACTGCTGGCACAATTTTTGTACATGTTGTAGTCGACTCAATCGGTTTGGTCTTGCTTCTTCAAGAACAGGTTTACGAATGTGGTTAATTGGTCGTCCAATGAGAAAATGGGAAGGGGTAATAGGAGCTAGATCATTGGGATCGTTGGAGGGAGAATATAAAGGTCTTGAGTTTAGAATACCCTCCACTTGGACAGTCAAAGTGTTAAACTCTTCCAAAGTTACATTACGATTTATCATTGCTCGTTTAAGATGGTGTTTTGCGCTTTTGACAGCAGCTTCCCATAGCCCGTCATAGTTGGGTGTATATGGGGGGATAAAAACCCAATGAATACCATCTGAACAAGTACCGTCTACAATAGAATTCTGATTTTTCATAAAAAAATGGCCAAGATCTTTCATCTCATTGCACCCACAAATGTGCTACCATTATCTGAATAAATTGTTTGAGGAATTCCTCTTCTAGATGTAAATCTTTTGAGACATGCCAAAAAATATTCTGTACTTAAATTTGACACAATCTCTAAATGTATTGCTTTGGTACAAAAGCATACAAATACCACCAGATAACACTTTTCTAGCCTACCTCCCCTTCCCGGTTTGTTTAAAACAAAAAATGGACCTGCATAATCAATGCCTGTTGTGTTAAAAGGAAAGCTCTGCTTAAGGCGTGTATCTGGTAAGTTTGCCATTGGACTGTTAAAGGCTTTAGGATTGAACTTAAAACAAACAAGGCATTCCCTAATCGTTTTCTTTGCAGCATTGAGACCATTTATTGGCCAATAGTACTGCCGCACTGATGCCAACAAAAGTTGTGGTCCAGGATGCAGCAATAGTTGATGCTTATGATTAAAAATTAATCCAGTAAATGGGTGCCTTGAATGTAGCAAAATAGAGTGTTTAAAGTCATAAGATGTATATGTATTTCTCAAGCGACCCCCCGACCCTCAATATACCATCCTTGTCAATAAATGGGACCAAGGAAGACAAATTGTGTTTTTTATCTAATGTCTTATCATTCTTAAGCAGATCCAGCTCAGCCTGGAAACACTCAGATTGTGCTGCTTTAATCAAACATTTATTTGCATTGTCCAACTCTTGAACAGAGAGACAACCACCATGAGCATTTCCATGTCCAATCTTGCTGCGCAAGTTATTAACAAATCTCAAACAAAAAGCGGTAACTCGCTTGAGTTTATTCAAAGCAAAAAATTTACCAAATAAGGAAAATGGTTCAATTGTATTAGTCATGCCAAGCAAAACTTTCTTTTTAATTTCGGGTAGTTTGTTTCGAGAAATAGTGAGATCACAGTTAGGCCAGCACCAACTATCCTGCTCAAGGAATTGTGGGCCATTCCACCACAAAGATGAATTAATCAAGTTATTGGCACTGACGCCTCTTGAATCAAGGTCGGCAGGATTTTCTCTAGAACTTACATATCTCCAATCTTCAATATTAGTTAAAGATTGAATTTTGGAAACCCTATTTGCTACAAAAACTTGAAGAACATCAGGCTCAGTTCTAATCCAATTTAGAGCCACTTTAGAGTCGCTCCATAAAAATATTGGTACAGAACAAGAAAGAGCATTTTTTACTATATCCAGCAGCTGTACTCCCAACAAACAAGCGCAAAGCTCAAGCCTCGGAATAGTAACCATCTTAAGAGGGGCAACCTTAGTCTTTGAACATAACAAGAGGGTCCTAAAAGAACCCTGAACATTTTGGCTTCTCATATAGATAGCCACACCATAAGCATCCTGAGATGCATCACAGAAGCAATGTATATCAAATAGTCTAAAATTGGGTGGAATAGAGGCTCGAGGAATAGTAATTGTATTAAGAATTGCTAAATCCTTTTCAAACCCATAAAATATCTTGTAAAGTTCCAAAGGAATAGGAGAATCCCAAGAGATCCGCAATGACCATAGTTTTTGAATAAGAATATTTAAAACAATAATGCATGGACCCAAAAGACCAAGCGGGTCATAAATCTGGGCAATAGTGGACAAAATTTGACGTTTAGTCATAGTGGTGGTGGTGGTGGACAATTCTCTTGTTTGAATGTGGCAAGTGAGAAAATCTGAATTGGCGACCCACTGAACACCTAAAGTTTTGCAACTTTCATTTTTACCCAAATTTAAAGTTGAATTGGAAACATCAGAATGGTCCAAACCAAAAATAGCAGCTGGATGGCTGGAGACCCATTTTCTTAATACAAATTGGGCTGAGTTAAGAATTGAAAATATTTGACGACATCTGGTATTCAATTCCATTAAATCGTTGGATCCTGTAAGGAGGTCATCCACATAAAAATCCGTTAATATGGTTTCACAAGCCTCTGGAAACTGTTTGTAATTGTCAAGAGCCAACTGCTGTAAGCATTTTATTGCTAAATAGGAAGCAGACGTTGTTCCATAAGAGACTGTGTTTAATTCATAAACTGATAAGTCTTGATCAGGATTGTCACGCCATAAAATCCTCTGCAAATGTCGATGATCTGGATGCATCATGATACACCGATACATTTTTGAGATATCCGCAGAAACAACAAACTGGTAAGTACGAAATCTGAGCAAAATATTTATGATGTCATTCTGCAATTTAGGACCCACGAACTGCAGATCATTCAATGACCAGCCCGACGAAGTTGGACAACTACCATCAAAAACAGTCCTTAATTTTGTTGTAATATTCTGTTCCTTAAGGACACCATGATGGGGCAAAAGATAAGAAATTTCCTTCGATAATTGTGAAATATTCCCTGCAATTTTAGACATGTGTCCAAGCTATTCATATTCTTGAATAAATTCATGATAAAGAGACTTGAAATGGGGATCAGCAGACCTTTTCTCCAATGATATAAAGCGCTTTACAGCAGTGGTGGTAGAATCACCAAAGCAGGTGAATGTTTAAAAGGAAATTTGACTACAAATCTACCCTGATCATCTCTCACTGTGTCACGTATAAATAGTTGTTCGCATTCAGCATTATCTCGAGATATATATTGGGAAGGAGACCCCACTTCCTCTAATTCCCAAAATCTTTTCAACTGATCATCTTCAGGAACATGTATTTTCACCAAACTACATACTACAGCCTGATTAAGATCAGTTGGAATGTTTCCTGTTACAATATAGCCAAATTTAGTAAGTTGTAAATCAGGAAAATTAGGACCTAAGCGCACCTTACCTTGCAAAATCAAATTCCAAAACTGGCCAGCTCCTATTAGCAAATCAATTTCACTGGAAATGTGAAAATTAGGGTCAGCCAATTGAATAGAAGGTGGGATATTTAATTTAGCCACATTAAAAGAGCTTAATGAAATTTTACTAGTGATAATAGGAGTAACCAAACAAGAAATTGTGCAACTAAATTGTAAATTAGTAGAAAAAACGGTAATGTCACATTTTTTCTTAAGCTTAGACACCACTTGGTTGATGGCTATGATTGATAGATCAACATTAGAACATTTTATATCTAATTTGTTATAGTAGATTATGTCACTAGGAGTAAAAGTGGGTCTTTTCGTGCTGAGCCCAGAGATTGACGGCCGAAGCGAAGCTGAGGCCTGCAACTGGGCGAAGCACAAAAAGACCTTTTACTCCGAGTAACATATACTATTTTTTTTTCAAGCATGCAAGACATAAGAAATCTATTTCAAAGTGGTTCAGTTTTGCAATTTTCTCTCATTCTCTTTAAGCGGGTCTAGGTACTTACCCAATTGTGTATATTATTTGTAAAATACATAGAATATTGTTACGATCGCAGCAACGCCGCATGGGAGGCGGGGCAACGCATGGGAGCGTGTTGGTTGGTGGAGCTTCGCGACCTATCCGCGCTGCGTCATGGCCGACACGAGTGATTTATTGCTCGTCTGGCTTAATCTAGAAGGCAGTTGTTTACAACCGTTTTTTTTATATATGAGATTATTCAAGAATTCTTATAAAGAACTTTCTAGGTTTTTCTGTAATTTTAGGATTGTATATAAAAGGCGCATAGAGCGCCCGAGTGAGTAGTCGTATTTTAATCGAGCTATAAGTAAGCTAAAGTTACGAAGCGATATTAGAAGGCTATAAAGTGTTAAAGTAGTGAGTTATTTAGTAGTCGTGTGTAATTGTGGAGTTAATAAATAGTGTTTTCGTATTAAATCGTTACACTGGAATTATTGAACCCCGAGTTCGCAACAACTGGTGTCAGAAGTGCGATTCCAGTGAGAATTTGAGGACTAATATTACTGAACTGTAAGTGAGTGCTTCATTTCCGGACATTACGTGTTTATGCCAGTGACCAGAAGCCAGCATCAAGCCATGGAGGATCAACTTGCCGCCCTGCTGTCCCTTATGCAACAACAGAGGGAAGAACAGGAAAAACGTGATCAAGTACAGGAGCGGCGTTATCAAGAACAGGAAAAACGTGATCAAGTACAGGAGCGGCGTTATCAAGAACAGGAAAAACGTTATAAGGAACAAAAAGAAGAGCAAGAAAAACGTTATAAGGAACAAAAAGAAGAGCGGGAAAAACGTTATCTAGAACAAAAAGAAGAGCAGGAAAAACGTTATCTAGAACAGAAGGAAGAGCAGGAAAAACGTGATCAAGTGCAGGAGCGACGTTATCTAGAACAAAAGGAAGAACAGACACGGTTCAAAGAAGAAATAGTGACCCATCTCGCAGCTAGGGAGCAACAATTGGAAGAAAGAATAATGCAATCAGTTAACGAATCCGTTAACAGCGTTAACGAATCCATTAACGGCGTTAACGAAGGACTCGAAGCTGTCAACCAGAGGGTTCTCGAACTAGAAAAGAAATTCCGGGAACAACTTGAGGACGACACCGTGTCTACAGAGAGTTTTAGCACAGCCAACGCTAAAATTAAGCCTCCCGATTATGACGGTACTACGGCGTGGGAAATTTATAAAACCCAATTTGAAGCAGCTGCAAAAGCTAATGGCTGGTCCGAGCCCCAGAAAGCTACATCATTAGTCGTAGCACTTCGTGGAAAAGCGGCTGAGTTACTCCAATCTCTGTCGGCAGCGGATCAAAGTAATTATGCGGCTTTAGTACACACTCTGCAACTACGATTTGGAAATGAGCACAAAGAAACCGTGTTCCAGGCCCAGCTGAGGATGAGACAGCAAAAGTCAGGTGAATCCTTACAAGAATTTGAGGCGGACATAGACAGACTCATTCACCTGGCATATCCATCGGCCCCTGAATCTTTTCAAATGCAATTTGCCGCCGAAAGGTTCATTGAGGGAGTTCGCGATAGTGACATGAGATACCACTTACGTCTAGTAAGGCCCAAGGATATCAGCGAGGCACTAGTTCGGGCCCTGGAATTCGAGGCGTCACGAGTGTCATCTAGTTCAGCTCCGCGTGTAAGAATGGCAAGTTGCAATGAAGAGGAGAATACGTCTATGGCGGAATCCATGGCCAGTTTACATAAAGCGATGAAGGATATGGCAGTCAATATACAAGCCCTATTGGGAAGGACCCCTCGATCAACAGACAATCGGGGCATAAAATGTTTTAACTGCGGCAGACTGGGTCACATCAAGAGTAACTGCCGTAATAGGGCAAGAAGTCCGTCGCCGTTGTTTAGAAGACCAAGCGGCGACAAAGGCCGCCCTAGGTCCCAGGAAAACTAATTCCGGTCAATGCAAGGGGGCAATTGACCGGGGCCGCTAAGACCCCCAGGATCTTTAAAGTCAATAATTTGGGTGGTAAAAGTGTTACAGAGGCCGGACGCATTAAGGAACAGAAGATCCAAATTGAACATCGACCAGGAAGGTCTCACGAAAATGCCGATGCATTGTCCAGACGGCCATGTAAAGAAGATAGTCAGCATCGTCGAAGAACTGAGCAGCGTGAGGGACTTCGTTCTGTAAGAAGAACGTCGGTGGAAATAAACGATGGCTGGACCGCACAAGCGCTTCGAGAAGAACAGTTGAATGATTCAGATATTGGACCCATTCTCTCTGCAAAGACTGACGACAAGAGACCAGAATGGCAAGAAATCGCTGGTAAAAGTCCAAACCTGAAGGCGCTATGGGCCCAGTGGCACTCTCTCAAAATAGAAAATGGACTACTGAAGAGAGCGTGGGAGAGTCCGGATGGCAAGTCCGTAGTCAATCAGTTGGTTGTTCCTGGTAGCAGAAAATCAGATGTACTACAGGAAATGCACAACGGAACAAGCGGAGGCCATTTTGGGGTCAATAAAACATTGGCCAAAATTAAAGAGCGGTATTATTGGGTGAACTATCATGAAGACGTCGAATCTTGGTGCCGCAAGTGCGAAGTTTGTTGTGCCACAAAGGGACCTCGAACAAGATCACGGGGCCGAATGGTGCAGTACACTGTAGGTGCTCCATTCGAGAGGGTAGCAATTGATGTCGCGGGACCATTTCCTCAGACTGAGTCGGGCAACAAATACATCTTGGTCGCCATGGATTACTTCACTAAATGGCCTGAAGCATACGCCCTACCTAATCAAGAAGCAACGACTGTGGCAACGGTGCTAGTAAATGAAATGTTCTGCAGATTTGGAGTCCCTCTCGAACTTCATTCTGATCAGGGCCGAAATTTTGAATCGGCTGTTTTCCAGAAGGTCATGGAACTTCTCGGAATTCGCAAGACCAGGACAACTCCTTTGCATCCACAGTCGGATGGGATGGTAGAGAGGTTTAATCGGACCATGGAACATTACCTGTCTAAAATGGTGGCAGATCATCAGCGTGATTGGGACCAACATCTACCTCTCATGTTGATGGCATATCGAGGCTCTACGCATGAAGCCACTGGTTATACTCCGGCGAAAGTGATGTTCGGGAGGGAAATGAGGCTTCCTGCGGATTTGATGTATGGAACACCAGAAAAAGAGTCGCTCAGCTCTGAGAATTTTGTGGAGGAGCTTAAGGAGAGGCTGAACAATGTTCATGAGCAAGTCAGGAATAAACTGCGGATATCCAGTGATCGAGCCAAAGCAAGATATGACTTACTAGCTAACTCCCGCGGCTTCCAGGATGGTGATTTGGTGTGGCTATACAATCCGAGACGAAAGGTGGGGAAGTCGCCCAAACTTAGCCAAAATTGGGAAGGACCTTATACAATTATAAAGAAGATTAATGATGTGGTGTATAGGATCCAGCGGACCCCTAGGTCAAAGATGAAGGTCGTTCATTTGGATCGATTAGCACGATACCATGGAACTCTATCTGTTCGGGACGAACAGACTTAGGAGGAGGGCAATGTTACGATCGCAGCAACGCCGCATGGGAGGCGGGGCAACGCATGGGAGCGTGTTGGTTGGTGGAGCTTCGCGACCTATCCGCGCTGCGTCATGGCCGACACGAGTGATTTATTGCTCGTCTGGCTTAATCTAGAAGGCAGTTGTTTACAACCGTTTTTTTTATATATGAGATTATTCAAGAATTCTTATAAAGAACTTTCTAGGTTTTTCTGTAATTTTAGGATTGTATATAAAAGGCGCATAGAGCGCCCGAGTGAGTAGTCGTATTTTAATCGAGCTATAAGTAAGCTAAAGTTACGAAGCGATATTAGAAGGCTATAAAGTGTTAAAGTAGTGAGTTATTTAGTAGTCGTGTGTAATTGTGGAGTTAATAAATAGTGTTTTCGTATTAAATCGTTACACTGGAATTATTGAACCCCGAGTTCGCAACAATATGTTAGAATGGTGGTTTTCAATGTTCAATGGTTTTAATGTATTAAATAATAACCAATGATTACGGTAAACTAAGAATTTGTAGCATTATTTTCAATACTAAATTAATAAATGTCACATTGACAGATAAATATGATGACGCGCATGACATTTAACAGACGAATTCAAAATTCGAGAACCTATGCGATTTCGACTAATAACGGTTTCGGATGGTGACTGGTCGGTCTTGAGTGCTCTGAGAGTATTTCTGTCCTTTGTTTTTTCAACAAGAATGTAAAGATGGCAATACACTCAGATCGGTATATCTGGTGTCATCTATTATTAAAATAATTTTGGTGAATGAAAATCGTTTATATATGCGCCACCATGACACTAGCGGTGACTTTTGACTTTACTTTTACTGCCTAGGACTTTTTTGCTACTTTTTTGGTCTCAGGATTTGAAAGCCCACTTTAGGTGTTCGTATGGAGAAAACAAATGACGTACTTTTAGTCCGCTTGAAAAAAAAAGAATTTTTCTGTAATTAAATTGGATTGTGCACCAGAATCAAGCAATGCCCTACATGTAAAAAACTTGCCCGAAGAATCCTGCACCATACATTTTACTGTTGACAAAAGAACCTCATACATGTTACCTGCTGCTGGCCTCACAACCATGTTCAAAGATGGAGGATTTTTATCCACATGTAATAAAGTATTATGCTTTATCACTTGTCCAAATTTATGCTGACAGACTCGACATGAGCCAAATAGACATTTGTCAACATCATGTCCAGTGCGTAAGCAATTCCTGCAAAGCTGTAGACGTGCCACATTATCACATCTATCTTGTATCGATAATGATAAAAAGTCAGGACACTTATAAATAGCGTGAGGCTTCTTGCAAAAATTACATTTCACTGTAGTTGGCTTAACACCAGCAAACAAGTTATATTGAGGGTTGCTTAAAGGTTTTTTCAAATTGCGCTTAGGATCAAACGAATTGGAATCTTGTTTGTTTAAATGGGCTTGTTCTAATGATTGCAAAAGATCCACTTTGTTCTTTACAAAATCTAAAAACTCATTTAAAGTTGATAGATCAGCATCATACTCTAACTTTCCATTCACGTAAAGTGGATTTGTCAAGCTTATTAGTAACTAAATGAATTATAATAAAGTCAAAAAGAGTTTGCGAATCGAGCCCCAAAGCATTAATGGCATTTAAATGTCTGGTGACATTGTCTAAAAGTTGATTGTATTGTGCAAAATTTTCTTTTGATATATTTGAAATCGTTAATAATTGTTGAAAATGAGTTTCCAACAAAAAATGCTTTTTATCAAGTTTATCTGATAGAAGATCCCAAGCCTTAGCAAAAGGCTTTTGCTCCCCATCCAAGCCTTCAACATATCTGGCTGCATAACCGTCCAGAGATGCCTTTAAAAATTGAAACTTTTGAGAATCATTCAAATTCGCATTGTTAATGATTATGGATGAAAAATTCTGTTTGAAGTTTAACCACTGGTCATAGCCACCCGAAAATGTTGGCAACTTGAGTTTTGGCAAAAGTACATTTTGCAATGGATCAAATTGAGAACCATTTCGATGAATTACATTGTCTTGACCATGAAGATAGGCTACATCACCAGATAGGCTACTACGATGGCTATCATGAATAGAGCCATCATTCGACTGGGTATCATGATTGCTTAAATACTGAGACAAAAAATCTTGTGCCCTATAATATCTTTTCTCAAATTTTTCTCTTTCCTCAAAATGCAATTCCAAATCTTTCTCACAACAAATCCCCTCTATCATAGACTGCACCTTATCAAATTCACCCAACAAAGCAGTACTATTTTTATGCCTCAAACGAATATCGTTCAGATTTGGCTTTTTATCAGGCAATGCTGTTTTAATTGTTTCAATAAATTTGTTTAAAATTGTTAATTTTTGTTTAATACTACCCCTATTCCGAATCAACAAATTTATATCTTATGGAGCTGAATCTGGTATGTCAGTATTCATCTTAATGTGAAAACTAGGCAACTATAAATTGTTCAATAATTGCCTTTAAATTTGTAAAGCTTTAAATTGAACTTTACCCCAAAATGGAGGGTACCTCAGGCCAAGTTAAACTGTTAAATAGGTACAACTTGGACCAAAGGAATAGAATTTTTCTTGTTAGGAATAGGAATGTAATGGATACCTGCCCGATTTCTGCTTGGCTATCTGGAATCTGGAACTCCAAAGGCTGGCAGCACCACAAATTGCTTGAAGAGGATCACTTTTCCCTCCAAAACTGCACGTTCTCCATTGCTTTCTGAACGTATCCGCGATCGTAAGGACCAAAATATGTTGAGAATTGAAAGTGCTGGTTCAAATTGGGAAAAAGAAGATGAAATAGACTTCTTTTATTTGTGTGGACTGTATTAATTTTATTTAACAAAGGTGAAATGGCTTTGTACTAACAAAAAATATTAAAAATGCTTCTTTTTTACAAAAAGAAAAAATGGATGATCAAAGATCATTGCAAAAAAAAAATATTCTTTTCTTTTTAAGCAAAAATTCTTATCAAACCTCTCACACACGTCAAAGTCATTCGTTCCTAAAAGTCACTTGTCACTTGTCAACCAACAGCTGATAAACTTAGAGCTGGCAATTTAGGGATGGAACAAAGGTCTAAATTTCAACAATTAAACACCTCCATTATTACTTCCTCTATCTATATGTATACCTCATTCACTTAATTTTGTCATCTCGTTACCTTTGATTCTTTCATTTTTTTATACCCATCTCCTTTTAGCACATGTTGAGAAAATACGATAAAAATGTCAAAGTCAGATTTCCTTTATGACAAATAATAAGTGAATTGTTTATACTTAATAACTCTGTGACCAGGTTTTCAATGCCAGACCTTAAACATACTTTAAATTAGAATATACAGTTTATGCCCGTTCGCACCAAGGAAAATTTAAGTATACTTAAGGTTAAGTGGCACATAAACAAGCAATACCATTGCACCGCATAATAAGCATCATTTTAAGGGTGGCTTGTCTAAGCCTAGAAATTCCGCGCCCTTAACTTTAAGTGAGAATCATTTACAGGTGCAAGCTGGAAAGAAAGTCAAACTGTCAAACAAAAATTTCAACTCAATGTAAAAAAGTAAAGAATTTTTATTATTTTGCAGTTTTGCGCCTCGGCTATTATTTTATTTTATGATCGCATATATCACATACTGGTGAAGACTGCTCTGGTCACTCGTTCAGGACTGACAATGATCGCACTTGTGAGGCTTTAAACCATCACAATCAAAAATCACTTTAAAAATTCTTAGTTAGTAACGCAGCTCTAGCAGAACTTTCCTGGAACTCTTGCGGCCACAAATGTTACAAATAACTAATCTGTTTATGTATGGCTTTATAGCCTTATTATGGAATTTCTGGCTCTTGGTTGGACGAAACTAACATCATATTGTCTTAAAACAACAATAATAAGATCACTTCAGTAATACTCTTCAGGAGGAATTGTGCAGGATCTCGTGGCTTCGGAGCTGGGCAAATTTATTTTATCTATGCAATTATAATGCTCCGGTTGACAAATGCCAAAATTTATAATTATTATAGGTTCTGTTGTTAGTGAAAAAAGAAGAATCCGTCGGAGAGATTCAACATTGCCAAATTTATCCGACACTTGCTTAAGATTTTATTTAAAAGGAATGGTGCAATACAGATTGACACAAGTGTCACTTAACTTTTATGCGGCCCTTACCTATTCGGAGCTTAAGGTAATATTGGTGAGAACGGGCATTAAACAACCAGATATGCATTATTGTATCGCAGAGTGTTAAAAATTACAAAAATAATAAACTTAAAATTTTATAGAGTAGATGGTCACCAATTTGTCGATCAACCCATCTGCATACTAGTTTCGCGGTCTACCCCTCATCAGTACAGTTTTGGCTGGTCGACAAATTGGAGACCGTGAGTTCGCGGCTTAAAGCCAAAAAGCTATAGAAAAGCGGTGAGATGTTGTACAGAACATGAGCAGACATCCACCAGATTATACATATTAGATCTAATACTGCAACTCTGTACCAGGTACAGAGCAATAGGCCAATCAATATAGCCTGCTTCTCAAACTGAGAGCCATCTGCCATCTGCAATATGCTGGTGGATGTCGCCTCCTCCTGCCCTTACAACATCTCACCACTCTTACAATTTTATGGTTAAGTGGTGGCCTGTGTGGATAATTTGAGTTAAGTAATTAGTGACGTTATAGAGACCGTGTGAAAAAGAACTTCTTATGTTGCTTTGAAATGTCAGGTCTTGGTTTTTGAAATTTAAAAAGTTGGTAGCGCGAAGTTAAATTAATAGACCAGTGAGAAATAAATAAGAGTTGTTTTGCTTGATTTTTATTGTTAAATTAATAAAACAAAAACTAATCTGAGAATATCTGAGAATTATTAATAGAAAACTTCAACATATTATAGGCCTAAAACTGTAGAGTAATGATTGTTGTTAATTGTCCTGCAGACATAATACCCCTGAACAAACTGTTATAGTTAAAAAAAAATTGTTAAAATCCGCAGGGTCATTGAGTCGTAAAAAACAGACGAAAGCTGGTGAAACAGCAAAAAGTGTGATTCTAGTAAAAACACTGCAAACTGCAGATTGCAGTTGTTATAGTAGTAGCTTTTTTTTTTTATTTGGGATCACCACCTTACATAGTATGTCGCGTTCTCTGACACCTTGAATCAACTCGGATTTTTCGGTCTTCTTGGAATCGTCAGGAACTCGAGGTAGAAGGAAATTGAAAGTTTGTTGCCCAACAATTTGGGTTTGTGTCTGAACTCCAGAAGGTAATTTCTTTGGAGGCAGTGCGCGAGATAGTTCGTCCACACGCTGGTTCAAAGAATTTAACAATCTCAAAATTTCCCATATCTCGCTATTACGAGAAGACCTAGAGCTTTGAGACATGTTAAATAAAAAAAAAATAAAAAAAAAACCGATAGGGTAGTATCAGAGAACCGGGAGTGTTTTATTCCTAAGATAAATCAAAGGGAAATAAAATACTCACCAAATGTTAGGGATGCCACTGAGTTTGTAATCGAATGCCGGAAACTCAGAAACCGACAAAACGGAACTTGCACTTCCGCTGGAGTTACAATTAATAGAATTAGTAGAAAATATATGTATGTATATATTTTTTTCATAATCATTCAGTTAAAATTCAAACATAAATATTTACCTGTTGGATGGTTGGTTGTACTTTGATCTGGAATACAAATTACTATTGAAGGGAAGAAAATATCTAGACCGCATAGAAATTAAATTTAAGAACACAATCGAATAGAAAATGATGAAAACACAACTTATGAAAGAATAGATTATGCTTGGAAATTTGGGTACCCAGATGAAAAGAAGAATTTTCTGAAATATTAAACTACTACTAACAATAGTTAACACTATAGATTCAAATTTAATTTGTTAATTCCACGGTTATATATTCGTAATTAAATAACTATCCTTTTCCTGAATTCTCAGTCCTTCAGAGGTAGCATAAAAACAGATAACCTGAACTATCTTCTTATTATCTAATACAATAATAGAAATCCAATGACCGATTCAATGTCCAGTTCAAAGATAAAATGGTTATACCATATTAAAGTTCAACACATTTTTTCTTTCCCCTTGGAAGGGGGGGGGGTAATTAAGTGAAGCTCAAACAACAAAAAATGATTCAAGAATGACTCACCAAGTTTGTGGTTTCGTGCACTTTATGCTTGAATGTTCACGCTTTATTCTCAAGCTCAGGTTCCGTAGGACTTCAGCTTTCACTATCAAAATTTCTTAACATTTAATTACCTCCTTTAGAAACACAAGTTCCTTCCCTAAGCGAGTCTTCAAACCTGCAGGCTACTATATAAGCTTCCGAGCTCACTAGAAGGGTAAGTGGGACTTGGAAGGAGATTGGGTAGGGCTCTGGACTAGAGTTCTCACAAGAGACGAACCAAACAGGAATACGGCTAATTAGGGGCGTTATTCGATAATCGTTATGTAAGATGACGGAGACTTTTCTGCCACACTTTTTTGACAGATCTCTCCCCTCATTTTTTTTCAACAACCTTGCCACCAGTACATGTTTATTTGTAACATACCAGCAACACAACAAGTAGTTCAAATTAAGAAAGAGTATTATGTAGTAAAAATCCTGCAAACTGTAAGTAGCAGTTTTTAAATTTCAATATTGCCCAACTTCATTTAGTTAATTGTTGTAAATAACTGTAAACTGATGTTATGCAAACACAATTTTAAACTGTATAATAGCTATTTATGTAACCAGTTACAAAAAGTCCGATTTTGTGTAACGAATGAATTTGAATGAGATACACAAAAAAGGCTTTTCGTCACGTGTTTCATACAAGATTTTTTCTAATTTTGACTACAAATACCTACTTAGAGAGAGAGAGAGAGTTATTATTATTACACTTCAATATTTACTTTTAAACCACTTTGTATCTACTTAATACCGTAAAACTGTAGCAACGGCGTGCCACAACCGAAACCCGCAACTGGTGGTGAAACAAACTTTTCGTCACCAGTTACGAAAGATTTTACTTTTCGTAACTAGTTACGAAAAGTAGGACGTTACGTCACTGTCATCAGTATTGAAAAGTGCCACTTTATGTGTCAAAATTAGAAAAAATAATTTATAAACTGAAAATTTAAATATGAATAAAATCAGATTGCACACTGCACGTTGCAGTGTTTAAATTACAGTTATGTTTAACAGTTTTTTTTGTTGAATTCCGCAGGCTCATTGAGCCATAAAAAAAACAGACGAAAGTTGGTAAAGCTGTAAAAACTGTGACTCTAGTAAAAACAAATTGCAGTTACAATAGTGGTTGCAGAATCTTTTCATTTCGGTATCACGGCCTAACATAGTAGATAAAATTAGCAGATAGTATTAGGTAGTAAAAATTTTGCAAACTGTATGTAGCAGTTTTTAAGTTTCAATATTGGCCAACTTCGTTCAGTTAAATATTATAAATAATGGTAAACTGATGTTATGTAAACAAAATTTTAAACTGTATTATATTTTGAAACTAAAAATATAAATGTGCATAATGTTAGGTTGCAAACTGCAAATTGCAGTTTTTAAATGACAGTTATGTTTAATAGGTTTTTGTTGAAATCTGCAGGCTCCTTGAGTCATAAAAAAAACAGACGAAAGTTGGTAAAGCTGTAAAAACTGTGACTCTAGTAAAAACAAATTGCAGTTACAATAGTGGTTGCAGAATCTTTTCATTTCGGTATCACGGCCTAACATAGTAGATAAAATTAGCAGATAGTATTAGGTAGTAAAAATTTTGCAAACTGTATGTAGCAGTTTTTAAGTTTCAATATTGGCCAACTGCGTTCAGTTAAATATTATAAATAATGGTAAACTGATGTTATGTAAACAAAATTTTAAACTGTATTATATTTTGAAACTAAAAATATAAATGTGCATAATGTTAGGTTGCAAACTGCAAATTGCAGTTTTTAAATGACAGTTATGTTTAATAGGTTTTTGTTGAAATCTGCAGGCCCCTTGAGTCATAAAAAAAACAGACGAAAGTTGGTAAAGCTGTAAAAACTGTGACTCTAGTAACAATACTGCAAACTGCAAATTGCAGTTACAGTAGTGGTTGCAGAATCTTTTCATTTCGGTATCACGGCCTAACATAGTAGATAAAATTAGCAGATAGTATTAGGTAGTAAAAATTTTGCAAACTGTATGTAGCAGTTTTTAAGTTTCAATATTGGCCAACTTCGTTCAGTTAAATATTATAAATAATGGTAAACTGATGTTATGTAAACAAAATTTTAAACTGTATTATATTTTGAAACTAAAAATATAAATGTGCATAATGTTAAGTTGCAAACTGCAAATTGCAGTTTTTATATGACAGTTATGTTTAATAGGTTTTTGTTGAAATCTGCAGGCTCATTGACTCATAAAAAAAAACGGACAAGTTGGTTAAGCTGTCAGAACTGTGACTCTAGTAACAATATTGCAAACTGCAAATTGCAGTTGTAATAGTGGTTGCAGAATCTTTTTAATTTGGTATCACGACCTTACATAATCATTAAAATTAGGAAAGAGTATTAGGTGGTAGAAATCCTGCAAACTATAAGTAGCAGTTTTTAAATTTCAATATTGCCCAACTTCATTCAGTTAACTGTTGTAAATAACTTTAAACTGATGTAATGTAAATAAAACTTGCAAACTGTAATACATTTGCAAACTGAAAATTGAAATGGTAATAGTCAGATTGCAAACAGTAAATTGCAGGATTGTTACTACATACTTCACGCTTTCTTAATTTGAACTACTATGTAAGGTGGTTTTTTCAAAGTAAAAAAAATGCTACTACAATTATTACAACTGCAATTTGCTTGGAGTGTTTTACTACAGTTACACTTTTTGCAGTTTCACTAGCTTTCGTCTGTTTGACAAACAAATTGCAGTTGCAATAATCTATTACCGACTCATTGAATCGGGAGTAAAACAGCCAAAAGTGGGTGAAACTGCAAAAACTATGACTGTAATGAAAACACCGCAAATTACTAATTGCAGTTTATGGTTGGACAAATTTTGTTCGAGAAATTGTAGTGAAAAAAAACAGTAAAGTGGACAACTGTAGAAAAATTTGCATCCTATAGTAAAACTGTCAACTGCAATTTTTTATGTCAATATTAGCGAAGTTTTATTTGAGAAAGGAAATGAACAAATAATAATGTTCATTCGTTCTGTCAAAATTCTCAGACTCATTTAAGCACAAAAACCAATAGATGTTGTGTAAATCTGTTAAAACCGTGAATGTAGTGAAAATATTGCAAACAGCAAACTGCAAATTTTAAAAATGTGTGGTAAACAAGTAAAAATGAACTACAGTGAAAAAAAATAATTTTTTTCCTCGACAGTTAAATTCTGCAGTATATATAGTAAAACACTGCAAACTGGGCAGGTGTCAGTTTTAACAAGGAAGTTTACAGAACTCTCTGCTCGAATAAATAAACTGCGATCAAACAGCCCTGCTTTAAATCGACATTATTTCAAAATACCACCCTCTTGGTTCTTAATAAACTAGTTAATTAAAAAAAATAGTTATTACCGAAGACCCATTAGACTATACATAGTTGTATCGGCTTGTTTAAATATTCATGATACGATTGCGAATACATTCGAACAGCACTTGCTCTATCAACGTCACCCTGGTCATTAACATAACCTAGGGCACTTGTGTTTAATATACTTTTGGCGCGTTGGTAATGAGGCTGCCTCATAAATATTAGAAAAATTAATGATCTATTTTCCGCGTATTAACTTTTATTTCACACTTTCGTATTTGTTTATTAAGAATGCACATAATCGCGACGTTATTATAACGGGACCGAGGATTTAACAGTTTTTTTCTGGCTACGTGGGAGGAATAATCGTTCAAAAAGGTCTTTTAACATTTTTCCATCAGTTTTCGAATGCCAAATCGATTTGTTCTTATTGGTTGCCGGTAATTTACATAATGATCGTTAGTTGTCGGCTACTTCTGTGAGCTAGCTGTTATTGATATATTACTGATCATCTGTATTAGCCTGAAATCCATTACTAAGTAGGAAATGTCATTAAGCTAATGATAGTCTCATATAAGTTATTCTTATTAACCAGTCAAAAATACGTTAACAATAACACCGATGGCGTGTCAGTTCAATAAGCATTTAGCCATTAACTTTTTGCCACGTATCCAATTTAAACTAGGATAATAGCGAACTTGGAGGATAATGAGACATTATGCAGTCTTCGGGTTTAACGGCTCTTTTTATCGTTCGACTCGGAATTCCGCAAAATTATTGCAAAGTTTTATTAAAGCGATAAACAACCTTTTATGTTACAATTCTCATGTGGAATCAACCTTGAGCGAAAAAATATGCAGGATTTATTTATATGGGGCTTTTAAAGTTTACATGAACTGGGTAAGAATTTAATGTTGATGCCGTGTTAAATGTCTTTAGTTTGTTTTGCATATATACGTAGTGTATAAAATCGCGTTGTTTCGATGTAATAATTATTAATGGCGAATGCTGCAAGGATCGAATGACACCACCTGAGCGAGCTGCTAATAAATAGAACACCTCAGCATGTGTTTGTGTAATAGTGACCCAGCACTTTGTTTCTTAGTGATGCTTAGTGGTAATTAAGATCTGAAACGTCACTAAACCAAGCACCAAAAAATGAATGTCTCTGTTAAGTTTTAAAAGTCACTTAAAATCTCGAAAAAGTTTCCATTTGACGATATACTAATATTAAAAGCATGACAGTTTATCCTCTCGTTTCTGTCACCAACAGGTTTAATTTTGTTTATAATTTAATTTAATGTAAAGAGGTTAGAATTTTTTAATAATAAACGAAACATCAAATTTTATAAGTTTTTTAGACAAAACACTAACAAAAATTGATATTTTAGTTACAAATTGTCATAATAAGAGTAGTCCAAAAAGAGGAGCATTTCTCTCAATTATCAACTTTGACTGTTATTGTTGTTGTTGAATCGAACTGTTTTTTCCTTTTCTTGATGCCCTCTTCCACCTGCCGCTTCAAAGTTGAAATTTGCTTTTTTTAGGGTTTAGCTCTGCTTGCTTCTGAATTCGGAATATCAAGACCTCCTTAAAGATTGTCCGAAAGGTTCTTCTTCGCTAGAATAAAATCTCCTTTCTATATAGAATAAAGACATTTAACATTTTGTTGTATGTGGTTGGGAAAAACATTGTTCAACTTACATTGTAAGAGTTGGTTCTCCAGACTTGCAAGTCGCTTGCTCAGTGCCATGTCCTCCTCTAAACTCCTATATGCCTGTGCACTATATGTCCATAAAGAAGCCCATGCTTGTCAAAATTTTCTAAAATGAAAAATTGTATCCCAGGTAGAATGGTTTGGTGGTCAATTCGCGAATAAGGACTAAGTTAGTCTTATTAGACCCTATCCGCCAATTGTATATGGTATATAGATGTATAAAATCAAAAATTACGGCAGTATATCAAATTTCAAAAACCTCGCCATACTAATCGACTTTTAACAAAGTTTTTAATTTTTCACTTCCACATTCTTAAAAGTTGCTTAAAATATATAAAATTGGTTTGTCAAGGTTTAGTCAAAAACCTATTTCTGTCAAAATTGGAACTTGAAAAATCAAGAACGCTTTGGAGATTGTTAGAAGGCTTCTTTTCAGGTTATGTTTTCTTTCTATATTTTCCCGAATTTTTTTTTGAACATATTTAAACGGCGGGAGGGGGTTATTACGACTTTTTTCTAAATTCTCAACTTTGACCGCCTGTAACCAGAGAATCCCTCAACCGATTCGAGTAAACCCTGTTTTCTCTTCTTCTTGATATCCTCTTTCACCTCCTACTATCGGAAATTCCGTAAAAGCAATATTTTCGGAGATAAACCCCTTTGGCGATTTTTAGGCAGTTGTAGAATGGCCTATTTAGACTATTTTTAAAAAATCCCCTTTAGGGGTTAAATTCACTCGAATTGAGTTTGTTACGTTTTTAGGCAATTGCAAGCGTGTCATTCCGATCAAAAACTGTCAAAAAAATTTCTGAACTTTTTTCGAAAATGTTCAAAGGGGAGTATTACGACTTTTTTCTCAATTCTCAACTTTGACCCCCTGTAACTTGAGAACGCCTCGACCGATCGGAGTGAATTTAACTGTTTTTCCTCTTATTGATGTCCTCTTTCACCTCCCACCGTGGGATGTTCCGTAGATGCAATATTTTCAGAGATAGACCCCTTTGGTGGTCGATTTTTAGTCACTTTTAGAATCGCGTTTTTTGAGCATTTTTAAGAAAAACCGCATTTTTTGGTTACGTTCTTAGGGGATTCCAAACATGTCGCTCCAATCAAACGGCAAAAAGCTTTTCCCGAAAGTTGGGGGGACGTTTTACGACTTTTTTCTCAATTCTCAAATTTGACCGCCTGTAACTTGAGAACGCCCCAACCAATTCGAGAGAATCCAACTGTTTCTTTCTCTTGTTGATGTTCTCTTCCACCATTGGAAGTTCCGTAGGTGCAATAATTTCGGAGGTAGGTCGATTTTTAGGCACTTTTAGAATCGTTTTTTTTTTACCATTTTTAAAAACCTCTTTAGAGGTCAATTTCATTCGAATTAAGTTTGTTACGTTCTTTAAGTATTGCAAACGTGCGAATCCGATCGAAAACAGCAAAACAGTGTTGCCTCTGACCCCAGATGCAATGTAGTAGATTTTTTACAAAAAGTGGGGTAGATATACGCAACAGCGGAGTAGTTTGATACACTTTTATCATTTTGAGGGCACCAATGCTAATGCTAAGAGGAGTATGTTTTTTTCTGTTCGCTTGCTGCCAGGAAATTTGTGTACTGTCTCGAGAAATACCCTTAAGCATTCCCCAGTTTTTAAGTTCTTTTTCGAACCAAAATTCTCTACAAATAAATTGGTTATTGGCGCAATAAAAAAGGTTTATTTCGGGCCAAAACCTTTAAAAAAACGTAAAAAATTAAGAATCATTAATTTGAAAGACACAAGTTTTGGGACAAAACAGTCTCAAATTAATTTATATTTCAATTACAGTTTATTCTTTCAAAAAGTTCCATTTTGTTTCATCATCAAACTAAACATCTGGATCATAGGCACTGCCAATACTTAACGTTTTTTGTATAATATTGGTAAAGAGTAGAGTAATCTCAGTGACGTCACAACTGTAAGATCGACAGTGACAGGGCGATACGTCAAATCACCGAAAAGACGTCATGTCAAGGTTTCATTGTCGACGACCAATGGCGCCCATTAGCGCAATGCGCAGACGTCCCATACTTTTAAAGAATGTCGAATTTCCAAGTTTCAAATGTTTTTAGTGGAAGATTTCAATATAGTAGTTAAGTTTGTCTATGGATGAGTTGTCGGAATGCTAGAATGTTTTTCTCGTTGCCACCTTCACAGCATTCAAATGACAATTTAATTCATCATGACACCGAACAAAACAGTTTTTCTAAAACATGTAATACGCCATTTTTCATATCTTCAGTGTTACACCAAGTTTCATCTAAAGTTTAAACTGAAGTTTACAAAGAATTTAAATAATTTCCGATATAAACGGAATTTAATTAAATTTTTCATTTAACTAAATTCCAACTTACAAGTCGCAATTTAACTAATTTTTTACCTCAAAAAAAAACTTAACTAAACTTCGACTTTAATCTCGGAGTTTAACTAAATTCCGATTTTAGATTTCGCATTTAACCAAATATTGATTCTAAAGTCGAAATTGAACTAAACTCTGATTTTTTAAACACAGAAAAATGGAATTTAATCAAATTCCGATTTTATACAAGGAATTTAAATGAATTTAACTACATCCCAATTTTAAACTTGGAATTTAACTTTGAAGTCGCAATTTAACTACTTAGTTATACAAGAAATTTCAATAAATTCCGCTTTACATAGTATTTAATAAAATTTTGATTGTTAACTGGGAGTTTAACTAAATTTTAGTTTTAAAGTCGCAATATAATTAATTTCTGCCTTTTAAATAAAGAATTAACGAAATTTCGATTTTAAACTCGGAGTTTCACTAAATTCGGAATTTAATTTAATTCCGATTTTAGGTTGTTAATTTAAGTAAATACCCACTCTTAAGTTAGAATTTAACTGAGTTCTGATTTCAAACTCAAAATTTTACTAAATTCTGACTTTTCAAACATGAAAAACAGAATTTAATCAAATTCCGATGTTATACAAGAAATTTAAATAGATTTCGATTTACACAGAGTTTTATTACATTTTGATTTTTAACTCGGAATTTAACTAAATTTTAACTTCAAAGTCGCAATTTGACTACTTAGTTATAAAAGAAATTTAAATAAATTCTGACTTACATAATATTTAATTAAAATTTGATTGTTAACTCGAAGTTTAGCTAAATTTTAATTTTAAAATCGCAATATAACTAATTTCTGACTTTAAACACGGAATTAACGAAATTTCGATTTTAAACTCGGAGTTTAAGTAAATTCGGAATTTATTTAAATTCTGATTTTAGGTTGTAAATTTAAGCAAATACCCACTCTTACGTTAGAGTTTAACTGAATTCTGATTTCAAACTCGAAATTTTACTAAATTCTGATTTTTCAAGCATGAAAAAACAGAATTTAATCAAGTTTCGGTGTTATAGGTACAAGAAATTTAAATGGATTCCGATTTACACAGAATTTTATTACATTTTAATTTTTAACTCGGAATTTAACCAAGTTTTATTTTAAGTCGCAATTTGAATACTTATTTATACAAGAAATTTAAAGGAATTCCGACTTACATAGGATTAAATTAAATTTTGTTTTTTAACTCGGAATTTAACTAAATTTTTAATTTGAAGTCGCAATTTAGCCACTTAGTTATACAAGAAATTTAAACAAATTTCGCTTTACATAGTATTTAATTAAATTTTGATTGTTAACTGTGAGTTTAACTAAATTTTTGTTTTAAAGTCGCAATATAATTAATTTCTGCCTTTAAATACAGAATTAACGAAATTTCGATTTGAAACTCGGAGTTTAACTAAATTCGGAATTTAATTTAATTCCGATTTTAGGTTGTTAATTTAAGTAAATACCCACTCTTAAGTTAGAATTTAACTGAATTCTGATTTCAAACTCGAAATTTTACTAAATTCTGATTTTTCAAACATGAAAAAACAGAATTTAATCAAGTTTCGGTGTTATAGGTACAAGGAATTTAAATGGATTCCGATTTACACAGAATTTTATTACATTTTGATTTTTAACTCGGAATTTAACTAAGTTTTATTTTAAGTCGCTATTTGAATACTTAGTTATACAAGAAATTTAAAGGAATTCCCACTTACATAGGATTAAATTAAATTTTGATATTTAACTCGGAGTTTAACTAAATTTTAACTTTGAAGTCGCAATTTAGCTACTTAGTTATACGAGAAATTTAAACAAATTCCGCTTTACATAGTATTTAATTAAATTTTGATTGTTAACTGTGAGTTTAACTAAATTTTAGTTTTAAAGTCGCAATATAATTAAATTCTGCCTTTAAATACAGAATTAACGAAATTTCGATTTTAAACTCGGAGTTTAACTAAATTCGGAATTTAATTTAATTCTGATTTCAAACTCAAAATTTTACTACATTCTGATTTTTCAAACATGGAAAACAGAATTTAAACAAATTCCGATGTTATACAAGAAATTTAAATAGATTCCGATTTACACAGAGTTTTATTTCATTTTGATTTTTAACTCGGAATTTAACTAAATTTTAACTTCAAAGTCGCATTTTGACTTTTTAGTTATAAAAGAAAATTAAATAAATTCCGACTTACATAATATTTAATTAAAATTTGATTGTTAACTCGAAGTTTAGCTAAATTTAAATTTTAAAATCGCTATATAACTAATTTCTGACTTTAAACACGGAATTAACGAAATTTCGATTTTAAACTCGGAGTTTAAGTAAATTCGGAATTTAATTAAATTCTGATTTTAGGTTGTAAATTTAAGCAAATACCCACTCTTAAGTTAGAGTTTAACTGAATTCTGATTTCAAACTCAAAATTTTACTAAATTCTGATTTTTCAAACATGGAAAAACAGAATTTAATCAAATTTCGATGTTATAGGTACAAGAAATTTAAATGGATTCCGATTTACACAGAATTTTATTACATTTTAATTTTTAACTCGGAATTTAACTAAGTTTTATTTTAAGTCGCAATTTGAATACTTATTTATACAAGAAATTTAAAGGAATTCCGATTTACATAGGATTAAATTAAATTTTGATTTTTAACTCGGAATTTAACTAAATTTTTAATTTGAAGTCGCAATTTAGCCACTTAGTTATACAAGAAATTTAAACAAATTTCGCTTTACATAGTATTTAATTAAATTTTTATTGTTAACTGTGAGTTTAACTAAATTTTTGTTTTAAAGTCGCAATATAATTAATTTCTGCCTTTAAATACAGAATGAACGAAATTTCGATTTGAAACTCGTAGTTTAACTAAATTCGGAATTTAATTTAATTCCGATTTTAGGTTGTTAATTTAAGTAAATACCCACTCTTAAGTTAGAATTTAACTGAATTCTGATTTCAAACTCAAAATTTAACTAAATTCTGACTTTTCAAACATGGAAAACAGAATCTAATCAAATTCCGATGTTATACAAGAAATTTAAATAGATTCCGATTTACACAGAGTTTTATTTCATTTTGATTTTTAACTCGGAATTTAACTAAACTTTAACTTCAAAGTCGCATTTTGACTTTTTAGTTATAAAAGAAATTTAAATAAATTCCGACTTACATAGTATTTAATTAAATTTTGATTGTCAATTTGGAATTTAACTAAAGTTTAATTTTAAAATCGCAATATAACTAGTTTTTGACTTTAAACATGGAATTAACGAAATTTTTTTAGTAGGAATTTAATTAAATTCCGATTTTAGGTTGTAAATTTAAGTAAATGCCCACTCTTAAGGTAGAATTTAATAGAATTCTGATTTCAAACTCGAAATTTTTATAAATTCTGATCTTTCAAACATGAAAAAACAGAGTTTAATCAAATTCCGATGTTATAAAAGAAATTTAAATAGATTCTAATTTATACAGAATTTTATTACATCTTGATTTTTAACTCGGAATTTAACTAAATTTTAACTTCAAAGTCGCAATTTGACTACTTAGTTATACAAGAAATTTAAATAAATTCTGACTTACATAGGATTAAATTAAATTTTAATTTTTAACTTGAAATTTAACTAAATTTTAACTTTAAAGTAGCAATTTAACTAATTTCTGACTTTAAGCACGGAATTAACGAAATTTTGATGTGAAACTCACAGTTTAACTAAATTCCCGATTTTAGATTGCAAATTTAAGTAACGGCCAATTTCATGATCAAATTTAATGTCCTTTTAACTAAAATAACTCCCAGCATGTGTCATTTTCCCTGATACAAGTTAAATAGATGTCCCATCTTGATGTCACTTTAAATTAAAGGAACTTTAAATATGATTATAAAATAGGCCGTAAGTATACCGACTCTAAAGTTAGAAATTAACTGACTTTTGATTTTAAACTTGAAATTTAACTAAATTCTCATTTTTCAAACATGGAAAAACGAAATTTAATGACATTCCGATGTTATACAAAAAATTTAAATATACTACAACACGGATTTTAATTAAATTTTGATTTTTTACTCGGAATTTCACTAAATTTCAACTTTAAAATCGCCGTTTAACTAATTTCTGACTTTAAACACGAAATTTAACGAAATTTTCGATTTTAGACTGCCAATTTAACTGAATTCTGATTTCAAACCTAGAATTTAACTAAATTTCGATATACATTCCTATTTTGAACTCAGAATTTAACTAAATTTCAACTTTAAAGTCGTATTTAACTAATTTCTGACTTTAAATACGGAACTTACGGCCAATTTCAAAAAGTGACATCAAGATGTAACATCTATTTAACTTGTATCAAGGAAAATGACACATGCTGGGAGTTATTTTAGTTAGAGGGATTTTAGATTTGATTATGAAATTGGCCGTTAATGAAATTTTTACCTTAAACTCGGAGTTTAACTAAAATCGGAATTTATTAACAAAATTCGGAATTTAATTAAATTTCGATTTTAGGCTGCGAACTTAAGTAATAGTAGTTAAGTTTGTCTATGGTTGAGTTGTCAGAATGTCAGAATATTTTTCTCGTTGCCACCTTCACAGCATTCAAATGACAGTTGACCTCATCATGACACCGAACAAAACAGTTTTTCTAAAACACATTTTTCATATCTTCAGTGTTATTTCAAGTTTCATCTAAAGTTTCAACTCAAGTTTTACGCAAGGAATTTAAATAAATTCCGACTTACACGGAAATTAATTAAATTTTGATTTTTAACTCGGCATATAACTAAATTCCAACTTTAAAGTCGCAATTTAACTAATTTCTGACATTAAAAACGAAACTTAACTAAATTTCAACTTTAAACTCGGAGTTTATCTAAATTTGGAATTTAACTAAATTTTAATTTTATCCAAAGAATTTAAATAATATTTGACATAATCGGAATTTAAGTAAATTCCGATTTTGAACTCTGAATTTAACTAAATTCCAACTTAAAGTCGCAATTTAACTAATTTCTGACTTTAAACGCGAAACTTAACGAAATTTTGCTTTTAAACTAGGAATTTAACCAAACTCGATAATTAACTAAATTGAGATTTTAGACTAACCGAATTCTGATATCAAACTTAGAATTTAATTAAATTCCGATATACATTGAATTTCACTAAATTCTGATTTCGGACTCGGAATTAAACTAAATTTCCACTTTAAAGTCGCATTTAACTAATGTCTGACTTTTAAACACGTAAATTTCGAGTTTAAACTAAATTAGGAATTTAATTTAATTCCGATTTTAGGCTGCACATTTAAGTAAATACTTACTCTAAAGTTGGATTTTGACTGAATTTTGATTTCAAACTCGAAATTTTACTAAATTCTGTGTGTGACATATATAGAACTATTTAACGAAATTCCGATTTTATACAATATCGAGAATTTATGCTTATCTCTCTCTTCTCGAGCTAACCCCCAAGTATTAAGGGCAACAATTATCAACCAACGTTTATCCCTAATAAATGTTACTTTAGTAGTTATGTAAGTATATTTTTTTCTACAAAAAAATTCCCACAATTAAAACATAAAAGTAGAGTAGAATTAGGACTATTTGGAGCAAGGTGGTAAATGAACATAAAAAAGAATAGATATACCCCGAACGGAGTAAGTATGGCAACACTGCAGCAAAAACATTTTCTAGCAATTTTTTTTTTAAATGTTCTAGAGGGGGGTTTTTACTCAATTCTCAACTTTGACCGCGTGTAACTTGAGAACGCCTCGACCGATTGGAGTAACTCCAACTGTTTTTTGCTCTTCGTGATGTCTTCCTTCACTCCCGCTAATGGAAATCCCGTTACTTCCCCTTACTTCCCTCTTCAAAAATTATCGGAGGTAGAACCGTTCGAGATTCAAATTTATCTTATTTGTAGGTAGGTGATTCTAAAAATGTGTCTAAAAATCTGAATTCAAAAAGTGGCTGAAAATGTGAGATAAGGTCACTTCACGTCTCTACTTTTTTTGGCTATATTTTGGTGCTCGCCGAGCAAATTAGAAATCGTTTTCTGGAATAATGTGCAAGTCAATGAACAACGATGTCAATGTAATTGTTGTTGTAGCAGGCGACGCTTTATTTGCGAGAAGCTTGAAGCGGTGGGCAGACCTTTTCGGTGTTACATTTAAATAAAATTTGCATTTTGTCGTTTTAAATTGGAAGTGTGACAGACAATTGTTTGCATTGTGTTTGACTACGCATACGCGATGAGCTGCTTATTTTCGGTCCGTGATTTGCCATCATTAAATTTCTCCGAACAATTATTTGGCATTTGGGTGTCAGGAAGTATCACACACAAGCCAAAACTGACGCTATTTAGTTGGGTTATAATTTAATAATAATTGTTATTAATAACTAAATAATGAGCATAGACAACTACTAGACGAGAAACAATGACAAATGTGCGGCAATTAATCTTTACATGGCTCCCCGTTCCACCATTCAAACCTGAGAACTCCGAAGAGATAACAATGTAAATAATACCAGATCGGCTCTTCTTGGAAGCGGCAGGGACATTGTTATTTTTTTTAAAGACTGTAGGAGTAATCCATTCCAATAAATCAGTTTTAAGATGTAATCCCGGACCAGAAGTTTGTATTATGATGGCATTATTATTCTATTCGGTTGCCTGACACCTATCTATCATCTTATCGTTGCTTAAGATCAAATTCAGAAGCTTATGTAGGAAAGTTATCGACGTTTGGCTTATGGGATTTGGGAGGAAGGAACCACCTGTTGGTTTCGATTATTTTTGTGCATGGACAGCAAATTTGCCACGTCACTACAGAGACTAACTTAATATTTTCTGGCAATATGTTATATGACCTGACCCCATCATAGACCAACGTTATAGTTCTTACTAGTGGAAAATGGAAATTAGATCTAGAACGAATATTATAATCTATGTAATTAAGTCTACGTTTACACAAATTAGTGTTATGACTGTCTCGAGAAGATACTTGAAAAAAAAACGTTATAGGTTTATCTCCAGAATAGCATCTTCCTAAAAATAGCAGAAACAAACAAATAAAAACAAAAAATTGCACACGAAAATTACAAAGAAGCTAACAAAATACGGAACTAAAAAAAGAAAAAAGTTATTGGAATAAAAGTAAAGGAAGCGATAAAGTGAAGTAGAAATGACAATTATAAAGACAAACTGTTGACAAAAATCTTATAAAAATTAATAAATAGTCACTTACATAACAAACATCAAATGTGAACCAAGAAAAGCATGTAGTTCAAAAAAATGATAACAAATAAAAAGGAGACAAAATTTCCATAATTCAAAGAAATGCCTGAAAAATATTAAGAAATCAAACAAACAACATACAAAAAGTAAGATATTAAAACAAGCAAAGAACACACAAAAACTCACAGAACATATCATTAATATTTTTTGTTTTTATCGTTTATCACAAATAATTGGTGAATAGGAAAAGAGCCTATAATAATGATGAATTTAAAATAATATTATTTTAAGCAGCAAATATAAGAAAATTAAAGAATAATTGGATAATATAAAAAGTAACTAAAAAGGAGATATGTGAAATGCTGAAACAAATAAGAAAAGACCGAAGTAGTGATTCTATGATAATAATATTGGAAATTGAAATAAGAATACAGTGAATTAGCAGTAAAAAGGGAAGAGAACATACATAATAAATATTAAAATTATTCAAAATCTGATTACTCAATTCATTGGAAGAAATAAACGAAAAATGATTATGATTTGCAGAGATCTTTAAAGCGGTTAGAGCCAGCCACAAACTAGTTTGGATAGAATTTATCATTCGATTATTTGGTGAAAATGTGCTACAATTCATCACAAAAAAATACGTTTTAAATAATTCTAGATTAGCAAACATTTCAAAAACAGTTAGAGTTAAGTCATACAAAATGTAATTTGACTACTGATCAATTGGGAAAAGTTGGCAGAAAACGAGGACAAATCCTAAGTAGTAGTAGTAGTAAACAATGGGGGGGGGGGGGGGGGCGAAGCCTTGCGACTAGGCCTTTTCCACAGTCCCCAGTCCACCCATACCTACTCCACCAGGGCCCTCATTCCCTCCACGAGTCGACTCGTCCCGCTAATGAAGGCGAATATCCCGTGCCATTTCAGAGTCGGAAGCTCCTCTCCATGAAGAAAAGCGACTCTAAGTGTACCATAACCTATAGCATACTCCCAGAAAGTGGTATGACGACTTTTCCCCTGCCCCACAGTGGGTGCTGAGTGGACTGTCACCCATTCTTAGGAGGTGCATGTGCCTTTTTTGTCTGCAGTGTCCAGTAAGAATTCCAATAAGGTCTCCTAGGCACTGCCGGCTTCTCCCAAGAAGCCACGAGGCCATGGATCTCTCCGGGTTAGTACATATTCCTGACTGTGTACAGTTTGTCGTTGTACTCTCCCATGCCCACCCATTCAGAGTGTGAGAGACGTATCTTTTACTTACTCCTAGAGATGGATCTGGTCCAGTAAAGCATGTCTGGGAACTACGTTTCTCCGATTCGTCACCACGCTCGTTCCCCAATCCATCCCAGAGTTACCCTTTTTGTTTCTGCCAGTGACTCTAAAGCAGTCGTGAACGAGCTTCTAACTCGTTTCGCTCCTGCAGATGGCTCGCAGAGCCGCCTGTACTGTCAGAGTAGATGTAGATGTCCTGCTCTGCTCCCTGTCTGACTTTTGTTCATGTGGCCACCTCGAGTATTACAAACACCTCCTCTTGGAAAGCCGTCGTGTGGCTTACCAAGGCGAAACTGTTTATTAGCCATTCTTGATCTGTCTATATATCATACCTGATTATTCTCAGAAGGTTGCTGAAGCAGCTCTTTCTTGAATTCCTCCCTTGTTGGGATGTTTATCCCAAATGACTATTTCAGTCTCAGTTGATCGTGTGGTCGCCCCTCCTGCGACAGGACAATCGGGATATCCCGATGAATAAGGCTGGCGATCTGGGCGTCACCACTTCCTCGTGCAGGACTCCATCGCCTCTCTTTTAACTCAGATTAAAGCTCCGACAGACCCAGTAAGGCATTGAGTGCCGCTCCCGGTGTTGTTCTGAATGCACCCGTTATCGCTAGGCAAACTGTTCTCTGCAGTCTGGCCAACCTTAGCACATAGCATGCCCTGTCCACCGCTGGCCACCAGACCACGGCCAGTGCAGGACGTGTGGCTTTCGACCCAACTTCCTGCCCACTGTCCTGCGTAGTTGTCATGTCAGTGCTGGCGATGGTCACCCCCAGGTACTTAGCGTCAGGCTTTAGTAGCAAAGGTTCACCGTACAGCGCGGGTGAGCGGAGTGTGGTCCTTTACTTCTTTTGGTGGGTACCCTATTGTTCTATTATTCTGCATGCCCTTTGTATTCGATCATAAACGCTGCCAACGAACTTTCCTGGTATCATGATCAGTCCGTTATCCAAAAAAACTTCCATTTAGAGACACCATAGTCGAGGTGATAAGCACCTGTCTGTGTCCCTCAATGTTGAAAAAGAGTGCCAACAGCACTTCCTTATTCGAGTATGCCTTCTCTGTTTTATGCAATATAGAGTGGAGAGCCGTTTTGGTCGACTTTCTCTTGCTGTAGCCATGTTGATCTTTGTTGTCCGAACGCCAGTGAGGATATAAAGCGACGGTCACTCTGGCATTTTGGTTGTAGATATTTGGTAGTTTTTCCATTTCGACGCTTATAACTCTGAAACTGCTCATTTGACGGGATTTTGTAGTATTGCGCAAATGTACAGAAATGAACGGGCTTTCCAAATATGTGGTCGGTTTGGCGGTACGTGCGGGGGGGGGGGGGGGGGCCCCGCACGTACTACGCACGTACTACAAAAATTCGTAATGGTCCACTTCTGGGCCTTCTGGACCCCTTTAGTTAGACGACTGGCCCAATAAGGATGGTACCAGGGGAAAGGGCATATCCTTGGGCACTTTTAATCCTATCTCGCCAAAGGCGTCACTTTAATACAGAGTGGTCAAAAAAATTTCCAAAAACAATTAAAGAAAAGTGTCCAAAATTTGAAGGTAGTTTTTTGCGATTTTTACGAAAACTATGGAACGATCCGGCTTCAGTGGTATATGGGCAACTAGAAGACGTGGAGAGAAAATAAAATCAGTTGTTAGTTTTGGTCTAGCTCTTATACCGAGTGGAGCTACAAAAGTTTTTCTGTGCCGCATTTTTTGCCAATTTTGGTGTACTTTTCTCACATTTCACCCTGTAGATTCGACATTTTCGCAGCCAAAATCTGAAATAATTCAGGGAGGTAGCAGACACATGAACCCTTGATCGTGCCGAAAATCAAGGGCCTAGCTTTGAATTTGAAATTTTGACGAATTTTTAAACTTTACATTTGCAATTGCCACTTTGAGGTATATTTGTCCGGAGACCGCGCATCTAATCGAATGGTTTTCTATCCCAGGGGATACGTTGGAATGTTTTCTTTTTGGGACTTCGGAACCACTTTTAGCTGGGACGTCGCGAAATTGTCTTAATTGAATTTCGAAACAAACGATGCAAAATTTTTCAAATTTTGGCCGAAAATCCCGAATGGTTCCGATTCGCCAGCCACTAACTAATCGGAAGCATTCGGCGGCCGCGCCTATCTGCAACTGACAGCTGAGATTTCCGAAATGTAAACATTAACTTTAAAGCCTCAGACTAAGGAAAATCGGCCGAAAAGGGTGGAAAACTGTCTGGCTGGGGAAAATTTGAACATTTCTAGGAAGATTATTGGCAAAACGCCCAGTCCTCGAGGTCGTTTTCACAAAGACTGGTCGATTTGAAAATTTCATGTCGGGATTCATTTTTGGCTGATGACGTCGAAGCCAGACCACGCGGTTTTCGCCCACACAGTGGCGGTTACAAATTCGGGCAAAAATGTATTTTTTCGATTTTTCGGCAGACATGGGCGTAGTTAAATTTTTTTTGCCATTTCTTCCGTTTTACCATAAGAAATACATTGTGCAATGCTTTTTAAATGGGACAATATTGATTTCGTCATAAATAAAAAATGGAGGCGAAAAAAAAATGGCCGCCGTAGACAGGGTAATTAAAAAATGGGGATATCTCTGAAACGAATAAAGTTAGAGAGCTGAAATTTGGTACCATGGTTCATTAGGGGATGGACTGCAAATTGCCATGCGTCGAAACTTTATTTATGGTACCAAACCCATGGGTACCATTAACGAAATTTTGCATATAAGTTTTCACGCTTTTGCACGTGTATTTCCCTTAAGAAAAACGTTGGACAATGCGTATTATATGGGTGGAATGTAGATTACGTCATATTTGGGGTACCATTGATGGTACATGGTTCAAATTTGGATGGTGGGTACCTATGGCGGTATCATAAATTGTGATATAGCTGACTCAGCTATCATAGCTACAATAGCTGAGTAACGTTAATATTTAGAGAACTGCTCATTATATATGGTTCAACTTTGGATGCTGGGTGCCCATGGGAGTACCAAGAATGGTAATATAGTAGACATAGCTATGTAGCTGACCATAGCTAGGTTATAGCTATGGTCAGCTGTATGTCATATCTGTTTTGTGAACCAATGATGATATCAAGTTGAAAATCGAATGGTAGGTTTCCCTTATGTAAAATTCGCTAAATAGTAGATTAAGTCACTAGGAGTAAAAGTGGGTCTTTTCGTGCTGTGCCCAGAGATTGACGGCCGAAGCGAAGCTGAGGCCTGCAACTGGGCGAAGCACAAAAAGACCTTTTACTCCGAGTAACATATACTATATTTTTTTCAAGCATGCAATAAATAAGAAATCTATTTAAAAGTGGTTCAGTTTTGCAATTTTCTCTCATCCTCTTTAAGCGGGTCTAGGTACTTACCCAATTGTGTATATTATTTGTAAAATACATAGAATATGTTAGAATGGTGGTTTTCAATGTTCAATGGTTTTAATGTATTAAATAATAACCAATGATTATGGTAAACTAAGAATTTGTAGCATTATTTTCAATACTAAATTAATAAATGTCACATTGACAGATAAATATGATGACGCGCATGACATTTAACAGACGAATTCAGAATTCCAGAACCTATGCGATTTCGACTAATAACGGTTTCGGATGGTGCTCTTGAGTGCTCTGAGAGTATTTCTGTCCTTTGTTTTTTTCAACAAGAATGTAAAGATGGCAATACACTCAGATCGGTTTATCTGGTGTCATCTATTATTAAAATAATTTTGGTGAATGAAAATCGTTTATATATGCGCCACCATGACACTAGCGGTGACTTTTGACTTTACTTTTACTGCCTAGGCCTTTTTTGCTACTTTTTTGGTCTCAGGATTTGAAAGCCCACTTTAGGTGTGCGTATGGAGAAAACAAATAACGTACTTTTAGTCCGCTTGAAAAAAAAATGACATTTCTAAAAATCCAAGATGGCCGCCTGAAAAGTTTTGGTTTTAAGCCGATATCTCGGAAACGGTTCGAGGTAGAAAGCTGAAATTTGGTATGTGGCTATTTTATGGGACGGGCTAGAGGTCTCTGAGGTCCAAAACCTTGCCGCGGGTACCCAAGGTTCTATTTTGGAAACTTTTTTAATAAAATTACACTTTTTTGTTCCAATTTACTCACTGTTGCTAAAGGGCGCTGAAACCAAATATATCCGACGTTTTGACTTTATGCTTACTATACGCCATCATCAGGATATTCACTTTCATTACAAATATTGCTTCGTAAATGTGCCACGCCCAAACAATCAGTTTTTCGTTTATGACTGACAAAATAGATTTAAGGTAGCCCATTCGACTGGTACTAACTGTTCGATTTTATCGTTTTTAGGTTCTGAGATTTGACTGATTAAATTTCTCATTTATAGGGGTAGAGTGACATTTGCCATTTTATAGCAAAGCCATTTACGGCAATAGAACAACAGTGACTCAATTAAGTGTGAGTCGTCTCAAATACTGCTCAAAACGTTAATTACTATTTTGCTAAGTTTAATAACAGTCTCATAGGAAGTGAAAAACTGCTAAAATTTTGTAAAAATTACCTAATGTTTTTATTTGATCGAACATTACGTCAACTAAATTAAAAACCTTGAACGACAAATTAAGCAGGTATTTTGTGGTCGAGAATGCTCTATTCATGGGTGTCAATAGCTTCGTTATACCATGTTTAGTTTTTGAATTATATAGATATAAGTATTAAAATGTCGATAAAAAGTGGAAAAATTACGTTTTCGGCGCCATTTTGAAGGGGAAGAAAATTACTGAAAATTCCAGAATTGCAAATTTTTTACATATTTTTGTCCCTTCTTTTATATGAGACTATTTTTGACAAAATCTATGACAATCGATTTTGGCTGCAAATTTTCACGACCTACCACCTTTGAAAATTTTGAAATTTTTACATTTTTCTGTTTCTCTTGGAACCGGTACGGCTTTTCGATATGCAAGTTAATATGATGTATGAAGAGGTCATCAAGGGCTATCAGATGCATGTATCAGAAAAAAGCTAGCTTTCACGGTTTTTGAGAAAATTAAAAAAAAGTGCAAAATTTGTACCTTATTTTTGGGCCACCCGTTCTCAGTTACTGTTCTAGTCAGAGCTTCAAAAATGGGCTCTACGTGTAGCTCTATTCTTCTACTTCCTAAGCTGTTCTTATACATTTTTTGATAAATCTTCATCGAAACGAGATATTAGCTGTTAAAGGCAGCAATGCACGATTTTTATCTCAAAATTTAGTTTTTTGGGCCGGTTTGAGAGCCCCATATGTTTAACATAGAATTTTCTATATGTGTCATTTAAATCTATAGTAATCGATTTTATTTGTTACTTCGACTCGTTTTATAATGAATAGGACGTTGATTTCTGTTTTAGATAGTATAGAGTGGCTCAAAAAATGATGCAGGAAGCTAATATATGCTAATAATGCAGAAAAGGTCCATAAGCAGTGTGTATTTTACATAGAAAGGATGGATTATTAAGTACGTAGACTAAGCAGAATAAGATGTTAGATATAGGCGATGAAAGCTTTATTAAAACTTACCAATGAAAGCAATTTTATAATTATGCAAGGAGTCTGGTGTTGATATATATATATATGAGTATTTATTGCGAAATAATTCCTTCGCCATTTTATCCACAAATTGTTAAAAAACACTAAAATTATTCTACTTTTTGGGCTCCTCTTATAGCTTTTGGGATAAATTCTCATTAAAACGCGATATAATCTGTTGAAGGCTGAAATTCACGATTTTTATCTAAAAATTTAGGTTTTTGGGCCAGTTGGGGAGAGTCTCGTATGCTTAATATAGAAATATTGACTTTTCCCATATAAATCAATAGTAATAGATTTTATTCGTAGGTTCTAGTAGTCGGATGATAAATAGGTCATATATTTACGTTTTGGATAGTATAGAGTGTGCCAAAAAAGTGTTGTAACCTAGAATTTTAGGATTTATTCATGTAAATTGATATGTGTTAATTTATTGCGTAAGTTCCAGTACTTTTATGATAAATAGAGCGTTGATTTCTGTTTTAAATAGTATACGGTGTCCCAAATAATGCTGCAACATTTAACTTTAGTTTTTTTTTCTTTAACAATATTTTTTTGTAGGTTTTATTCCCTTATTATAAATAGTGCCTTCTCCCAGCGTTCGGATTTTCTAAACTATGGGCGCTCCGCGCGCGTGGTCTTACCCTACAAAACTTCAAAAGTACTTTGCCCACAGCGTTCGGATTTCCTAAACTATGGGCGCCCAGCGCGCGTGGTCCAAAAACGCAAAAAAAAAATGACGCGCGAGTGTGACAAAAGCACAACATAAACAAACCGACTCAAGATTTTTGCTGACCAACTTGTTTATGATGATGATGACTTCTTGATGGCGTCTGCTCCAAGTTGGGCAATTTTTTCCAGCTTGTGGTATGAAGACTGCGTCCGTGATTCTCCACGCCTGAGGGACCCATCCCAGATCCACACTTAGCATGAAGACTCTGCTCAGCGACGGAAGCACGTTGTCTAGTCCCTCTCGCAGCATTTCTGGGATCACATCGTCTGGTCCCGTTGCCTAAATAGATTGAATTCGCCCACCGCCCATCTAATAGCTTCGTTTGTCACTACTTCCTTTGCAAGTGTCCAATCCTTCTGGATCGAACCCGGCTTGAGAGAGCGGAGGAACGGCCTCTTCATTTTCTCCAGGAAAGTGGGTATCCAGGAGAATCTCTAGGTGTCCTGTCATTGTACCGTCCTGTTTCTTCATTGTACCTAGTTGATTTCCTTTTACTGCGCTCAGCAATTTGGCGAGCTTGGCCGATTCCGGGAGGGAGTCCATCTCTCCGGCGAGTTTCCACCAGCTCTTTTTTGAACTCTCTGCGGGCTTCGCTGTATCCATCTCAATCCTGCCCACCTCTTTTAGAAGCTCGGTAGAAGGCCCTTTTGGCGTCTAGCTTAAGACGCTCCAGCGTGCCATTCCACGACGGAACTCTACGAGTACCCTGTTTCCTGAGTGGATACGACTCTTTGTAGGAGGGGCCAATGGACCTGTTGAGCCTTTCTATCTCTCTATCTAGAGAGCACCTGCTGATCGTTGTAACCCATGGCCTGACTTAAAAGCTCTTTGAACTTTACCCAGTCTGTGGTCCTCGAATTTCTTTTCGGAGGTGTATCTGTCCACTCTGACTCCCGTGTGACTCTCTGACGACCGTCATGTCTACCACCTCCTGTCGGATGCGATTGACGAAGGTCGGCTCTGCATTACAGTTGGCTAAATCTAGATTTTCCGATGTCCAGTAGGGCGTTACCTCTCACATTAGTGTCGGTGCTGCCCCGCAGGATATTGTGTGCATTAGTATCGCACCCTAAATGCAAGCCTAAGGTCACTAAAGTGAGCAGTTTTAAAGAAAGGGGCTTTAAGGTGTTTAAGGAAAGGGGCTAAAGATTAGAGCTGAGAAGTGAATATGTAATTATTCTCTAAAGCAGTTAATATTAAATGGATCCCAAAAACAGATTTACAAAAATCTCGAAAACGGTTAGAGTTATCTAAAATCTGATTTTACCTCTCGAATAATTGGTAAAAATCATTGTCGAAAATATAGCAATTTTAAGTGAATTCTGATAACGGAATTGCAGAGATCTCGACAACAGTGAGAGAAAATTTGGTTTTACCACGATATGAATTGGAAAAAATTAGCGGAAAAAATTAGTTCAGTTATGTTTTTTTACATTGGTTAGTTCACCTTTATATATTCCTCAGAGCGGCCCCGTACATTTTTTGATACACCTGTACACATTATCCCTAATTGACAAACTATATCTCACAGCAAAGCTTACAAGTTTAAATTGACATTAACATTATCGGAACACCAGGCACAAACTCGCGCTCATTGCTCGAAATAACTATGTAATAAAATTTGGCGCTCAACTCGGGACCTCGCCATATAGAGAAACTACATTGTGACAACAACAAGCAAAGAGAAAATGTATAACGCGCCTCTAATAAAATTTAATTTCCATTAAGGTCCAGTCGGACGTGTGGCCGGCAATAAATAAGGGGACGAACCGTTATGGCACTTACCAGTACTTAATAAAGTGTTGCGTTTATGTGGCTCCGGGTACTGGGATTTCTAACCATTATATGTATGGCTAGTAATATAGCCATTTTCGCATTAAAAGTGCTTATTTATCCCCGAAATTTGCATAGCAAGTGGCATACGGTAGTAAACGGGTGTTGTGGTAGGAAATTTAGGATCGTGTTGCTGTTAAAAAAGTCGTTGACATTGATCCCGTTACGAGTTACAAAACAAAGCCCACTCGGTGCTCGCAAATTAAAAAAATCATTCCCAAATAGCTGTGGGTCTCATTTTTTTTTATTAAGAATTATTAAGATACAATCATAATAATTATATTGGCCCAAAACAATGCGCCAACAGCCTTGGGTCGAATTTTTTAAATTTATCATTGCACAAAGCCGATATTCTAAGGCATATGAACACTATCCACTATAGGAGATCCAGATCTGCGATTAGATGTAACGCTCCGATGGATCGTAAATAGTCGTACTTTTGGCAATTACCGAACTCGAGAAATGTCGGTTCCTGTGTGACCTTAGCATTTCCATAAAGCGACCTGATTTAATTTTTTTTTTCTGTAACAATATTCGCATCAGGCATCACCACGGGAATTAAGTCGAGAAATTGAGCAACAACCGAATTGTTATTATTATTTGTCTGCCCTGACATTTGGCCACAGTCAAATACGCTAAAAAGAAAATGGTACATGAGTTGAATCGATTCGGCATGCAAGGTTTCTCGCTTCGATTGATTCTTAGATTTTATTACAATAATTGGGGGGTTACGTAAAATTGGTGTCTAGTTTGATTTATTACTTGTCATTGCTCGTTATTTCTTTTTTGGCCGCTCTGTCAAGGCCGCGCAATGTGGATTTCTTCTTTCTGCAGGAAGCAGAAGTCGATAACGGTGCCCCATCAAACTACACGCCGATGGAATCTGTAACATGTTAACAAACAAAAAACCGTGTTACCATGGTGGTTTTTGCAAATTACTCGCAATAACTCAAATCGGCTCGTTGTTGGTCGACGATAATTTGAATAAATGAAATAAGTGAATTCTTTGGCACGCATTACTGGTTCGCTCGCAGACCGAATAGATTTGCCCATACATGGACCGATTTATTGCTCGGGGAAGTTTCAGAATTAATGTATTGAATTTGTATGGCTAATTATAGAGGAAATTATTTTAGAACTTGTCTATCAAGCCGCCCATATTTTGGTTAAAAATTAGTGTGAACTGTAACACGTCATAACTTTTTTTTTTCGAAATTTGGAACGGCAACTCGTGATTCACGATTAATGATAACTTATAAATTTTTCACCGAAAGGTCGAAAAGCAGCTTTCATTTTCCTAAGGGCGTTTCTTTTCAGCTATGTAGCAGATTCGAAGGAAGCATTAAGGAGAAAAATGAAAAAGTATCTGTTGGAAGTGAAGCCGGATCTCGTACAAGTACCAAACATTACTACGAAACTTTGTTTTAAAAGTTTTTGAAATAACAGTTCATGCTGAATGCGGTCCAATCTTTTTCTTAAAAGTCGAAAAGTCTTTCATTCTAATACTGGCTCGTTCTAATACTGCTTCAATAGCTGAACGATCGAAGTAGTATTAGGAGGTTTTCGCGACTAACGAGGAAAATCGACAAATATCAGTTGGAAGCTTTATAAAGGTAGACAATCCTATAAATCTCGTCTAACTAAAAAAAGGGCAGTTTAGTATTCGTGTATTATTTATGAAAGACATCCAGTGGCGGCTGTAGCCTTCTGTGAAGGGGGCCACGCCCACTTTTCTCTCATGAATAAATTTTCCAATAAGAAAAGTGTAATTTTCAAAAATTTTAGCGAAAATTTTATATTGTCTAGACAACGGCTAATTTCCGCTGTCATCTACTAACCATTTTGACTGAGAAAGTCACTAACAACTTCATTAACCGCCTGTAAGTTAAACTCGATCTACCGATCGGAGTGAATCCAACAGGTTTTTCTTCTTGATGTTCTCTTTCACCTCCCACCATCGAAAGTTCCATAAGTGCAATATTTTCGGAGATAGGCCCCTTCTGAGGTCGATTTTAAAGCACTTTTAGAATCGCGTTTTTTGACAATTTTTTAAAAAACTTGTTTAGATGTTATATTCATTCGAATTGAGTTTGTTACATTCCGATCAAACAGCAAACAAAATTTCCCGAAATTTTTTCGAAAATGTCCAAAAGGGGGTATTACAACTTTTTTCTCAATTCTCAATTTTGACCGCCTGTAAGTTGAGAACGCCTCTACCCATCAGAGTGAATCCAACTGCTTTTTCCTCTTCTTGAGGCTCTCTTTCACCTCCCACCATCGGAAGTTCCATAAGTGCAATATTTTCGGAGATAGGCCTCTTCTGAGGTCGATTTTGAAGCACTTTTAGAATCGCGTTTCTTGACATTTTTTAAAAAACCTGTTTAGATGTTAAATTCATTCGAATTGAGTTTGTTACGTGTTTAGGGGATTGCAAGCGTGCCATTCCGATCAAAAACAGCAAAAAAGAAACTGTTCAAAGAGGCGGTATTACAACTTTTTTCCCAATTCTCACTTTTGACCGCCTGTAACTTGAGAACCCCTCGACCGATCGAAGTGAATCCGACTGCTTTTTCCTCTTCTCGAGGATCTATTTCACCTCCCACCATCGAAAGTTCCATAAGTGCAATATTTTCGGAGATAGGTCCCTTCTCAGGTCGATTTTGAAGCATTTTTAGAATCGCGTTTTTTGACAATTTTTTAAAAAACTTGTTTAGATGTTAAATTCATTCGAATTGAGTTTGGTACATTCCGATCAAAAACAGCAAACAAAATTTCCCGAAATTTTTTCGAAAATGTCCAAAAGGGGAGTATACAACTTTTTTCTCTATTCTCAACTTTGACCGCCTGCAACTTGAGAACCCAACGACCGATCGGAGTGAATCCAACTGCTTTTTCCTCTTCTTGAGGGTCTCTTTCACCTCCCACCATCGGAAGTTCCATAAGTGCAATATTTTCGGAGATAGGCCCCTTCTGAATTCGACTTTGAAGCACTTTTAGAATCGCGTTTTTTGACATTTTTTAAAAAACCTGTTTAGATGTTAAATTCATCCGAATTGAGTTTATTACGTGTTTAGGGGATTGCAAGCGTGCCATTCCGATCAAAAACAGCAAAAAAGAAACTGTCCAAAGAGGCGGTATTACAACTTTTTTCTCAATTCTCAACTTTGACCGCCTGCAACTTGAGAACGCCACGACCGATCGGAGTGAATCCAACTGCTTTTTCCTCTTCTTGAGGATCTCTTTCACCTCTCACCATCGGAAGTTCCATAAGTGCAATATTTTCGGAGATAGGTCCCTTCTGAGGTCGATTTTGAAGCACTTTTAAAATCGCGTTTTTTGACAATTTTTAAAAAAATTTGTTTAGATGTTAAATTCATTCGCATTGAGTTTGTTACGTGTTTAGGGGATTGCAAGCGTGCCATTCCGATCAAAAACAGCAAAAAAGAAACTGTCCAAAGAGGCGGTATTACAACTTTTTTCTCAATTCTCAAACTTTGACCGCCTGTAAGTTGAGAACGCCTCGACCGATCGGAGTGAATCCAACTGCTTTTCTCTCTTCTTGAGGATCTCTTTCACCTCCCGCCATCGGAAGTTCCATAAGTGCAATATTTTCGGAGATAGGCCCCTTCTGAGGTCGATTTTGAAGCACTTTTAGAATCGCGTTTTTTGACATTTTTTAAAAAAATCTGTTTAGCTGTTAAATTCATTCGAATTGAGTTTGTTACGTATTTAGGGGATTGCAAGCGTGCCATTCCGATCAAAAACAGCAAAAAAAAACTGTCCAAAGAGGCGGTATTACAACTTTTTTCTCAATTCTCAGCTTTGACCGCCTGTAACTTGAAAACGCCTCGACCGAACGAATTGAATCCAACTGCTTTTTCCTCTCCTTGATGTCCTCTTTCACCTTCCACCATCGGAAATTCCGTAAGTATTTTCGTAGATAGACCTCTTTAAAGGTCGATTTTTAAGCACTTTTAAAATCGCGTTTTTTGACCATTTTTAAAAAAACCTCTTTAGAGATTAAATTCATTCAAGTTTTCATTCGAGACTTTTCAAGTTTTTATACAGTATTAGCCCAAAATAAGACATCTCCAACGGACAAAAAATCGATTTTTAATTAGAAAATTTTGGTCCAAAAAAAGACCTTTTTCTACCAAAGTTTTTTTATGTTTGCAAATGATTTTATTAGAAAAATGTTAAATTTTTGGCTCTACCCTATTAACTCATTTTTTTCTATAACTCTGTAACTTTTCCGCACGCTTTGACTCGTGCTTGTGTAGTTTTTAATTAATTGATTTTTTTCTTATTGTTTTTTTTTGTTCTTCATACTTTTCTATTCTTATTATTTGTCATGTTTAGACGAGAGTTTAGAATATTTTTTTTTCAATTTTTGATTAATTTAAATTAGACTTTTCATTGTCTTTTTATGTTTTTTAAAACTTTTTTTGGCTCAAAATTAAATTTCTCATCTTCATATAAACAAATAAATAATTATAATGAAATTGATTCGCTTTGTGGCACAAAACTCTGTGCTTTAACAATTACCGATTAATGATTCTTCATTTTTTTGTCTAAAATCCATAATTTTCTAATTTCAGTTTTTAACTTCGCTTTCCATGGTTCTTCATTTAAATTTTGTATTTTTTATTGTTATTTTATTGTTCATAGTTATCTATCCAATTTATATTCTTTGTCAAGGTTCGTTCAAATGTTTGTTCTTTTATATATACTTTGTTCTCATCTTTTTTACTCTTTTTTATTTTTCCTAGTTAATTTTGACCCAAAAATGCGCATTTCCAGTAAGTGAACAATTGAAGTGTCAATTTATTTGCATTGAGACAATCTTAGTCCGACACTGACTGTTGTTTTTAATTAAATATACCTGATTTTTCAAGTTCTTATACAGTTTTGGCCCGAAATAGAACTTATCAAGCCAGCAAAAAAACCCATTTTTAGCGAGAAAATTTAAGTCCGAAAGAGAAACTTTATTAAGAGAAGTTTTTCAAGTTTGTAGATGATTTTGTTAGAAATATGTTAATTTTTTTTTCGTTTTTTCTGATTTTAGAATAAAAATTAAAAATATTTTCAATTTTTAATCTTCAATGCTTTTTATAGTTTTTTATTTAAATTTTTTATTGTTGCTTTATTATTTATATTTTTCTGCACCAAAACTGTGGTGTGAATTTATTTACATTGAGACAATTTTGGCCCAACAATATGTTTTTAAATTGATTATGCATGATTTTTTATGTTTTTATATAGTTTTGGCTCGAAGTAGAACTTCTCTAACAAGGAAAAAATCGATTTTAAGAGAAAAAAATAAGGTCTAAAAAGAATTTCTTTTAGCAAGTTTGTAAAAGCGTTTAAACGATTTTACCTAAAAAATAGAAATATTTTAATAATTTGGCTCTAACTGCTCTAAAACTAACTCTAATCTGCCTTTTTTTGGATATTTTTTTTTCCCATCCTAACAGTTCCAGATGTTTTCATGGTTTATCATGGTTTTCATATCTTTTTATTTAAATTTCTATTTCTTAAAGTTTTTTTATTGTCCGTATTAGGAATATTTTAAATTTTTGCCTTCTATCTGTTTTTTTTTTTATTTTTTTGGATTTTATTTTAGCTGTAGCGTTAACAATTTTTCTTTAGTTGCGTATCTTCAAGTTGGTTCAGTTTTACTTTTCTTTTGGTTGAGTTAGTTCAGTGTGTGTTGTGTGTGTAGTTCACTTGTGCTAGAATTTTAAATTGGGAATTTTTTTTTTTTTTTTGATTATTGAACTTTTAAGTCTTCAACCCAGTACAGTTATTTCGCCCAAAAAAATTATTTCTGTGATCTTAAAACTAGCAATATTGGTTAAGAAAATAAATATTCGATATTCAGACATAAGGACGGAAGGTGGCTACGAGTCAGGGCCGGCCGGGCCGAATCGACGATGTGACGCGCGGTGTATGATTTGTCGCCTTGTTTACGACAGTTTGGATATTATAAAATTCTTTAAATCTTCTTAACTAGACCTTGTAGTAAGTGCTAGATTATTTTACCACAAAACCAAGATGTAAAACAGCCAGGGAAATTGCTCGGTATCATAAAACAACCGAACCGAATGGCACTTGTTAATTAAAACAACTGCAGGCACTAAAGCTTAAACCAAGTTCCTGATACGTCTTCTTTAATTGCAAAAGGTGCAATAAACCCATTGCCGATGGAATACCGGACCAAAGCGCAAAGTGTAAGAAAGGGAATTAACTAAAATGTATGGTTTCGTTTCTAATTAATTAACTAATGTATAACGTTCTAAGAATTTCGCCCGGTGGCAGACAGATAATGTTTCGCAGGAATAAATGAATTTTAATTTCATTAAAATGGCGTTCGGACAGATCCAGATTGCGGGTTCGCGTGAGTCCGGCCTCATAAAACGTCCTTTTGTGGCGTTCGAAGCGTGGTCTCTGGAAGTCTTTTTAATGACTGCCAGAAAATCCATTTCAGCGAGGAAATTACCCTTTAATGTAGCCCATTTCTAGAATCCATCTTAAAATGAAAAACCTTCACGGTGTAGGTGTTAAAATTGATCCGAAATTCTTCAGATTTATTCAAACACCGTGCTTTCCCACGACAGGTGTTAATTTCACTTTAAGAACTGCCGGGTACTCTCGGCTCTAATTGGTCTCTAAGTGTTTGATTATGACGTCGACATGTGTGTGAAAACTCTTTTCGTGTTTGAATGGATCTTCACATCTAATAAAGTGGCAGTTTTAGTTTACACATCTTATACAGAGAGGCATGTGTCACCACTATATACGACACTAAAAGTGACGTGTTTTAATAAAATATACGCGTTCTAACTGTAAAAAAAATGTATTAAAATTTATTCACTTTGCCACGAAACATGGAAGAGAGCGCGAGAGGGTAAAAGTGTTTGCTTTGGTAATTGCCGGAAACAACGAGCTAAAAGTTTGTCGAATCGATACTTAATTGGTCGATTAATTATCGCCATCAGCATGGAAAATTGTGACACCGTTTATGTTTCAGTGCTTTTGAACTTCTTTGAGCAAATATTGGAAAAAATGCATTACCTGATGGCGGCCATGGTCGTTGGCCTCAAATGTAAACATTTACACTGCGGCGTATTGAATCGAAAAGTATACTTATCCACACAAGTTTTGTTATTTTTGCTTTATATTGAATTTTTTTAAATAAAAGGACAAATTAATTTGGAAAAAAACTTCCACAATCTGACTAGAATCGCCTTGCAATTTCTGCGTAACCGTGGAAGTTTGATTGTGTGTCCTTCTCCCGATACCTTTTTTCTTCTGATAATTATCATCCGGAGGACTCTACACATAAAAAAGTTGGTACATAATAACAACAGAGTTCAAAATGCGTTTTTCTTGATGATGACTATTGGAACTTAAAAAATAGAAAAATTAATTTATATCTTGGGAAATAATGAAATTTTGCAAACAGCTGAGAAGGCTTTGACGGCCGGTCAAAATAGAATGTAAAATGTTTTCTGGGCTTTGAAGCCATGGTCTAATGAAGTTTCTTCCTAACGTTTCGTCCAGGAAGGAGAAACTTACGTTTCTAAATGCAGACTGGAAGCGAGTTTTACGACCGACATAATTCAAGTGCGCCGCAACCCCGCGCCACTACTACCCCCTCCCCAGTCCCTCCACTGCGGCGCGATTCCGGGGGAACAAATACCACGCAGCTCACCAAAGTGGAATCAGTCGACATCGGTATGCACGGGAGATCACTTCGCCCATTGCGTCTTCGCGTTTGATAATGTCTGCCGCAGCTGTAGGCAAAACGTCAGGAAAAAATTAGACCACGGCTTTAAAGCCCGAAAAACACTTTAGATTGTATCTTGCAAACGGTTCGAGATTGCAATAGTGCCACTGAACCGTTTTCTTAGCTGGAAACTAGTATACACTTCATGGGTTTATTTTGAAAATATCAAACTTATTTTATAGCTTCAACATAATAAATATCTCGAGAACTGTTGCTCGAGACAGGAGAGTCGTTTTAGTTGAAAAGAATTACCTGAAAACGAGTACAAACTTCACGGGTCTGTCTTGAAAATTCACAAAGTTAGTTTGAATTTTGAAAGAGTTTGAAAAACGTTGTTTTAATTGGAAGAAAGTTAGCTGAAAAAGGTTACAAGAATTCGACAGCATCGTTGCATTATTTGGCAAAAAATTAGCTGAAAATGAGTACAAACTTTATGGCTTTTTATAGGAAATCGCAAACTTATTTTATAATTTAACAAATAGCCAATTTCTCGAAAAGAGTTAAATTTTACAAAAGTAGTACAGAACCTTTGCATTAGTTGGAAAAAGTTAGTTGAAAACGAGTATACTTTTTATGGGTGTATTTAAAACAAATAATAAAATTATTTTATATCTTAAAAACTCAACAAATATCTCGGGAACGAGAGGATACAAAAATTAAAGAGAAACGTTGTCTTATTTGGAAAAAAGTTTGCTGAAAGAGGTTGCAAGAATTTGGCAGCACCGTTGCCTTATTTGGCAAAAAATTAGCTGAAAACGAATGCAAACTTTATGGGTTTTTATAGGAAATGGCAAACTTATTTTATAATTTAACAAATAAATAGCAAATTTCGAAAACAGTTAAATTTTACAAAAGTTGGACATAACCCTTGATTTAGTTGGAAAAAGCTAGTTGAAAACAAGTATACTCTTCATTGGTCTATTTGAAGCAAATAACAAAATTATTTTATATCTTAAAAACTCAACAAATATCTCGGGAACAGGAGGATACAAAAATTAAAGAGAAACGTTGCCTTAATGGGAAAAAAGTTAGCTGAAAGAGGTTACAAGAATTTGGCAGCACCGTTGCATTATTTGGCAAAAAATTAGCTGAAAACGAGTACAAACTTTATGGCTTTTTATGGAAAATAGCAAACTTAATTTATCATTTCAAAAATAGTAATTTTCTGGAAAACATTTAAGTATTACAAAAGTTAGACAGTACCTTTGTCTTAGTTGGAAAAAGTTTGTTGAAAACAAGTATACTCTTCATGGGTCTATTTGAAGCAAATAACAAAATTATTTTATAACTTAAAAACTCAACAAATATCTCGGGAACAAGAGGACACAAAAATTAAAGAGAAACGTTGTCTTAATTGAAAAAAAGTTAGCTGAAAGGGTCTATTTGAAGCAAATAACAACATTATTTTATATCTTAAAAACTCATCAAATATCTCGGGAACAAGAGGATACAAAAATTAAAGAGAAACGTTGTCTTAATTGGAAAAAAGTTAGCTGAAAGAGGTTACAAGAATTTCGCAGCACCATTGCATTATTTGGCGAAAAATGAGATGAAAACGAGTACAAACTTTATGGCTTTTTATGGAAAATAGCAAACTTAATTTATCATTTCAAAAATAGTAATTTTCTGGAAAACATTTAAATTTTACAAAAGTTGGACAGTACCTTTGTCTTAGTTGGAAAAAGTTTGTTGAAAACAAGTATACTCTTCATGGGTCTATTTGAAGCAAATAACAAAATTATTTTATAACTTAAAAACTCAACAAATATCTCGGGAACAAGAGGACACAAAAATTAAAGAGAAACGTTGTCTTAATTGAAAAAAAGTTAGCTGAAAGGGTCTATTTGAAGCAAATAACAACATTATTTTATATCTTAAAAACTCATCAAATATCTCGGGAACAAGAGGATACAAAAATTAAAGAGAAACGTTGTCTTAATTGGAAAAAAGTTAGCTGAAAGAGGTTACAAGAATTTCGCAGCACCATTGCATTATTTGGCGAAAAATTAGATGAAAACGAGTACAAACTTTATGGCTTTTTATGGAAAATAGCAAACTTAATTTATCATTTCAAAAATAGTAATTTTCTGGAAAACATTTAAATTTTACAAAAGTTGGACAGTACCTTTGTCTTAGTTGGAAAAAGTTTGTTGAAAACAAGTATACTCTTCATGGGTCTATTTGAAGCAAATAACAAAATTATTTTATATCTTAAAAACTCAACAAATATCTCGGGAACAAGAGGATACGAAAATTAAAGAGAAACGTTGTCTTAATTGAAAAAAAGTTAGCTGAAAGAGGTTACAAGAATTTGGCAGTACCGTTGCATTATTTGGCGAAAAATTAGCTGAAAACAAGTACAAACTTTATGGCTTTTTATGGAAAATAGCAAACAATTTATCATTTCAAAAATAGTAATTTTCTGGAAAACATTTAAATTTTACAAAAGTTGGACAGTACCTTTGTCTTAGTTGGAAAAAGTTAGTTGAAAACAAGTATACTCTTCACGGGTCTATTTGAAGCAAATAACAAAATTATTTTATATCTTAAAAACTCAACAAATATCTCGGGAACAAGAGGATACAAAAATTAAATAGAAACGTTGCCTTAATTGGAAAAAAGTTAGCCGAAAGAGGTTACAAGAATTTGGCAGCACCGTGGCATTATTTGGCAAAAAATTAGCTGAAAACGAGTACAAACTTTATGGCTTTTTATGGAAAATAGCAAACTTAATTTATCATTTCAAAAATAGTAATTTTCTGGAAAACATTTAAATTTTACAAAAGTTGGACAGTACCTTTGTCTTAGTTGGAAAAAGTTAGTTGAAAACAAGTATATACTTCATGGGTCTATTTGAAGCAAATAACAAAATTATTTTATATCTTAAAAACTCAACAAATATCTCGGGAACAAGAGGATACAAAAATTAAATAGAAACGTTGCCTTAATTGGAAAAAAGTTAGCCGAAAGAGGTTACAAGAATTTGGCAGCACCGTGGCATTATTTGGCAAAAAATTAGCTGAAAACGAGTACAAACTTTATGGCTTTTTATAGAAAATAGCAAACTTAATTTATCTTTTCAAAAATAGTAATTTTCTGGAAAACATTTAAATATTACAAAAGTTGGACAGTACCTTTGTCTTAGTTGGAAAAAGTTAGTTGAAAACTATATACTCTTCATGGGTCTATTTGAAGCAAATAACAAAATTATTTTATAACTTAAAAACTCAACAAATATCTCGGGAACAAGAGGACACAAAAATTAAAGGGAAACGTTGTCTTAATTGAAAAAAAGTTAGCTGAAAGAGGTTACAAGAATTTGGCAGTACCGTTGCATTATTTGGCGAAAAATTAGCTGAAAACAAGTACAAACTTTATGGCTTTTTATGGAAAATAGCAAACTTAATTTATCATTTCAAAAATAGTAATTTTCTGGAAAACATTTTAATTTTACAAAAGTTGGACAGTACCTTTGTCTTAGTTGGAAAAAGTTAGTTGAAAACAAGTATACTCTTCATGGGTCTATTTGAAACAAATAACAAAATTATTTTATATCTTAAAAACTCAACAAATATCTCGGGAACAAGAGGATACAAAAATTAAAGAGAAACGTTGTCTTAATTGGAAAAAAGTTAGCCGAAAGAGGTTACAAGAATTTGGCAGCACCGTTGCATTATTTGGCAAAAAAATAGCTGAAAACGAGTACAAACTTTATGGCTTTTTATGGAAAATAGCAAACTTAATTTATCATTTCAAAAATAGTAATTTTCTGGAAAACATTTAAATTTTACAAAAGTTGGACAGTACCTTTGTCTTAGTTGGAAAAAGTTAGTTGAAAACAAGTATACACTTCATGGGTCTATTTGAAGCAAATAACAAAATTATTTTATAACTTAAAAACTCAACAAATATCTCGGGAACAAGAGGACACAAAAATTAAAGAGAAACGTTGTCTTAATTGAAAAAAAGTTAGCTGAAAGAGGTTACAAGAATTTGGCAGTACCGTTGCATTATTTGGCGAAAAATTAGCTGAAAACAAGTACAAACTTTATGGCTTTTTATGGAAAATAGCAAACTTAATTTATCATTTCAAAAATAGTAATTTTCTGGAAAACATTTTAATTTTACAAAAGTTGGACAGTACCTTTGTCTTAGTTGGAAAAAGTTAGTTGAAAACAAGTATACTCTTCATGGGTCTATTTGAAACAAATAACAAAATTATTTTATATCTTAAAAACTCAACAAATATCTCGGGAACAAGAGGATACAAAAATTAAATAGAAACGTTGCCTTAATTGGAAAAAAGTTAGCCGAAAGAGGTTACAAGAATTTGGCAGCACCGTTGCATTATTTGGCAAAAAATTAGCTGAAAACGAGTACAAACTTTATGGCTTTTTATCGAAAATAGCAAACTTAATTTATCATTTCAAAAATAGTAATTTTCTGGAAAACATTTAAATTTTACAAAAGTTGGACAGTACCTTTGTCATAGTTGGAAAAAGTTTGTTGAAAACAAGTATACTCTTCATGGGTCTATTTGAAGCAAATAACAAAATTATTTTATATCTTAAAAACTCAACAAATATCTCGGGAACAAGAGGATACAAAAATTAAATAGAAACGTTGCCTTAATTGGAAAAAAGTTAGCCGAAAGAGGTTACAAGAATTTGGCAGCACCGTTGCATTATTTGGCAAAAAATTAGCTGAAAACGAGTACAAACTTTATGGCTTTTTATCGAAAATAGCAAACTTAATTTATCATTTCAAAAATAGTAATTTTCTGGAAAACATTTAAATTTTACAAAAGTTGGACAGTACCTTTGTCTTAGTTGGAAAAAGTTTGTTGAAAACAAGTATACTCTTCACGGGTCTATTTAAAGCAAATAACAAAATTATTTTATTTTATAACTTAAAAACTCAACAAATATCAAAAGTTAGCTGAAAGAGGTTACAAGAATTTGGCAGCACCGTTGCATTATTTGGCGAAAAATTAGCTGAAAACGAGTACAAACTTTATGGCTTTTTATGGAAAATAGCAAACTTAATTTATCATTTAGAAAATAGTAATTTTCTGGAAAACATTTAAATTTTACAAAAGTTGGACAGTACCTTTGTCATAGTTGGAAAAAGTTTGTTGAAAACAAGTATACTCTTCATGGGTCTATTTGAAGCAAATAACAAAATTATTTTATATCTTAAAAACTCAACAAATATCTCGGGAACAAGAGGATACAAAAATTAAATAGAAACGTTGCCTTAATTGGAAAAAAGTTAGCCGAAAGAGGTTACAAGAATTTGGCAGCACCGTTGCATTATTTGGCAAAAAATTAGCTGAAAACGAGTACAAACTTTATGGCTTTTTATCGAAAATAGCAAACTTAATTTATCATTTCAAAAATAGTAATTTTCTGGAAAACATTTAAATTTTACAAAAGTTGGACAGTACCTTTGTCATAGTTGGAAAAAGTTTGTTGAAAACAAGTATACTCTTCATGGGTCTATTTGAAGCAAATAACAAAATTATTTTATATCTTAAAAACTCAACAAATATCTCGGGAACAAGAGGATACAAAAATTAAATAGAAACGTTGCCTTAATTGGAAAAAAGTTAGCCGAAAGAGGTTACAAGAATTTGGCAGCACCGTTGCATTATTTGGCAAAAAATTAGCTGAAAACGAGTACAAACTTTATGGCTTTTTATCGAAAATAGCAAACTTAATTTATCATTTCAAAAATAATAATTTTCTGGAAAACATTTAAATTTTACAAAAGTTGGACAGTACCTTTGTCTTAGTTGGAAAAAGTTTGTTGAAAACAAGTATACTCTTCACGGGTCTATTTAAAGCAAATAACAAAATTATTTTATTTTATAACTTAAAAACTCAACAAATATCAAAAGTTAGCTGAAAGAGGTTACAAGAATTTGGCAGCACCGTTGCATTATTTGGCGAAAAATTAGCTGAAAACGAGTACAAACTTTATGGCTTTTTATGGAAAATAGCAAACTTAATTTATCATTTAGAAAATAGTAATTTTCTGGAAAACATTTAAATTTTACAAAAGTTGGACAGTACCTTTGTCATAGTTGGAAAAAGTTTGTTGAAAACAAGTATACACTTCATGGGTCTATTTGAAGCAAATAACAACATTATTTTATATCTTAAAAACTCAACAAATATCTCGGGAACAAGAGGATACAAAAATTAAAGAGAAACGTTGTCTTAATTGGAAAAAAGTTAGCTGAAAGAGGTTACAAGAATTTCGCAGCACCATTGCATTATTTGGCGAAAAATTAGATGAAAACGAGTACAAACTTTATGGCTTTTTATGGAAAATAGCAAACTTAATTTATCATTTCAAAAATAGTCATTTTCTGGAAAACATTTAAATTTTACAAAAGTTGGACAGTACCTTTGTCTTAGTTGGAAAAAGTTAGTTGAAAACAAGTATACTCTTCATGGGTCTATTTGAAGCAAATAACAAAATTATTTTATATCTTAAAAACTCAACAAATATCTCGGGAACAAGAGGATACAAAAATTAAAGAGAAACGTTGTCTTAATTGGAAAAAAGTTAGCTGAAAGAGGTTACAAGGATTCGACATCACCGGTGTCTTAATTAGGGAAAAAGCTTAATTGTGGAAAGAGGTTACAAGAATTCGACACCACCGTTGCCTTATTTCGCAAAACATTAGCTAAAAACGACTACAAACTTTATCGGTTTTTATGGAAATTATCAAACTTATTTTATAATTTCAAAAATAGCAAATTTCTCGAAAACAGTTAAATTTTACGAAAGTTGGATTGTACCCTTAGCTCAGTTGGAAAAAGTTAGCAGAAAACGAGTATGTATACTCTTCATAAGTCTATTTTTTCCAAAATTATTTTATATTGTGAAAATATTAACAAATATCTCAGAAACAGTTAAAGTTTACAAAATCTAAACAGAACTATTGCCTTAATTGGAATGAGCTGGCTGAAAACGAATACTTCATGTGTCTATTAGGGAAAGTAACAAATATTTGGGACTATTCGGGAAAAAAAAAAAAACAACTTATTTTATATTTTTAAAACAACAAATATCTCGGAAACAATTAAAAGTTACAAATATTTGACAGATCTGGTGCTTCAGTTGTTAAAAGGTAGCTGAAAGCGAGTACAAACTTCATGAGACTATAAGGAAAAATAACAAATTTGAAATATGACGAATATCTCGAGAATTATTAAAGGTTACACAAATTCGACAGGACCGGTGCTTAAATTGGAAAAAATTAACTGGGAACGACAAAAACTTCATGAGTCTATTTTATATTTAAAAAGAAAATAAGAAATATCTCGACAACAGCTAAAGGTTACAAAAATTCCACAGAACCGTTGTCTTAGTTGGAAAAAGTTAGCTGGAAACCAATACAAACTTCTTGGGTCTATTTTATATTTCGAAAAAAATTACAAAAATCTCGACAACAGTTAGAGGTTACAAAAATTCGACAGGACCGTTGCTTAAGTTGGAAAAACTTACCTGAACGTGAGTACAAACTTTATGGGTCAATAAAGAAAATAACAAACTTACTTTGTAACTTGGAAATGACAAATATCTCGAGAACTGTTGGAGGTTACAAAAATTAAACAGAACCGTTGTCTTAGCAGGAAAAAGTTAGCTGGAAACGAAAAGAAACTTCATATCTTTAAAAAGAAAACAATTATCTCATAAACAGAGATTACAAACATTCGACAGGTACATTGCTTCAGTTGAGTTCAGTTAAACAGCTCAGAAATGAATGAAAGAAAAACTGATCATATTGACAAAAATGTGCTCTTGTATGCCCTTGAAGACAAGTCATTACCAATTTAAGTTCTCAACAGTCGTTTTTTATAAAACTTAGTGTTGAGCACCTTTTTTAATAAAAATTAAATTATTAACTCGGCATGGTAATTTCTCTTAATTCAATTTTAATGCCTATAATTTTTCATGTTAATGCCTGTCACCTGGGTAGTATTTTAATAATTTAATCTCCAATATGTATGCATATTACGTAGGCAAGAACAAATATGAATAATGCAATGTGGTTGGAAATGGTGGAAAAAGCTGCGACGGCATAAAAACCGTGTAATGGATGTCTAGGTAAACGTTGCAAGATTGAATCGTCCTTTAATCTATCAATTATTTGTATGTTTAATTAGCTACCTGTAGTGATCAAGAAGCTCTAGGTGTCAAGCTTTGAGAACTGCTTACTCTCTCTCACTTCTCTCACTGCTTCTTCACTATTCACTTTCTTTCTATCTCTCTTCAAACCAAACTCTGACAATAAATTTAATCTTTAAAGTTTTTTTCATCTTTTTTAGGTGCAACGTCGAAACGTACTTAATTGCTCGCATCATAAATATCGCAACATTTAATGAAATCAATATATCACGACTTGAAATAAATATCGTGTGCGTGCGCGTAGAGAGCTTTCGCAATAAATATAAATAATTGCGATCCTAACAACAACATCTCGACTCTGAAGGCGAAATTATTAATTATCGGGCCGAAGAAGTCCGCTGATTATTTTTGCCAAATACGGAAGTTCCTTCTCGATGGACGTTATTATTGATATATAAGCTCCTGCAGCAATAGGTCAACAGACGTCAGATATGTACACTATTCCAACAATTATTAACCTAAAGTTTGTAGAACAGGGCTTAGAATGAAAACAATTAAATCAAAACACAAATGTTTAAAGCAGTAAGGCAACAGAGGAAAGACGAGCCTTTATAGTTTACCAAATTGTCAAATAACCTTTTAACTCGGTACAAAGTGGTAAAACTAACGTCCCGACAGCTCGCCCGGCCCCGGCTTGTTACCATTTTCCGCAGGGGAGAGTTCCCTTGAATCGGACAATTTTATCGGGATGGCTCTAGCGGCTAAGTGTTTCATCATTTAATTGAAATATTTATGTAACAACTTGTCAGAATATCACCAGATTTTTTTTGCAAATGCCAAAAGGTTTTACGACTTTTTTAAAAAAGGTTTACGACCGTTTTTAAAAAAAAGCTCTTTAGAGGTTAATTCCATTCGAATTGAGTTTGTTATGTTCTCAGGGGATTGCAAACGTGCCATTCCGATCAAAAACAGTAAAAAAAAGAAATCTGTTTTTTTTTTTAAAATCTCCAAATGGGGAATATTACGACTTTTTTCTCAGTTCTCAATTTTGACCGCCTGTAACTTGAGAACGCCTGCACCGATTAGAGTGAATCGAACTGTGTTGTCCTCTTCTTGATGTCCTCTTTCACCTCCCACCATCGGAAGTTCCGTTGGTGCAATATTTCCGGAGATAGACCCCTTTGGAGGTCTATTTTTAGGCACTTTTAGAATCGGTTTTTGGACCATTTTTAAAAAAAAGCTCTTTAGAGGTTAATTCCATTCGAATTGAGTTTGTTATGTTCTCAGGGGATTGCAAACGTGCCATTCCGATCAAAAACAGTAAAAAAAAGAAATCTGAATTTTTTTTGAAAATCTACAAAGGGGGGGGGGTATTACGACTTTTTTCTCAGTTCTCAATTTTGACCGCCTGTAACTTGAGAACGCTTGCACCGATTAGAGTGAATCCTACTGTGTTGTCCTCTTCTTGATGTCCTCTTTCACCTCCCACCATCGGAAGTTCCGTAGGTGCAATATTTCCGGAAATAGACCCCCTCGGAAGTCGATTTTTAGACGCTTTTAGAATCGGTTTATGAACCATTTTTAAAAAAAACTTTTTAGAGGTTAATTCCATTCGAATTGAGTTTGTTATGTTCTCAGGGGATTCCAAACGTGCCATACAAATGAAAAAAAATAAAAAAAAAAAATTCCGAATTTTTTTTTTGAAAATCTCCAAAGGGGGGGGTATTACGACTTTTTTCTCAATTCTCAATTTTGACCGCCTGTAACTTGAGAACGCCTGCACCGATTAGAGTGAATCCAACTGTGTTGTCCTCTTCTTGATGTCCTCTTTCACCTCCCACCATCGGAAGTTCCGTAGGTGCAATATTTCCGGAAATAGACCCCTTCTGAGATCGATTTTGAAGCACTTTTAGAATCGGTTTTTGGAACATTTTTAAAAAAAAACTCTTTAGAGGTTAATTCCATTCGAATTGAGTTTGTTATGTTTTCAGGGGATTGCAAACGTGACATTCTGATCAAAAACGGGAAAAAAAAAATTCTGAATTTTTTTTGAAAATCTCCAAAGGGGGGGGGTATTACGACTTTTTTCTCAATTCTCAATTTTGACCGCGTGTAACTTGAGAACGCCTGCACCGATTAGAGTGAATCCAACTGTGTTGTCCTCTTCTTGATGTCCTCTTTCACCTCACACCATCGGAAGTTCCGTAGGTGCAATATTTCCGGAGATAGATCCCTTCGGAGGTCGATTTTTAGGCACTTTTAGAATCGGTTTTTGGACCATTTTTAAAAAAAAGCTCTTTAGAGGTTAATTCCATTCGAATTGAGTTTGTTATGTTCTCAGAGGATTGCAAACGTGACATTCCGATCAAAAACGGTAAAAAAAAAATTCTGAATTTTTTTTGAAAATCTCCAAAGGGGGGGGGGGGTATTACGACTTTTTTCTCAATTCTCAATTTTGACCGCCTGTAACTTGAGAACGCCTGCACCGATTAGAGTGAATCGAACTGTGTTGTCCTCTTCTTGATGTCCTCTTTCACCTCCCACCGTCGGAAGTTCCGTTGGTGCAATATTTCCGGGGATAGACCCCTTTGGAGGTCGATTTTTAGGCACTTTTAGAATCGGTTTTTGGACCATTTTTAAAAAAAAGCTCTTTAGAGGTTAATTCCATTCGAATTGAGTTAGTTATGTTCTCAGGGGATTGCAAACGTGCCATTCCGATCAAAAACAGTAAAAAAAAGAAATCTGAAATTTTTTTGAAAATCTACAAAGGGGGGGGGGGGTATTACGACTTTTTTCTCAGTTCTCAATTTTGACCGCCTGTAACTTGAGAACGCCTGCACCGATTAGAGTGAATCCAACTATGTTGTCCTCTTCTTGATGTCCTCTTTCACCTCCCACCATCGGAAGTTCCATAAGTGCAATATTTTCGGAGATAGGCCCCTTCTGAGATCGATTTTGAAGCACTTTTAGAATCGGTTTTTGGACCATTTTAAAAAAAAAGCTCTTTAGAGGTTAATTCCATTCGCATTGAGTTTGTTATGTTCTCAGGGGATTGCAAACGTGCCATTGCGATCAAAAACAGCAAAAAAAAATCCGATTTTTTTTTTTGAAAATCTCCAGAGGGGGGGATATTACGACTTTTTTCTCAATTCTCAAATTTGACCGCCTGTAACTTGAGATCGCCTGGACCGATTAGAGTGAATCCAACTGTGTTGTCCTCTTCTTGATGTCCTCTTTCACCTCCCACCATCGGAAGTTCCGTAGGTGCAATATTTCCGGAGATAGACCCCTTCGGAGGTCGATTTTAGGCACTTTTAGAATCGGTTTTTGGACCATTTTGAAAAAAAAAGCTCTTTAGAGGTTAATTCCATTCGCATTGAGTTTGTTATGTTCTCAGGGGATTGCAAACGTGCCATTGCGATCAAAAACAGCAAAAAAAAATCCGATTTTTTTTTTAAAATCTCCAGAGGGGGGGATATTACGACTTTTTTCTCAATTCTCAAATTTGACCGCCTGTAACTTGAGATCGCCTGGACCGATTAGAGTGAATCCAACTGTGTTGTCCTCTTCTTGATGTCCTCTTTCACCTCCCACTATCGGAAGTTCCGTAGGTGCAATATTTCCGGAGATAGACCCCTTCGGAGGTCGATTTTTAGGCACTTTTAAAATTGGTTTTTAGACCATTTTTAAAAAACCTCTTTAGAGGTTAATTCCATTCGAATTGAGTTTATTACGTTCTCAGGGGATTGCAAACGTGCCATTCCGATCAAACACAGCAAAAGAAAATCCGATTTTTTTTTGAAAATCTCCAAAGAGGGGGTATTACGACTTTTTTCTCAATTCTCAATTTTGACCGCGTGCAACTTGAGAACGTCTGCACCGATTAGAGTGAATCCAACTGTATTGTCCTCTTCTTGATGTCCTCTTTGACCTCCCACCATCGGAAGTTCCGTAGGTGCAATGTTTCCGGAAATAGACCCCCTCGGAAGTCGATTTTTAGACGCTTTTAGAATCGGTTTATGAACCATTTTTAAAAAAACCTTTTTAGAGGTTAATTCCATTCGAATTGAATTTGTTATGTTCTCAGGAGATTGCAAACGTGCCATTCCGATCAAAAACGGTAAAAAAAAAATTCTTAAATTTTTTTGAAAATCTCCAAAGGGGACGACTTTTTTCTCAATTCTCAATTTTGACCGCCTGTAACTTGAGAACGCCTGCATCGATTAGAGTGAATCCAACTGTGTTGTCCTCTTCTTGATGTCCTCTTTGACCTCCCACTATCGGAAGTTCTGTAGATGCAATATTTCCGGAGATAGATCCCTTCGGAGGTCGATTTTTAGGCACTTTTATAATCGGTTTTTTGACCATTTTTAAAAAACTCTTTAGAGGTTAATTGTATTCGAATTCAGTTTGTTGATTTCTTCTTTTTTTCTCAATTTCCAACTTTGACTTCCTGATTTTATAGATTTTAGTGGTGGTAACCAAATGATAGAATAGATGAGCAATACGTTTCTTCAGGAGTAAATATGAACCTGAATGAGAATGTCAACCACTTATTGCCACACTTGCCTCCCTTTAATAGGAACATATTTATTTATTGCTCTCCGATAAGAATGGAGTAGTAAATACACACATGAATGAATATTGGGTTCAATAATTTAATATCTAATGCATATAAATTAATACTTTGGCGGTCATATATCACAATAATCAAGCTGTTCCCATCTGGGAGTCACAATAAATTCTGCTTCCATATATAATAGGTAATATAACATAACTAGCAGGTATTTAAAAATATAAAGGTCATCTAATATCTGTGAACAATTTCTCCACAAGTATTATGATACGCAAAATGCGTATATTAAGATGAAAAATCCTGCGTGAAAGTGGTCAATAAATTTTCGTTTCGGACAAGAACACGGCATTTAATTGGATAATTCGGACTGGAAAGCGTCAAATTATGAGCCCTTCACCTGATTTTTCATACGAGTCTAATTAAAATGGCCGGGCATTTACGTTTTACATGCATATTTATTTATTGAAACAGAGCCAGATTCTTGCGATAATAAATACCTTAAGAAGTCATCAACTCGGCCAATTGGCATTAAGGGTACCATTGCTGTCGGCGTAAATAATGCTGGTAATTTGCCCGTAACCATCTTTAATTCGGGCTGAAAGTAATTGGCCTTAAAGGGGTCATCTGCAAGAAAAATGTATTTAAAGCAGAGGGGAATTTCTGATGAGAGTCGGTACACCATGAAATCTACATAAATTTGAATAGTCCGCCGTTTTTGGCCAGTGCGGATTGAACAATAACTCACACCTTGGGCAACATGATTTAAAACTAGATTCTAATGGAAAAGTAACATTATTTATGTCGAATATTAGGCATGCGCATATAATTAGCATCACGATTACCTCCTCAATCATCTGTGCCTCGAAAACACATAGTCGTTGCTTCACAATGTAATTAGCATTGCGGTGGATGCACAAGAACGTATTTGTGTTAATTCGGGTCTTTGTTTGTGGAATGTGTTAACAGAGAAACAATACCTCGGGTAATTTTTGTTCAAACAGTCTCTAAACCAGGTGTTTTTCTTGGGCTTGTTTTCGCTTTGGATTAGTGTGTCATATGAGGTGTGAGTTTTCATCGTTTTGGTCTGTTTTGTAACTTTTGTTTCTTCAAGATGACATCACCTCAAATGTTAATACGATTTTAACAAAACAATAAGAATCATCCCAAATGATTTTTTAAAAATTATTTATTGAGCATTAAATCAGCTAAGATTAGAATAAGTGAGTGCTTAACTCACAACTTTTATTAGAAAATGCATAAATTAATTTCTCTTTAAAACTTGTCCGCGAGAATTATAGTACGTGTGAGAACAAATCCTTAAATTAGTAAAGATTAAAGTAAGTGAGGGCTTAACGTAAGGGGATTTAAACCAAAACTTTTATTAAGAAAAAACGCATTAATTAATTATTGTTTAAATTACACCTTCAAATCAAATCAGTGAGGATTTTAGCAGGTGAAAACAAACCCTAAATAAGTAAAAATTAAACTTGGTAAGTGCTTCATTTAAGGAAATTTAAATAAAAACTTTTATTAAGAAACCTATTAATTAATTATTGTTTAAATGACACTCTTTAAGTCATATCGGTGTCGATAATAACAACTGAGAAAAAACGCTTAAAAATATTAAAAATTAAAGTAAGTGAATGCTTAATGTAAGGGGATTTGTAGCAAACCGGTTATTAAAAAACGCATTAATTAATTACTACTTAATTGACACTCATTGCAGCAATAGTAACAGTCATTTCAGTAATAGTGAGGAGTACAAGTGCAAACCAAATAATTGAGGATTAAAGTAAGTGAGGATAAACTTTTAAATCTAATGAGAGCGCTCACAGCTAGGGCCATACTTTTAAACACATGAATTTTAGTGAGCATTAAATTAAGTGAGGACAGTATTTAAAGTGCATTCAGCAATTTAAATGAACGAGGGTTCAATTCAATTTTGAAGTTTTAAATACCATCTCACAATGTATATCACGAGGATTGCAGTAAGACGGCGGACAAATTTTGAAATCATATTACGCAAATTAAATTTTTGAGGATTTTAATTATTAAAATTAAACTTAAAATACTTGGGGTGAAAATAAAATGAGGATAAATTCTTAAATTGGGTTCTGTCAACTTAATAAGTAAGGATTAAAGTAAGGAAAAATTAAATTGTAGATGGTACAAAGTTAATTAAATGAATGCGAATTAAAGTGAGGAGATATTCTTATACCGCGTTCCGGAGTTTCGAAAATCAATGTATTTGAGTTAAAATTAGGAATAAAAGTTTAAATGAGAATTGAAAGAGGTTTAATAGTAAAAAAACTGAGAATAAAAAATGTAAAGAAGCGAGAGCTACAATAATCGTATTCTATAAAATTATGTAATAAAGATTAAATTAAGTGAGGATAAGATCCTAAATGTGATCTGCAATTTAAAATAATGAGGGTTAATATGAATTTTAAGTTTTAAATCGCACTTTGTGATGAGAGAGTGGGTGCTTAATGAAGGGGCATTTAAAGCAAGCCGGTTATTAAGAAAACACATTAATTAATTATTGTTTAAATGGCACTCTTTAAATCATATCGGTGAGGATTATAATAAGTGAGAAAAGCCCTTAAATTATCCAAATTTCAAGTAAGTGAGTGCTTAGTATAAGGATATTTAAAGCAAACCGGTAGTTAAAAAAACGCATTATTTAATTATTGTTTAATTGACACCCTTTAAATCATATCAGTGAGGATTATAGTATGCGACAACAAACCCTTACATCAGTAAAGTATCAAGTGAGTGCTTAATGTAAGAAAATTTAAATAAAAATTCTTAGTAGTAAAACGCATTAATTTATCAGGATTAAAAGACCACTCTATTCAATTTTTCTCAGTGAGAATTATAGTAAGTGAGAATCTTAACGTAAGGAGATTAAACCAAAACTTTTAATAAGAAAAGGCATTAATGAGTTAATGTTTAAATGCCAGTTCTTTAAATCATATTAGTGAAGATTATTTTAAATGCTTAACGTAAAGGGATTTAAATCAAAACTTTAGTTATAAGTTATAATAAATAAGAAAAAACGAATTAATTAATTACTGTTTAAATTACACTCTTTAAATCACATTGGTGAATATCATAATTAGCAAAAATTTAAGTAAATAAGTGCTTAATGCAACAGTAAATCCTGTTGCAAATCAAAAATTTTATTAAAAAACGCATTAAATAATTAGAGTTTAATTAGAGTTTAATTAACACTTATCAAATCATATCGATGAGGTTTATAATAAGTGAGAAATCCCTTAAAATATCAAAAATTAAAGTAAGTGAATGCTTAATATAAAGGAACGTAAAGTAAACCGATTATTAAAAAAAAACGCATTTATTAATTAATGTTTAATTGACACTCCTTAAATTATATCAGTGAGAATTATAGTAAGTCAGATTCTGAACGTAAGAAAATTTAAACCAAAGCTTTTATTAAGAAAAGGCATTAATTAATTAGTGTTTAAATGACCCTTCTTTAAATCATATCAGTCAAGATTGTAGTAAATGAAAACAAACCCTTAAATCAGTAAAGATTAAAGTAAATAAATGCTTATTGTAAGGGGATTTAAATCAAATTTTTCATTAAGAAAAAAACGCATTATTTAACTAGTGCTTAAATTACAGTCTTTAATGTGACGATTATAACAGGTGAAAACAAGGATGGAAGCAGTGAGAGGTTCAATAATTAGAGCCAAATTTTTAAGTCGCACTCTACACATTATACCAGTGAGGATTAAATTAAGTGAGGGCACAATTAAAACTTAACAAAGATATTGCATTATGCAAAGTGTATTAATGATTATTGCAGTAATAGTGAGGAGTAAAAGCGAAAATGAAAAAATTGAAGAGGAAAATAAGTGAGGATAAACTTTTAAATCTGATGAGAGCTGTCACAGCTAGGGCCATACTTTTAAACACATGAAACTAGTGAGCATTAAATTAAGTGAGGACAATATTTAAAGTTCATTCAGCAATTTTAATGAATGAGGGTTACAGTGAATTACGAGATTTCAAATAGCACCTCACAATGTATATTACGAAGATTGCAGTAAGACGGCGGATAAATTTTGAAATCATAATATGGAAATTACATTTTTGAGGATTTTAATTATTAAAATTAAAATTAAAATACTTGAGGAGAGAATAAAGTGAGAATAAACTCTTAAATTGGGGTCTGTCGACTTAATAAGTAAGGATTAAAGTAGGGAAAAATAAAATTGTAGATGGTACAAAGTTAATTAAATGAATGGGAATTAAAGTGAGGAGATATTCTTATACCGCGTTCCGGAGTTTTGAAAATCAATGTATTCGAGTTAAAATTAGGATTAAAAGTTTAAATGAGAATTGAAAGAGGTTTAATAGTAAAAAAATGTAAAGAAGCGAGAGCTACAATAATCGTATTATATAAAATTAATTAATAAAGATTAAATTAAGTGAGAATAAGATCCTAAATGTGATCTGCAATTTAAATTATTGAGGGTTAAAGTGAATTTTAAGTTTTAAATCGCACTTTTTAGTGCGAAGTTATAAGGCTTTAAATTTTATTTAAAATTATACTTAGGAGAAGTGGGTGCTTAATGAAAGGGGATTTGAAGCAAACCGGTTATTAAAAAAAAACCTTAATTAATTAGTGTTTAATTGACACTCTTTAAATCATATCAGTGAGAATTATAATATGTCACAACAAACCTTTAAATCAGTAACTATTAAAGTAAGTGAATGCTGAATATTAGAGGATTTAAATCAAAACTTTTATTAAAAACGGATTAATTCATTATTGTTTAATTGACACCTTTTAAATCATATGGGTGAGGATTATAGTAAGTGAGAAAAAAACCTTAAATTAACAAAAATTAAAGTACGTGAATTATTAATGTAAGGGGATTTAAAGCAAACCGTTTATTAAAAAAAACGCATTTATTCATTACTGTTTAATTAACACTCTTTAAATTATATTAGTGACGATTACAGTATGTGACAACGAACCCTTAAATCAATAAAGAATAAAGTAACTGAGCGCTTAATGTAAGAAGATTTAAATCAAAATTCTTGGTAAAAAAATACCATAATTTATCAGGGTTTAAAGAACATTATTTAAATTATTTCAGTGAGAATTATAATAAGTGAGAATCTTAACACAAGAAGATTTAAAACAAAACTTTTATGAAGAAAACGCATTAATTAATTAGTGTTTAAATGACACTTCTTTAAATCATATCAGAGAAGATTTTATTAAATGAAAACAAACAATCAGTAAAGGTTAAAGTAAGTGAGTTTTTAATATAGGGGGATTTAAATTAAAACCTTTATTAAGAAAAACGCATTAATTAATTATAGTTTAAATAACATTATTTAGTTTTAGTAAGTAAGAATAAATCCTTAAAACAGTCAACATGAAAGTGCGCGAATGCTTAATGTCGTGATATCTATAACAAAATTTTATTAATAAAACGCATTAATTAATTACTGTTAATTGTCACTCTTTAAATTATATCTGTGATGATTATAGTAAAACTCTTTAATCGGGTGAAAGCAGTGAGAGGTTCAATAATTACAGCCAAATTTTTAAGTCGCACTCTACACATTATACCAGTGAAGGTCAAATTAAGTGAGGACAATTAAAACTAAACAAAGATATTGCATTTTGCAATATATATTAATGATTATTGCAGTAATAATTGCAGGATTAAAGTAAGTGAGGGTAAATTTTTAAATCGGATGACAGCGGTGAGAGCTAGGGCCAAACTTTCAAACACATTAAATTAGTGAGGAGTAAATTAAATGAGGACTAGATTTAAAGTGCAATCAGCAATTTTAATGAATAGGTTTAAATTGAATTACGAGGTTTCAAAAACAATCTTACAATGTATATCACGAGGATTGCAGGAAGACGGCGGACAAATTTTCAATTCATACCATGCAAATAAAATTTTTGAGGGTTTTAATTATTCAAATTAAAATTAAAATACTTGAAGTGAAAATAAAGTGAGGATAAGCTCTTAAATCGGATTCTCGCAACTTAATAACTAAGGAAAAATAAATTTGTAAATGGTACAAAGTTAAAGCGAATTAAAGTGAAGAGATATTCTTATATTGCGTACCGGAAATAAAGGATTTAAATGATCATTGAAAAAATTTTAGTAGTACAAAAACTAAGAATTGAAATGTAGATAAGCAAGAGCTAAAATAACTAGCGACAAACTGATATAGTACCCTATAAAATTAATTAATAAAGATTAAATTAAGTGAGGATTAACTCCTCACTTAATTTAATCAAAACTTTAAACGAATGATAGTGGTGAGCGGTACAATACTTAGAGCCAAATTTTTAAGTTGCACTCTACACATTATACCAGTGAGGATTAAATTAAGTGAGGGTACAATTTAAAACGCTAATCTACAAATTAAATGAATAAAGATTAAAACTAAACAACGATTTTGCATTTTGCAAAGTATATTAGTGATCATTGCAATAATAGTGAGGAGTAAAAATGCAAATCAAATAATTAAGGGTTAAATTAAGTGAGGATAAACTTTTAAATCGGATGAGAGCGATGAGAGCTACAATACTAGGACCAATCTTCTAAACACATGAACTTAGTGAGGATTAAATTATGTGAGGGCACAATTTAAAACGTTAATCTAGAAATTAAATAAATGAAGATTAAAACTAAACAAAGATTTTGGAAAGTATATTAGTGATCATTGCAGTAATAGTGCGGATGAAAAGTGCAAACCAAATAATTGAAGAATAAAGTAAGTCATATAGACTTTTAAATCGGATGAAAGTGGTGAAAGTTACAGTACTAGGGCCAAACCTTAAAACATATGAAATTAGTGATAGTCAAATTGAATGAGGGTCAAATTGAATCGTGGAGTTTTAAATAGTATCTCATAATGTATATCATGAGGATTGCAGTAAGACGGCGAACAAATTTTGAAATCATACTAAGCAAATAAAATTTTTTAGGATTTCAATTATTAAAAATAAAATTGAAATTCTTCAGGTGAAAATAAAGTGTTGAAGCTGAACTCTCAAATCTTAAATCGGCTTTTGTCATTTAATTTGTAATAAAATTAAGTGATTTTAAATGTAGTCTATAATTTGGATAAAAGAAGGTTAAAGTAAATTACATAGTTTTGAATAGCATTTCGAGAATTAAATCATTGCGTATTGCAGTTAAAGTGCAATCTATTTTTTTAATCTGCAAAACAATTAATAAAATAGTAAAATGAAAACGAAGTTAATAAATTAATAAAAACTATAAAAACCAGTAAAGTAGAAGTAGTGAGAATTAAGGTATCTAATCGGAATATATTTTTAAATCGCACTGTGTAAATTAAATTAGTGAGGAATAAGTTAAGTGAGGACAAAATTTCATGTATGTTTGGTAATTTTATTGATGTGTGTTGTGTAATTTTATTGACACGGTTTTAAATTGTCTGCTACAAATTTTATCAGTATAGAGGGGATATAGTGAGGAGATAGTGAGGATGATATAGAAGATAAAAGTGAGGATGGTTGTTTAGATCACAATCTGCAAATGAAATAAGTGAGGAATTAAAGTGAGATTGAATTTAATTACTACTTTTTTTTCTTCCATTAAATTCATTTTACAGATGTTGAGGTCAGTTAATACTCAAAGTTAGCCAGTGTTACGTCAATATTAAGTTTGTTAATAATACAGTCCACCTGGAGTGAGTTAAAATCAGGTGCAGTAATAATTAGGCCCTAAAACATTCTTGTAAATTAGAAACATGAATAATTCCTTCTCTAAGCTAATTATGAGCAAATACCAGCATTTGCCCAACTAATTACACGAAATGAGTACGTTGTCACATTTGCATACGTAATTTAGTGTACGGCTTTTGTTTTTTCGGAGCTTTTCCCAGAAACTGGTTCCTTTAAAATGTAAATGCGTCTTGATAAGTGGCTGAGGAATTTTTCCCAAGTGTAGAGTTTTCCGTTCAATACTCGAGAAATATTGATTAGCCATCAGCCCGACTGACTAAACCCGTTACTCGCTCGGGCTTAACAGGATCTTTTCGCAACACTAACTAACTATTTCCCATTTCCAATTTGCAAGCCGATTATAATAATTATTACTATTGTTATTATAATTCGCCTCCTATCTATAAAGCAATTAGGAAAATGCAAACTAGCTGACACCTGGGAGTTATTTATGGCCCCTCTCTGTTTCAGGCAAAATCTAAACAAACAATTATAGTAATAATTTATTAAAAGGTTAATAGTCGTTAGTTCTCAGACTGTCGAAAGTTTTTTAAATCCACCACCTTCATTAATTAGTTCTTGCTTCGACATTTGATAGCCGAAGTCTACCGATGGTGTGATCTAATTGGGTCCGGGATTGAGAGTGAAACAAGCCACCTTGTGTTCCACCTGCTGAATAATAAAAGCGTTTGCTAATGAGTGTGTTCAGTGGACACCTACCTGCAAAAAATCGATTTGTCAGGCCGTGATTTGGTGTAAATTTTTCGTTGTGGTAGGATCCGGTCCGTAGACATATGCAAAACACCATTATTGTGTCAATGAAACTGCATAATGAACGATTCGTAGTAATGCTGGTCAGTGGTGCCCACTTGAAAAAAACATAATTTTATGCTTGTCAGAAATCTAATTCTTTATCTCGATTTCTGTCACATCTATTACGAGGACTATAATATAACTTGTTCACTTACTTTGCCATCCCTGTTCCTTTGTAATTTTCAGTTTTTTATACCTATCTCCTTTCAGCAAATGTTGAGAAGATATGCTGAAAAGTCATTTTGAGCCCCAACTTGATGTCTATTATAAGTGAAGGTCCTATATCTACCCTACATACCGAGTGGCGCAATAATGCGACAAAGTCTCATATTGTTATTATCTTTTATGTTTCGAAAAAACTTTTTATATGAAAGTTGTTCATGATGATCAGGTTTATATTTTAAAAATCCTTGTTTTGCGTAAGCACGGGCCAAAACAATTTTTTCGTTATTTCAAGTAGAACACCCTGTATATTTTTACACAGTTAGATTCCTCGTAAAATTCTACATGTGGATCAATTTTTAGTTTTGCAAAAAAAAGCGACATTTGAATTCTTTAACTACTCGCTCCTTATAAGACTCGGAAGGCTTTCACGGTCGGTTAAAATACAATCTAAAGTGTTTTTCGGGGATTGAAGCCGTGGTCCAATGGAATGTTTTCTCGACGTTTTGTCTACACGTGCGGCAGGCATTATCAAAGGCGATGAGGCAACGAGCGAAGTGAACTCTCATGCTTTCCGACGTTGACTGAATCGACTGTGGTAAGCTCCGTGGTATTTATTCCCCCACCGTCGCGCCGCAGAGGAGGGACTGGGGTGGGGGCAGTGGTGGCACGAGGTTTCGGCGCACTTGAAGTATGTCGTAGAACTCACATACATCACAAACGTAATTTCCACCTTCCTGTTGAAATTGTTGTCGTGTTTAAAGATCTCAATGGCCTCTCTCGCTAGGCTCGGATAGAAACGCTGCAATTGATACATCCGATCTCAGAGTTAATCAACAACTCTCAGTTAATCAACAGAGCTTGAAATCGGCCAAAGACCGCAGAGGTCCCCTATTGGCACCCGAAGTTTACCGAGTTCCATGCAGCTGTGGCTCGGTATACATGGGCACTACAAAACGACGTGTCAACACGAGAATTACAGAACACAAGAGGTGGCAGGCTGGGACAAACACAAGGGTCAGCAGTAGCAGAGCACAATCTCTCCAGTCACGACCTTTTCAACGAGATGGATATCTTAATTCAATCGCAGCGTTTCTATCGGAAACTAACGAGAGAAGCCATTAGGATTTTTAAACACGACAACAATTTTAACAGGAAGGAGGAAATTACATTTCTAAATGCAGACTGAAAGCGAGTTCTACGGCATACTTCAAGCCCCCACCCCAGTCCCTCCACTGCAGCGCCACGACGGGGGTATAAGTACTACGGAGCTCACCACAGTCGAATCAGTCAACGTCGGAAAGCATGAGAGATCACTTCGCTCGTTGCCTCATCGCATTTGATAATGTCTGTCGCAGCTGTAGACGAAACGATAGAAAGAAATTCCATTGAACCATGGCTTCAAAGTCCGAATAACACTTTAGATTTTTTTCGCTCATTTTTGCGCTATCAATTTTTTCATTATTTTTTTATTGCTTTGTCTTACTTTTTAACATTTCTAGTTTATTATTCTCTACAATTTTGGGGTCTGTCAAATCTGCTTTTGTTGCTTAACTTTAAAAAACAACAGTTTTTTTTTACTTTCGTAGGTTCAATCGAATTTTGGTTTTCCGACTCTTTGATTCCATGTTTTGTTTGCTATTTCATTTTTTATTTTTCTTGGCTATGGAACATTTAATACTTTTTTGTTTATCGTTGCTTTTTAATTTTTAAAATAATTTTGTGACCGTTATAAACTGTTTTAGATTGAATTTGTTGCTAAGTTTTCTCTTTTTCTTAGTTTTATTTCCTTTTTTTTATAAACAAGCCTTTTTAAATAGATAAGTAAATAGGTAGGTAGGTAGTATATTGCCTCATGCATCAGTTATTCCAACTGAATCAATTTTTGGTTTTATCAGACAATTTTTTAGGTTTTAACAGCGATTTATTTTCCAGTTTGTCGGCTTTTTTTGTCAATTTAATTCTTTTACTTCTACTCGTTCATTTTAGCGCTTTCTAATTTTTCATTATTTTGTTTGCTTAAAAAAATCACTACCTTGAATTCCATTTACTTTCTACTCCAATTTGAAGCTTTTTTGGGTTTCTAACACCTTTTGAAACTTTTTAAGGCCTTTAATGCTAATTTTAAGCAGTTGTTGAGAGTCTTTAAGCTAGCTTTTTCTGCAGTTTTAACAAATTTTTCATATTTTTGTATAAAACTGTTTTTTTTTTAGTTTTATTAACTTTACTCTCGATTAAAAGCCGTTTTTGCCTTTTAAGGTCTGATAAATATTTTGTACTTGGTTACTTTCAACGATTTGACCCTTTAAGTGATCAATCATTTTCAGCAACTTTTTGCAACTCTTAACAGTTTCCACTGTTAAAAACTATGTTTTTGGTACCAGTTATTTCAACCGAACCAACTTTTGGCTTTTATCAAAAGTTTATTTAGGTTTAAAAAAACATATATCCAGTTTGTCGACTTTTGTTTAAGTATTTTGATTTCTTTAACTTTACTTGACCACTTTAAGTGCTTTTCACTTTTACACAATTTTTTTTCTTTCAAAAAATCACTGTCGGCTTAAACTTTTCATTTACTTTCTACTCAAATTTGAGGCTTTTTTAATACATTTTTTTAAATTTTTGGGGCTTTATTGCCAATTTTATTCGGTTGGTGAGAGCTTTTACGGTAATTTCTTCAGCAGTTTCGGCATTTTTTTTTATACTTTTAATTATTAAAATATTTTTTGTCAGCTTTATTAACGTACCTTTCAATTAAAAACTTTCCTGCCTTTTAAGGTTTGATATAGATTGTTTTACTTTGCGACTTTTACTTTTATATTGTTGACCTGAGTTTTGGTTTTGCGACTCGTATTTTTATGTTTTGTTCGCTATTTTATTTTTTTCTTGATTCTGGAACGTTTAATTAGTCTTTTTTTTAATGTAGTTTTTTAATTTTTTAAATAATTCTCTTTTTTTAGGTGTTTTTCAATAATTTTATTTTCTTCGTGGTAATTTTGTTTTTTTTTATTTTTTGTTGTTTTTAAATATTTTAAAAGACAACGTGGCTTTTTTAACTAAACATTTATGAATAAGTAAATAGGTAGGTACGTACTGTATTGCCTTAGGTATCAGTTATTCCAACTCAACTAATTTTTGGTTTTTGGATTAAGGATCAAGATCAATAATCAATATTAAATTATCTAGCTTTTTTGCAAAATAGAGGCGATTGGTTGCAAAAAAAGCATGTCGTAGGAAAATTATAGTATTCTACGCGCATGTAATGGCTATTAATCACTTGGATAAAATTACCTCACTTCCTTTCGACATTTATCGCAACCTTCATCCTCGTGAATTATAGCTATTATTAAATGCTCGTTGAATAATATACTAATTTCATGTAGGCCGCGTGTTCAATTACAACTTTTTTTAGATTTTTGGTAATGGTGTGACGGTACCAGCTTTTTATTATTTTAAAAAATTCTAAAAAACAAAAAAAAGTTGCAATTAAACACGCGGCCGACATAAAATAGTATAGTATTCTACCCGCATGTAATACCTATTAATCACTTATCCTCATGTTGTGTTCACTATAAAACTTCATCTAGCAGGCTATGAAATTTTGACAGAAAAGAATGACATAATCAAAATAAATGGACTTTTGTTTCTCCATCCTTTTTTTTTGACGTTTCACAGCCAACTAGATAAAATTTTATAATGAACACCCCGTACTATTTTAAGTAGGCGGCGTGTTCAATTACAACTTTTTTTACTTTTTCGGTAATAGTGTGACACAGTACCAACTTTTTCTTATTTTTTGTAATCCTAAAAAACGAAAAAAAATTGTAATAGAACACGAGGCCTACATAAAAAAGAGTATAGTATTCTACCCGCATGTAATAGCAATTAAGCACTTTGATAAAATTACCTCGCTTGCTTTCGCCATTTATCGCAAACTTCATTCTCGTGAATTATAGCTATTATAACTTGCTCGTTGAATTATATACTATTTTATGTAGGCCGCGAGTTCACTTACCACTTTTTTGTGGTTTTTGGTAATGGTGTAATACAGTACCAAATTTTATTGTTTTAAATAATTCTAAAAAACTAAAAAAAGTTGTAATTAAACAAGCGGCGTACAAGAAATAGTATAGTATTCTACCCGCATATGATAGCTATTAATCACTTTGATCAAATAACCTCTCTTGCTTTCGGCATTCATCGCAACCATCATCCTCGTGAGTTATAGCTATTATTACGTGCTCGTTGAATAATATACTATTTTATGTAGATCGTGTGTTCAATCACAACTTTTTTTTTTTTTGTAATAGTGTGACACAGTACCAACTTTTTATTATTTTAAATAATTCTAAAAACTAAAAAAGTTGTAATTGAACCCGCGGCTTTCAAAAACTAGTATAGTATCCTACTCGCATGTAATAGCTAAATCACCTCACTTGTTTCGGCATTTATTGCAATCTTCATCCTCGTGATTTATAACTATTATTACATGCTCGTTAAATAATATACTATTTTACATAGGCCGCGTGTTCATTTTCAAACTTTTCTAGTTTTTCCAGCTTTTTCTTATTTTAAAAAATTCTAAAAAACTAATAAAAGTTGTAATTGAACGCGCGACCTACATAAAATGGTATAGTATTCTACCCGCATGTGATAGCTATTAATCACTTTAATAAAATTATCTCATTTGTTTTCGGCATTTATCGTAATCTGCTCATCCTCGTGAGTTATGGCTATTATTACATGCTCGTTGAATAATATACTATTTTATGTAGGCCGCGTGTTCAATTACAACTTTTTTTAGTTTTTTCGTATTGGTGTAACACAGTACCAACTTTTTCTTATTTCAAATAACTCTAAAAAACTAAAAAAAGTTGTAACTGATCACGCGGCCTACATAAAATAGTATAGTATTCGACCAGCATCTAACAGTTATTAATCACTTTGATAAAATTACTTCACTTTCTTTCGGCATTTATTGCAACCTTTATCCTCGTGGGTTATAGGTATTATTACATGCTCGTTGAATAATATTTTACCACCGTGTAGGCCTACATAAAATAGTATGGTATTCTTTCCGCATGTAATAGCCATTAATCACTTTGATGTTGCACACACTCACTCTGCTGGTTGAATAATATACTATTTTATGCAGGTTTACATAAATATTGGCCTACATAAACTGGTATAGTATTCTACCCGCATGTAATAGCTGCTAATCACATTAATCAAATTACCTCACTTGCTTTCGGCTTCTATCGCAACGTTCATCCTCGTGAGTTATAGCTATTATTACATGCTCGTTGAATAATAGTTATTAATCACTTTGATCAAATTACCTCACTTGCTATCGGCATTTATCGCAATCTTCATCCTCGTGATTTACATCTATTATTACATGCTCGTTGAATAATATACTATTTTATGTAGGCCGCGTGTTCAGTTACAACTTTTTTTAGTTCTTTGGTAATTGTGGGACACTGTACCAACTTTTTCTTATTTTAAATAATTCTAAAAAAATTGTAATTGAACACGCGGCTCTCAAAAAACAGTATAGTGTTCTACGCGCATGTAATAGCTATTAATCAATTTGATAAAATTACCTCACTTGCTTTCGGCATTTATGGCAACTTTCATCCTCGTGAGTTACAGCCATTATTACATGCTCGTTGAATAATGTACTATTTTATGTAGACCGCGTGTTCAATTACAACTTTTTTTAGATTTTTGGTAATGGTGTGACACAGTACAAGCTTTTCTTTATTTTAAATAATTCTAAAAAACTAAAAAAAGTTGTAATTGAACACGCGACTTACGTAAAATTGTATAGCATTGTGCCTGCATGTAATAGCCATTAATCACTTTGATAAAATTACCTCATTTGGTTTCGGCATTTATCGCAACGTTCATCCTCGTGAGTTATAGCTGTTATTACATGCTCGTTGAATAATATACTATTTTATGTAGGCCGCGTGTTCAATTACAATTTTTGTAGTTTTTTGGTAATTGTGTGACACTGTTCCAACTTTTTCTTATTTTAAATAATTCTAAAAAAGCTAAAAAAATTGTAATTGAACACGAGGCTCTCAAAAAATAGTATAGTGTTCTATCCGCATGCAATAGCTATTAATCACATTAATAAAATTACCTCACTTGCTTTCGGCTTCTATCGCAACCTTCATCCTCGTGAGTTATAGTTATTATTACATGCTTGTTGAACATCATACTATTTTATGCAGCCCGCGTGTTGGCTTACGTAAAATAGTACAATATTCTACCTGCATGTAATAGCTATTAATCACTTTGATAAAATTACCTCATTTGGTTTTGGCATTTATCGCAACGTGCATCCTCGTGAGTTATAGTTATTATTACATGCTCGTTGAATAATATACTATTTTATGTAGGCCGCGTGTTCAGTTACAACTTTTTTTAGTTTTTTGGTAATTGTGTGACACTGTACCAACTTTTTCTTATTTTAAATAATTCTAAAAAAATTGTTATTGAACACGCGGCTCGAAAAACAGTATAGTGTTCTACGCGCATGTAATAGCTATTAACCACTTTGATCAAATAACCTCTCTTGCTTTCGGCATTCATCGCAACCATCATCCTCGTGAGTTATAGCTATTATTACATGCTCGTTGAATAATATACTATTTTATGTAGGCCGCGTGTTCAATTACAATTTTTTTAGTTTTTTCGTAATGGTGTGACACAGTACCAACTTTTTCTTATTTCAAATAACTCTAAAAAACTAAAAAAAGTTGTAACTGAACACGCGGCCTACATAAAATAGTATAGTATTCGACCAGCATCTAACAGTTATTAATCACTTTGATAAAATTACTTCACTTTCGGCATTTATTGCAACCTTTATCCTCGTGGGTTATAGGTATTATTACATGCTCGTTGAATAATATTTTACCACCGTGTAGGCCTACATAAAATAGTATGGTATTCTTTCCGCATGTAATAGCCATTAATCACTTTGATGTTGCACACACTCACTCTGCTGGTTGAATAATATACTATTTTATGCAGGGTTACATAAATATTGGCCTACATAAACTGGTATAGTATTCTACCCGCATGTAATAGCTGCTAATCACATTAATAAAATTACCTCACTTGCTTTCGGCTTCTATCGCAACCTTCATCCTCGTGAGTTATAGTTATTATTACATGCTTGTTGAACATTATACTATTTTATGCAGCCCGCGTGTTGGCTTACGTAAAATAGTATAATATTCTACCTGCATGTAATAGCTATTAATCACTTTGATAAAATTACCTCATTTGGTTTTGGCATTTATCGCAACGTGCATCCTCGTGAGTTATAGCTATTATTACATGCTCGTTGAATAATATACTAATTTTATGTAGGCCGCGTGTTCAATTACAATTTTTTTTAGTTTTTTTGTAATGGTGTGACACTGTTCCAACTTTTTCCTATTTTAAATAATTCTAAAAAAGCTAAAAAAATTGCAATTGAATACGAGGCTCTCAAAAAATAGTATAATGTTCTATCCGCATGCAATAGCTATTAATCACATTAATAAAATTACCTCACTTGCTTTCGGCTTCTATCGCAACCTTCATCCTCGTGAGTTATAGTTATTATTACATGCTTGTTGAACATCATACTATTTTATGCAGCCCGCGTGTTGGCTTACGTAAAATAGTACAATATTCTACCTGCATGTAATAGCTATTAATCACTTTGATAAAATTACCTCATTTGGTTTTGGCATTTATCGCAACGTGCATCCTCGTGAGTTATAGCTATTATTACATGCTCGTTGAATAATATACTATTTTATGTAGGCCGCGTGTTCAATTACAACTTTTTTTAGTTTCTTCGTAATGGTGTGACACAGTACCAACTTTTTCTAATTTTAAATAACTCTAAAAAACTAAAAAAAGTTGTAATTGAACACGCGGCCTACATAAAATAGTAAAGTACCCTACCAGCATCTAACAGTTATTAATCATTTTGATAAAATTACCTCACTTGCTTTCGGCATTTATGGCAACTTTCATCCTCGTGAGTTACAGCCATTATTACATGCTCGTTGAATAATATACTATTTTATGTAGACCGCGTGTTCAATTACAACTTGTTTTAGATTTTTGGTAATGGTGTGACACAGTACTAGCTTTTCTTTATTTTAAATAATTCTAAAAAACTAAAAAAAGTTGTAATTGAACACGCGACTTACATAAAATAGTATAGCATTTTGCCTGCATGTAATAGCTATTAATCACTTTGATAAAATTAACTCATTTGGTTTCGGCATTTATCGCAACGTTCATCCTCGTGAGTTATAGCTATTATTACATGCTCGTTGAATAATATACTATTTTATGTAGGCCGCGTGTTCAATTACAATTTTTTTAGTTTTTTGGTAATTGTGTGACACTGTTCCAACTTTTTCTTATTTTAAATAATTCTAATAAAGCTAAAAAAATTGTTATTGAACACGCGGCTCTCAAAAAACAGTATAGTGTTCTACGCGCATGTAATAACTATTAATCATTTTGATAAAATTACCTCACTTGCTTTCGGCATTTATGGCAACTTTCAACCTCGTGAGTTACAGCCATTATTACATGCTCGTTGAATAATATAATATTTTATGTAGACCGCGTGTTCAATTACAACTTTTTTTAGATTTTTGGTGATGGTGTGACACAGTACAAGCTTTTCTTTATTTTAAATAATTCTAAAAAACTAAAAAAAGTTGTAATTGAACACGCGACTTACATAAAATTGTATAGCATTGTGCCTGCATGTAATAGCTATTAATCACTTTGATAAAATTACCTCATTTGGTTTCGGCATTTATCGCAACGTTCATCCTCGTGAGTTATAGCTATTATTACATGTTCGTTGAATAATATACTATTTTATGTAGGCCGCGTGTTCAATTACAATTTTTTTTAGTTTTTTCGTAATGGTGTGACACTGTTCCAACTTTTTCCTATTTTAAATAATTCTAAAAAAGCTAAAAAAATTGTAATTGAACACGAGGCTCTCAAAAAATAGTATAGTGTTCTATCCGCATGCAATAGCTATTAATCACATTAATAAAATTACCTCACTTGCTTTCGGCTTCTATCGCAACCTTCATCCTCGTGAGTTATAGTTATTATTACATGCTTGTTGAACATCATACTATTTTATGCAGCCCGCGTGTTGGCTTACGTAAAATAGTACAATATTCTACCTGCATGTAATAGCTATTAATCACTTTGATAAAATTACCTCATTTGGTTTTGGCATTTATCGCAACGTGCATCCTCGTGAGTTATAGCTATTATTACTTGCTCGTTGAATGATATACTATTTTATGTAGGCCGCGTGTTCAATTACAACTTTTTTTAGTTTTTTCGTAACGGTGTGACACAGTTCCAACTTTTTCTTATTTCAAATAACTCTAAGAAACTAAAAAAAGTTGTAATTGAACAAGCGGCCTACATAAAATAGTATAGTATTCTACCAGCATCTAACAGTTATTAATCACTTTGATCAAATTACCTCACTTGCTATCGGCATTTATTGCATTCTTCATCCTCGTGATTTATATCTATTATTATATAATATACTATTAATAATATACTATTTTATGTAGGCCGCGTGTTCAATTACAAATTTTTTTAATTTTTTCGTAATGGTGTGACACAGTACCAACTTTTTCTTATTTTAAATAATTTTAAAAAAGCTAAAAAAATTGTAATTGAACACGCGGCGCTCAAAAAAATAGTTTAGTGTTCTATCTGCATGTAATAGCTATTAATCATTTTGATAAAATTACCTCACTTGCTTTCGGAATTTATGGCAACTTTCATCCTCGTGAGTTACAGCCATTATTACATGCTCGTTGAATAATATACTATTTTATGTAGACCGCGTGTTTAATTACAACTTTTTTTAGATTTTTGGTAATGGTGTGACACAGTACCAACTTTTCTTTATTTTAAATAATTCTAAAAAAACTAAAAAAAGTTGTAATTGAACACGCGACTTACATAAAATAGTATAGCATTCTGCCTGCATGTAATAGCTATTAATCACTTCCATAAAATCACCTCACTTGTTTCGGCATTTATTGCAATCTTCATCCTCGTGAATTATAGCTATTATTACATGCTCGTTGAATAATATACTATTTTATGTAGGCCGCGCCTTCATTATTTTTACGCATTTTTTAGGCCATAATTCAGAAAAATTAATGTAGCTCCAAATCAAGCAAAAATAGGTATAAGAACATCTTAGTATAGGCTGCAGAGGATTGAAAGGAGAATAAGATGCAATGATCAGGTACAGGGTGATCCATTTAAAAAAATCGAATTCATTCCAAAATTAGACGTTCTCATTCCCAATATGACGTAATGTCTCCTCCACATATTTGAACTTTTTCTTAGTAAATTAGCCATTTATTGCAAAACTACAAATTGATTATCTAGTAGAATTTTACGAGGAATCTAAAGTATACAGGGTGCTCTATTTAAAGTAATAAAAAAACACTTTTGTGATGATTGGTGCTGGTCGTCCTCACCATCGACTCTAATTTGAAAATGGGGCCCAAACGAGGGTGAAAGCGAACGTTATTGCGGGGAGAATTATGATTTCATTAGGGTAATTGACCGCATGTTAACAGCACCCTCATCAAACCAAAGCAATATTGAAAGAATTTTTGTTAGAAGCAAAAAAAAACAGCTTGGTGGTGAAAGCCAAGGTGTTAGACCAAGCCTAGAATATAACACCTCTTCCGGCTGTGTCCACTCTGAGAGAGATATCTGTATCAGAACGATAACCAGAAATCAATACAGATGGATAAAGATCTGAGGAACGGACCTAATAAGCGAAAAAACTGTTTATTATCGAGAAGCAGGATATGTCCCGATAACGTAATGGCTGTCAATTTATTAATTCTTTAACTATACCGAGTGTGACAGAGTCTCGGAGCAGTATCGGGGAGCATGATTTATGGCGCGGCATTAAATTAATTGTTTAATTGTTGTTCAACCAGGTGACACCAGGAATTATTATATCCTACAGATAATGGACGGAAAGTTTAAAGGTTATATGTAAAACAGTGGAAAACTATGCGTCTGACGGATATCTTGTAGGAGTACGAATCGCGATTGATCGTTGGGTATGTGGCACTTGCTTCATACGCACTTTGAATTGTGCCTTATACGCTGTTCACGTTTATATTGCGCAGCAAATGATCTATTCTTGATTAAGATCAGGAACTGGTAAGCATCAGGTTGGCTTTTAGCAAAGTTGAGTTACTAATTATGATTATCGTGCTATTTTAAAAAAAAAAATTTCATAGTAAAGAAAAACAATTGGTAACATTGAAACTTGCTCTGAATTTTTTTACATTTCTCAAACTCTGTGGCTTAAATGAGGTATCTAATTTTAGTTTTCAAACCTACTGGATTTTAATTTGAACGTCTAAAAATCAGTAAGTTTGAATTCAAATATTTTTCTTAATGAGGTCGTTTCCTTCAGTTTGTTTCAAGCTCTAAAAACTGCCTTACATGCAGCATTCTGTTGTACCTGACCGTTGAGGTCTCTAGCTTTGCTTTTGAATCTTCCTGGAATGATGTCTTTGTCAACATATTTTGGTCTAAGCTGAAAAACCAGGAATTTTAATTTTCTAAATTAAATTCTCAAAATAAAATCATTTCCTTTAATGTTTCAAGCTCTAGTAAATGCCTTCACATAGATATTTAACTCCAATTTTCTGTTCTACTTGACCTTTTTACTAAAGCTTTGTCTTTAAAACCAACTGAATTGGTGTTTTTGTTTAAGCAGAAAAACCAGTTGACTTAAGCATTAAATTATTTTCTGAAACAGGTCATTTCCTTCAATGCTTCAACCTGTAAAAAAATGGCTTACATTAAAGTTTAGCTCCAATTTTCTGTTTTGATCTGACTGGTCGATTGAGATCTCTAGCTTTGAATTTGAAACTCACTCACATCGTGTATTTGTGAACGTGTTTTTGTCTAAACTGAGAAAATGATTAATCTAAAGTAAGTTTTAAGCTTTAGAAAGTGCCTTAGACGGAGTATTCTGCTGCACTTGAGGTCTCTAACTTTTGGCATCAAACTTACTGAAGTGGTGTCCTGTCCTTGTCAATTTACATGTAATCCTTTTCTGAATCTTTCCATTTCTTCGACGTTTTAAACTCTTGTAAATGCCTTATACGGAGTATTCTGTTTCACTTGAAATCTCTAGGTTTACCTTTAGAACTTATTGAGATGGTATCTTTGTCAATGTATTTGTGCCTAAGTTTTACCAATAAACTTAAACATTGAATTTTGCTTTGAAAGAGGTCATTTTCTTCAATGTTTCATACTTTAGAAAATACCTTATTTGGAGCATGATAACTTGAGAAATCCTCGACCAATTGGAATTAATCCAAAAACAATTGAATACGACTTTTTTCTCAATTCTCAAATTTGACCGCCTGTAATTTGAGAACACCTCGACCGATTGGAGTGAATCCAATTATTTTTTCCTCGTCTTGATGTCCTCTTTCACCTCCCACCGTAACAAATACGTTCAAACCACGCAATATTTTTTTTTGCTGAAGCACTTAACAATGATTTCCACAACCATCTGAAAATGGAAAATGTTTAGGAAAATAGGAGCTGCTTTCAGAAATTCTTAAGAGGATGAAAATAGCCTTATATTTTTGCTGAAGCACTTGACAAGCATTTCCTGAAGCAGTTGAAGAAGAGAAAAGTGTCAGGAAATAGTAGCTGTTTTCAGAAATGCTTAAAAGTGTTAATAATAACCAATTGCGATGCGTGGCTGTGATGGCAGCTGAAACCCGTTTCAGTAACAATTATTTTTGTTTCAAAACAATTTTTTGTTGAAGCACTTGACAATGATTTCCAGTAGCAGCTGAAAATGGAAAAAAGTTTCTGAAATTAGTAGCTGCTTTCAGAAATATTTAAGGGGTTGAAAATAACCTCAATTTTTTTGCTGAAGCACTTGGAGGAGCTTGAAGTACTTGAAGGATTTCCAGAAGCAGCAGAAGAAGCGAAAAAGTTTCAGGAAATAGTAACGGTTTCCAGAAATGCTGAAAGGGGTTATTAATCACCAGTTCTAGTGACTATCTTTGATGGCAGCTGAAGCCCAAGTCAGAAACAAATATTTTCAAACCATGAATTTTTTTTTTGCCGAAGCACTTAACAATGATATCCATAAGCAGCTGAATTTGGAAAATGTTTCAGAAAATAGTAGCTGCTTTCAGAAATACTTAAGGGGTTGAAAATAGCCGCATATTTTGCTGAATGCACTTGACAAGGATTTGCAGAAGCAGGTGAAGAAGAGAAAAACTTTCAGAAAACAGTAGCGTTTTCAAAAATGCTTAAAAGAATTAATAATAACCTGTAAAAATAACCTTTTGTGATGCGTGGCTGTGATCCAAGTCAGTAACAAACATTATTCAAACCATACAAAAAAAATTTTTGCTGAAGCACTTCACAGTGACTTCCTGAAGCGGCTAAAAATGGAAAAAAATTCAGAAAATAGTGGCTGCTTTCAGAGATACTTAAGGGGTTGAAAATAGCCACATATTTTGCTGAAGCTATTAACAAGGATTTACAGAAGCAGCTGAAGAAAAGAAAAACTTTCAGAAAACAATAGCTGTTTTCAAAAATGCTTAAAGGAGTTAATAATAACTTGCAAAAATAACCTTTTGTGATGCGTGGCTGTGATGGCAGCTGAAATCCAAGTCAGTAACAAATATTATTCAAACCATACAAAAAAAAATTTTTGCAGATGCACATCACAGTGACTTCCTGAAGCGGCTAAAAATGGAAAAAATTTCAGAAAATAGTGGCTGCTTTCAGAAATACTTAAGGGGTTGAAAATAGCCACATATTTTGCTGAATGCACTTGACAAGGATATGCAGAAGCAGGTGAAGAAGAGAAAAACTTTCAGAAAACAGTAGCGTTTTCAAAAATGCTTAAAGGAATTAATAATAACCTGTAAAAATAACCTTTTGTGATGCGTGGCTGTGATCCAAGTCAGTAACAAACATTATTCAAACCATACAAAAAAAATTTTTGCTGAAGCACTTCACAGTGACTTCCTGAAGCGGCTAAAAATGGAAAAAATTGCAGAAAATAGTGGCTGCTTTCAGAAATACTTAAGGGGTTGAAAATAGCCACATATTTTGCTGAAGCACTTGACAAGGATTTACAGAAGCAGCTGAAGAAGAGAAAAACTTTCAGAAAACAATAGCTGTTTTCAAAAATGCTTAAAGGAGTTAATAATAACTTGAAAAAATAACCTTTTGTGATGCGTGGCTGTGATGGCAGCTGAAATCCAAGTCAGTAACAAATATTATTCAAACCATACAAAAAAAAATTTGCAGAAGCACATCACAGTGACTTCCTGAAGCGGCTAAAAATGGAAATGGAAAAAAAGCTGCTTTCAGAAATAGCTCAAGGTTGAAAATAACCTCGATTCTTTTGCTGAAGCACTTGATAAGCTAAGCATTTCCAGAAGCAGCAGAAGAAGAGAAGAAGTTTAAGGAAATAGTAGCTGTTTTCACAAATGCTTAAAGGAGGTAATACTCACCAGTTGTGATGCGCACCTGTGATGGCAGCTGAAACCCAAGTCAGTAGCAAATATTTTCGAACCATACAAAATTGTTTTTTTGCCGAAGCACTTAACAATGATATCCATAAGCAGCTGAAAATGGAAAATGTTTCAGAAAATAGTAGCTCCTTTTATAAATACTTAAGTGGTTGAAAATAGCCGCATATTTTTGCTGAAGCACTTGACAAGGATTTGCAGAAACAGCTTACGAAGAAGAGAAAAAGTTTCATAAAACAGTAGCTGTTTTCAAAAATGCTTAAAGCAGTTAATAATAACCTGAGAACATAACCTTTTGTGATGCGTGGCTGTGATTGCTGTGATGGCAACTGAAATCCAAGTCAATAATAATAACATTATATAAATCATACAAAAAAAAATTTTTGCTAAAGCACTTCACAGTGATTTCCCGAAGCAGCTAAAAATGGTAAAAAGTTTTAGGAAATAGTAGCAATTGAAAATAACCTCAATTTTTTTGCTGAACCACTTGACAATGATTTCCAGAACCATCTGAAAATGGAAAATGTTTAAGAAAATAGGAGCTGCTTTCAGAAATTCTTAAGAGGATGAAAATAGCCTTATATTTTTGCTGAAGCACTTGACAAGCATTTCCTGAAGCAGTTGAAGAAAAGTGTCAGGAAATAGTAGCTGTTTTCAGAAAAGCTTAAAAGTGTTAATAATAACCAATTGCGATGCGTGGCTGTGGCAATTCAGTAACAAATATTTTTTTCTCATAGCATTTTTTTTGTTGAAGCACTTGGCAAAGATTTCCAGCAGCAGCTGAAAATGGAAAACAGTGTCTGAAAACAGTAGCTGCTTTCAGAAATCTTAAGTGGTTCAAAATAACCTCAATTTTTTTGCTGAAGCACTTGGAAGAGCTTAAAGTACTTGAAGGATTTCCGGAAGCAGCAGAAGAAGAGAAAAAGTTTAAGGAAATAGTAGCTGTTTTCACAAATGCTTAAAGGAGTTAATAATCACCAGTTGTAATGCGTGGCTGTGATGGCAGCTGAAACCCAAGTCAATAACAGATACTTTCAAACCACGAAATAATTTTTTTGCTGAAGCACTTGACAATGATTTCCAGAACCATCTGAAAATGGAAAATGTTAAAGAAAAGAAAATAGGAGTTGCTTTCAGAAATAATTAAGAGGATGAAAATAGCCTCATATTTTTGCTGAAGCACTTGACAAGCATTTCCTGAAGCAGTTGAAGAAGAGAAAAGTGTCAGGAAATAGTAGCTGTTTTCAGAAATGCTTAAAAAGTGTTAATAATAACCAATTGCGATGCGTGGCTGTGGCAATTCAGTAACAAATATTTTTTTCTCATAACATTTTTTTTTGTTGAAGCACTTGGCAAAGATTTCCAGCAGCAGCTGAAAATGGAAAAAAGTTTCTGAAAACAGTAGCTGCTTTCAGAAATCTTAAGTGGTTCAAAATAACCTCAATTTTTTTGCCGAAGCACTTGGAAGAGCTTGAAGTACTTGAAGGATTTCCAGAAGCAGCAGAAGAAGAGAAAGCGTTTCAGGAAATAGTAGCGGTTTCCAGAAATGCTGAAAGGCGTTAAAAATCACCAGTTGTAATGCGTATCTGTGATGGAAGCTGAAACCCAAGTCAGTAGCAAGTATTTTCAAAACACGCAAACATTTTTTTGCTGAAGTGCTTAACAGTGATATCCATAAGCAGCTGAAAATGGAAAATAGTTTCAGAAACTAGTAGCTGCTTTCGGAATTTCCGTAGGTACAATATTTTCGGAGATAGAACCCTGCGGAGGTCGATTTTTAGGCACTTTTAGAATCGCGTTTTTTGACCATTTTTACAAAAACTTCTTTAGAAGTTAATTTCATTTGAATTGAGTTTGTTACGTTCTTAAAGAATTGCAAGCGTGGGATTCCGATCAAAAATAGCAAAAAAAAACTTTCCGACATTTTTTCGAAAATGTCCAAAGGGCGGAGGGGGTATTACGGCTTTTTTCTCAATTCTCAACTTTGACCGCCTGTAGCTTGAGAACGAATCGACCGATTGGAATAAACCCAACTGGTTTTTTCTTCTTAGTGATGTCCTCTTTCATCCCCCACCATCAAAAGTCCGTAGGTTCAGTAGTTTTGGAGATAGACCCGTTTCGGTGGTCGATTTTTAGGCACTTTTAGAATTGCATTTTTGATCATTTTTAAAAAAACCTCTTTAGAGGTTAATTTCATTCAATTTCAATTCTTTTTTTCAAAATTAAATTTTTTCAAAAAATGTTTTTAGCTCCTGCTAAAAGGGTTGTAGCGAATTAAAGAGCTCGCTATATATATATTTCTGGGAATTAACAGGATATATTGTATCCCAGAAAGTAAATTAAAAAAAAAACATTTTTTACTCTCACTTAAGAGGAAATTGAATTAAATTTAGAAGAGTGAATTTATAAATCATGAAAATAATTTTTTTTAAACAGGATTAAAGAGGCAATTTTGATCCTACTGTAACAATAAATCTTTAGTCCCTGTAAAATCTCCAGTCCTTGCTTAAACTGGTGAGAGTTTATAAAAAGCTTGTTTGACATATTATTCTTGGAATTAAAAGGACACAATTTGTTCCATAAATTAAATTAAAAATTTATTTTTACTCTCACTAAGGCGAAAATTAAAAAAAAATCATAAATATGCATTTTTAAATCTTGAAAATATTTTTTTAAACAGAATTAAAGAGAAAATGTTAACCCTACGATAGCAATAAAGTGCTATTTAGTCCCTGCGTAAATAGGTTGCTGCGGATTAAAGAGCTCGTTTTATATATATTTTTCTGGGAATTAAAAGGATAAATTTTATCCCAGAAAGTAAATTATTAAAAAAAAACATTTTTTACTCTCACTTAAGAGGAAATTGAATTAAATTTAGAAGAGTGAATTTATAAATATTGGAAATATTTTTTTTTAAACAGGATTAAAGAGGTAATTTTGATCCTACTGTAACAATAAATCTTTAGTCCCTGTAAAATCTCCAGTCCTTGCTTAAACTGGTGACAGTGGATAAAAAGCTAGTTTGACATATTCTTCTTGGAACTAAAAGGATACATTTTGTTCCAGAAATTAAATTAAAAATTTGTTTTTACCAAAAATGCACAATTTTTATGACATTTACTCAACGTAATAACTACTTAAAACTTTGGTGCTGATCACGCTTATCCACAGTTCAAAAACCACCAGGTAAACTCGGATAATGTATACCCAAATAAAACCATCCCCTTTAGCGGGGTCGCCTTCGGTGTTTTCGCTTTTTCACCCTCCCCCCATTATTATTTAATAAACGAGGTCCATCGGTGATAAAGATCCGTAAAAGCCGTTGCGTGTGCGGAAAGCCATAACCGGCGAAAATATGTTGACCATCAGTGACTCTTTTTTCGGGAATTTGAGTGGTCAAGGTTGGGTTTGATGCGTTTAATCAATCAACAAATGAGTCGATTTTTCTCCCCCCAGGACCGAGGCTTTCAAGACGTCTTTGTACGCGTCCTAAAACGGTTGTCCTTTCACACCACCGAGAGCATTCATTAAAGTCCTCATAGGTGTCGTATAACACTTAAGAAAACTGAAGATGGTGGCCGGGATAAGTAGCCCTCGGTAGTTTTTCTTTGACAAAGATCGATATGGTGACCGGAGCCACACACGAAGTGCTGCGTGTAATTAATAAACTGCAGGTAGATTTTGCCTATTTATTATCCGGCGTCACACCCACGACTCCCGGTGGCTTTTAAAAGGGTAAATTTTCGACATTTTTGCCGGGTATTGGCTTCGTTCTGCTGCCTGATCTCGGACAATTTGCATGAAATGTCAGTAAAAAATCGCACCAGCCAACTGGGCAATTACCAACTAGAATAGCAACGACAAAATTTATTAAGCCCATCTGTCAAAGAATTAGAAAACGCGAACGTAAATCGTTTATTTAGTAAAGAAACCGCGTGTTTATAAATCTATTAGGCATACTTTCTGCTCCAGTAACCGTTTAATTGAGTCGAAGAAGGCGTCCGATTGCGTAACCTTGACTTTATAAAGGAAATGAAAAATAGATCCACTATTTCGAAAAAAAAGTAAACGCTCCGTGCACGCGATTTAACCGTGAAGACAAAAGTGTAAACGCGGACAATTTATTGGCAGTCACTTTTTGCCTTTAAATTTTTAATAAACTTGTTTTTGTCCTTCTACCTACAGCTATTTAGTACAGTTAGTGGTAGTAGTAGTGGTAAACAATGGGGGGGCCGAAACCTTGCGACTATGCCTTAGAGGCTCTATTAAGAGTCCCCCGGTATACCCATTCCTACTCCACAAGGATTCTCATTCCCTCCACGAGTAGACCCGTCCCTCTAATAAAGATCTATCATCTTTTCACTATATGCGCCCTTGCTGTTTGTCAGTCTTGCACTGTGTGTCCTTTCTTTGCACTGTGTATGCTCTGTTTGCACTGTTTGCACTCTTACTGTTCTTCATCTTTTCACTGTGGGTGCCCTTGCTGTTTGTCAGTCATGCAGTGTGTGCTCCTGTTTGTCATCCTTGCACTGTGTGTGCTCTCTTTGCACTGTATGCGCTCTTACTGTTCTTCATCTTTTAACAGTGTGCGCCCTTGCTGTTTATTAGTCTTGCACTGTGTGTGCTCTTGTTTGTCAGTCTTGCACTTTGTGGGCTCTTTTTGCACTGTGGGCGCCCTTGGTGTCTGTCAGCCTTGCACTGTATGCGTTCTTACTGTTCTTCATCTTTTCACTGTGCGTGCTCTTGCTGTTTATCGGTCTTGCACTGTGTGTTCTTTTGTTTGTCAGCCTTGCACTGTGTGCTCTCTTTGCACTGTATGCGCTCTTACTGTTCTTCATCTTTGCACTGTGTGTGCCCTTGCTGTTTGTCAGTCTTGCACTGTGTGTCCTCTCTTTGCACTGTGTATGCTCTCTTTGCACTGTTTGCACTCTTACTGTTCTTCATCTTTTCACTGTGGGTGCCCTTGCTGTTTGTCAGTCATGCAGTGTGTGCTCTTGTATGTCAGTCTTGCACTTTGTTGGCTCTCTTTGCACTGTGTGTGCCGTTGCTGTTTGTCATCCTTGCACTGTGTGTGCTCTCTTTGCACTGTATGCGCTCTTACTGTTCTTCATCTTTTAACTGTGTGCGCCCTTGCTGTTTATTAGTCTTGCACTGTGTGTGCTCTTGTTTGTCAGTCTTGCACTTTGTGGGCTCTCTTTGCACTGTGTGCGCCCTTGGTGTCTGTCAGCCTTGCACTGTATGCATTCTTACTGTTCTTCATCTTCTCACTGTGTGTGCCCTTGCTGTTTGTCAGTCTTGACCTGTATATGCTTTTGTTTATCAGCCTTGCACTGTGTGCTCTCTTTGCACTGTATGCGGTCTTACTGTTCTTCATCTTTGCACTGTGTGTGCTCTTGTTTGTCAGTTTTGCTCTTTGTGTGCTCTCTTTGCACTGTGTGTGCCCTTGATATTTGTCAGCCTTGCTCTGTGTGTGCTCTCTTTGCACTGTATGCGCTCTTACTGATCTTCATCTTTTCACTGTCTGCGCCCTTGCTGTTTATCAGTCTTGCACTGTCTATGCTTTTGTTTATCAGCCTTGCACTGTGCACTCTCTTTGCACCGTATGCGCTCTTACTGTTCCTCATCTTTGCACTGTAAGTGCCCTTGCTGTTTGTCAGCCTTGCACGGTATGTGCTCTCTTTACACTGTATGCGCTCTTACTGTGTTTCATCTTTTCACTGTGTGTGCCCTTGCTGTCTGTCAGCCTTGCACTGTGTGCGCCCTCTTTACACTGTATGCGCTCTTACTGTTCTTCATCTTTTCACTGTGTGCTATTTTTGTTTGTCAACCTTATTGTGAGTTCGCCTGCTTTTTGTTACCCTTGCGCTTTGTGGGCTCTCTTTGCACTGTGTGCGCCCTTGTTGTCTGTCAGCCTTGCACTGTGTGTGCTGTCTTTGCACTGTATGCGTTTTTACTATTCTTCATCTTTTCACTGTGCGTGCCCTTAGTGTTTATCGGTCTTGCACTTTGTGTTCTTTTGTTTGTCAGCCTTGCACTGTGTGCTCTGTTTGTATTATATGCTCTCTTACTGTTCTTCATCTTCTCACTTTGTGTGCCCTTGCTGTTTGTCAGTCTTGCACTGTATATGCTTTTGTTTATCAGCTTTGCACTGTGTGCTCTCTTTGCAGTGTATGCGGTCTTACTGTTCTTCATCTTTGCACTGTGTGTGCCCTTGCTGTTTGTCAGAGTTGCACTGTGTGTACTCTTGTTTGTCACTTTTGCTCTTTGTGTGCTCTCTTTGCACTGTGTGTGCCCTTGCTATTTGTCAGCCTTGCTCTGTATGTGCTCTTTTTGCACTGTATGCGCTCTTACTGTTCTTCATCTTTTCACTGTCTGCGCCCTTGCTGTTTATCAGTCTTGCACTGTGTATGCTTTTGTTTATCAGCCTTGCACTGTGTACTCTCTTTGCAGTGTATGCGCTCTTACTGTTCTTCATCTTTGCACTGTATGTGCCCTTGCTGGTTTTCAGCCTTGCACGGTGTGTGCTCTCTTAACACTGTATGCGCTCTTACTGTGTTTCATCTTTTCACTGTGTGTGCCCTTGCTGTCTGTCAGCCTTGCACTGTGTGTGCTCTTTTGCACTGTATGCGCTCTTACTGTTCTTCATCTTTGCACTGTGTGTGCACTTACTGTTTGTCAGCCTTGCACTGTGTGCGCTCTCTTTGCACTGTATGCGCTCTTACTGTTCTTCATCTTTTCACTGTGTGCTATTGTTGTTTGTCAACCTTACTGTGAGTGCGCCTGCTTTTTGTTACCCTTGCGCTTTGTGGGCTCTCTTTGCACTGTGTGTGCCCTTGCTGTTTGTCAGTCTTGCACTGTGTGTGCGCTTGTTTGTCAGTTTTGCTCTTTGTGTGCTCTCTTTGCACTGTGTGTGCCCTTGCTATTTGTCAGCCTTGCTCTGTATGTGTTCTTTTTGCACTGTATGCGCTCTTACTGTTCTTCATCTTTTCACTGTCTGCGCCCTTGCTGTTTATCAGTCTTGCACTGTGTACTCTATTTGCAGTGTATGCGCTCTTACTGTTCTTCATCTTTGCACTGTATGTGCCCTTGCTATTTTTCAGCCTTGCACGGTGTGTGCTCTCTTTACACTGTATGCGCTCTTACTGTGTTTCATCTTTTCACTGTGTGTGCCCTTGCTGTCTATCAGCCTTGCACTGTGTGTGCTCTTTTGCACTGTATGCGCTCTTACTGTTCTTCATCTTTGCACTGTGTGTGCACTTACTGTTTGTTAGCCTTGCACTGTGTGCGCTCTCTTTGCACTGTATACGCTCTTACTGTTCTTCATCTTTTCACTGTGTGCTATTGTTGTTTGTCAACCTTACTGTGAGTGCGCCTGCTTTTTGTTACCCTTGCGCTTTGTGGGCTCTCTTTGCACTGTGTGTGCCCTTGCTGTTTGTCAGTCTTGCACTGTGTGTGCGCTTGTTTGTCGGTTTTGCTCTTTGTGTGCTCTCTTTGCACTGTGTGTGCCCTTGCTATTTGTCAGCCTTGCTCTGTATGTGTTCTTTTTGCACTGTATGCGCTCTTACTGTTCTTCATCTTTTCACTGTCTGCGCCCTTGCTGTTTATCAGTCTTGCACTGTGTACTCTATTTGCAGTGTATGCGCTCTTACTGTTCTTCATCTTTGCACTGTATGTGCCCTTGCTATTTTTCAGCCTTGCACGGTGTGTGCTCTCTTTACGCTGTATGCGGTCTTACTGTGTTTCATCTTTTCACTGTGTGTGCCCTTGCTGTTAATCATCCTTGCATTGTGGGTGCCTTTGCTGTTTGTCAGCTTTACACTATGTGTTCTCTTTTGACCGTGTGTGTGCCCTTGCTGTTTCTTATCCTTGCTCTGCGTTTGTCGGCTTTGCACGGTGTGTGCTCCAACTGTTATTCAGCCTTGCACTGTGAGTGCCATGTTTTTTTATAACCTTGTAGTTTGCATGTTCTTGCTGTTTGTCTGCCTTGCATTGTGTGTGCTCTCTTTGCAATGTGCCTGCTCTTGCCCTTCGTCAGCTTTTGCACTCTATTTGCCAAATGCCAACTACGTTTTAAACGCCTCAGACTATTGATGACCGAAGCAATAGACGACAATCACGAATCTCTTTTTGATTTGAAAACTGGGAATTCGGGACACATCAACCAGTAGTACCCATTTACTCAGACTTAGCATACACACGTGCTGCCGTAACATAAAACACACCAATAAGAAACGGCTTAATGATTAGTATTTATGAAACGGCTTACATCTGTAGCAACTAGGCCTCGTTCGGGTCTTAAAAGCCGTCTATCGTATTCATACATCTCGATTACCCAATCGGAATGGGATGTCGCGCCAGTACCGCAGATAATTCATTTCAAAAAACACGCATTGTGAATGGGAAACCTATCAATTTTATTATGTATGAGGCACATATTACATACCTCGTGTTTATTAGAAAACGTCACCTAGAAGGCTGTGATTTTTTGACAGAAAAAGCATATTATAATCAAAGATAATTGTCTTTTGTTCTTTCATATTTTTGTTTTGACATTTCACAGCCAACTAGATGACGTTTTCAAATGAACACTTCTTATTAGGCAGAACGTTGATGGCTTTTTTATTTCAGGTACGGCATGATAAGCTCCATGGCAACCAACAACAAAAAACCCAACTCAGGTAACTAGGTTAAAGGGAGATGTAAAAACTATCTGAAAGTGTACCCTTGTCCCCTCTGTCTGCCCAGAACCATCGAGTTCTGCACTTTTGGGTCGAATAATTCCAATGAATCACACGTTTGCCATTCGCGTATATCGCACATTACGAAATCGGAATAAAAACCCGTAACAAAATCGCTATGTAAAACCCGATGGACGATAAATTAGCTAAGAAGGAAACCAGTAAAAGCAGCATGGCAGCTCGAAACCTAGAAAGATTTGTTTAATGTATGGATACATTTCTCTTCGCATGAATCTCCTAAAGGTTAATATATTCCATTTATTTTGCGCTATAAAGTTGAATCGAAACGCTATATGCTTTAATCATTGTCAAACTACTTGCGACCAATAAGATTTATCGGATCCAGCTCTGGGGGCATGTATGCGGAATTGTCACGTGTCATGGCCACGTAGTGTACAGTTACCCGGAGAAAAAGCTAATTCCGAAGAGCTGGCCTCTTAATTCGTCGACGTATGGTTCCATTAATGGGGTTCGTTACCTCAAGGAAGCCCAAATACGACCGAGTACGAATGTGGAGTGAGCAATTTGCAAGATCGTCATAAAAGTCGGCTTCAATAACTGTCAACGACATTACGAAAATATTTTTAAATAATGAGCACCCGATAAACAAACATTATACTTTTCGGACGTGATCGGAATTCATTTTAGGGTTTTACGACAGTAGCGTGCACGCTCGGAAAGACAAATAACATCTCTGGCTATTTCAACTAGAAAAGTGTCACATTCTGAACTGTCATTGTCCAGAATGTTAAAAACATAATGTTTTGTTGAAAAGCATTGAATTTTTAACCATATTCATTTTTTTGGCATGAAATTGGCCTTGTACTTTACGTTGCAAGAGCTAGTGTTGAGATATGAAATTTTGAAAATGAATTATGAAAGGCAGGAATAAACAGTTTCACTTACCTGGCACTATTTTTTTTTGTTAGTGTTTCGCTAATGAAAAAAAAATAAAATCGGAAATACAAATAACTTTCTATTTCACTTTGAGCAGTATTATTGTATTGTTCAGAAAGTTGAGTAGGTAACAAAAACACAATGTCTTGTTGAAAAGCAGCAGATTTTTAAACAATTTCAATTTTTTTGCATGAAATTTGCCTTATACATTGCTTTGCAAGAGCTAGTGTTGAGTTATGAAATTTCAGCAGTAGGCGGATTTTAAACAATTTTATGTTAGACTTTAGATTAAAAAATTCACCGAAAGACAGAAAGGCAGGAAGAAACATTTTCACTTACCCGACACTATTTTGTTTTTTGTTAGTGTTTCGCTAATGAAAATACCTATAATTGCTCCTAAACTCAAGGCATGTACACTATACTTATATATTACACTTTATAACTCTTTGACTATTTCAGCTTGAGCACTGTCAAATTCAGAGTTATCATTGTTCAGAAGGTTGAGTAGGTAACAAAAACAATATCTTGTTGAAAAATAGCAGATTTCTAATTAAATACAATTTTTTCGCAAGAAATTTGTCTTACACTTTGCTTTGCAAGAGCTAGTGTTGAGTTATGAAATTTCAGAACAAGGCGGGTTTTAGACAATTTATGTATAAGATTTTAGACTCAAAAATTTTGGGAGAGACAGGGCAACAGAAAGAGAGATTTTCACATACTCGGCACCACAATTTTTTGTTAGTATTCCAGTAATGAAAATATATGTAACTGCTCTATTATTTTGTTGAAAAATAGTAGATTTCTAATCAAATACAATTTTTTCGCATGAAATTTGTCTTATACTTTGCTTTGCAAGAGCTAGTATTGAGTTATGAAATTTCAGAAGTAGGCCGACTTTAAACAATTTTATGTTAGACTTTAGATTAAAAAATTCAGCGAAAGACAGAAAGGCAGGAAGAAACATTTTCACTTACCTAATCCTATTTTTTTTTTGTTAGTGTTTCACTAATGGAAATACCTATAATTGCTCCTAAACTCAACGCAAGTACACTATACTTATATATTACACTTTTCGTACGTGTTCGGAATTAATTTTACTATTTTGAGAAAGTAGTGTACACGCTCGGAAAGATCTCTTTGACTATTTCAGCTTGAGCAGTGTCACATTCTGAGTTATCATTGTTCAGAAGGTTGATTAGGTAACAAAACCAATATCTTGTTACACTTTGCTTTGCAAGAGCTAGTGTTGAGTTATGAAATTTCAGAACTAAGCGGGTTTTAGACAATTTATGTTTAAGATTTTAGACTCAAAAATTCTGGGAGAGACAGGGCAACAGAAAGAGAGATTTTCACATACTCGACACCACAATTTTTTGTTAGTATTCCAGTAATGAAAATATATGTAACTGCTCCAAAACTTTAATATTAATGTTACATGCGTGTACATTATACTTTTCGGATGTGTTCGAAATTATTTTTAGTTTTTTAAGATAGTACCGTACAAACTCTCGTAGATAAATAACTTTTCTGGTTGTTTCAACTCGAAAAGTGTTACATTCTGAGTTATCATTGTTCAGAATTTTAGATAGGTAACAAAAACAATATCTTGTTGAAAAATAGTAGATTTCTAATCAAATTCATTTTTTTCGCATGAAATTTGTCTTACACTTTACTTTGCATGAGCTAGTGTTGACTTATGAAATTTCGGAACTAAGCCAGTTTTAGGCAATTTATGTTTAAGATTTTAGACTCAGAAATTCTGGAAGAGACAGGGCAACAGAAAGAGAGATTTTCACATACTCGACACCACAATTTTTTGTTAGTGTTCCAGTAATGAAAATATATGTAACTGCTCCAAAACTTTAATATTAATGTTCCATGCGTGTACATTATACTTTTCGGATGTGTTCGAAATTATTTTTAGTTTTTGAAGACAGTACCGTACAAGCTCTAATAACTTTTCTGGTTGTTTCAACTCGAAAAGTGTTACATTCTGAGTTATCATTTTTCAGAATGTTAGATAGGTTAAAAAAACAATATCTTGTTGAAAAATAGTAGATTTCTAATCAAATTCAATTTTTTCGCATGAAATTTGTCTTACACTTTGCTTTGCAAGAGCTAGTGTTGAGTTATGAAATTTCAGAACTAAGCGGGTTTTAGACAATTTATGTTTAAGATTTTACACTCAAACATTTTGGGAGAGACAGGGCAACAGAAAGAGAGATTTTCACATACTCGGCACCACAATTTTTTGTTAGTATTCCAGTAATGAAAATATATGTAACTGCTCCGAAACTTTAATATTAATGTTCCATGCGTGTACATTATACTTTTCGGATGTGTTCGAAATTATTTTTAGTTTTTGAAGACAGTACCGTACAAGCTCTAATAACTTTTCTGGTTGTTTCAACTCGAAAAGTGTTACATTCTGAGTTATCATTTTTCAGAATGTTAGATAGGTTAAAAAAACAATATCTTGTTGAAAAATAGTAGATTTCTAATCAAATTCAATTTTTTCGCATGAAATTTGTCTTACACTTTACTTTGCAAGAGCTAGTGTTGAGTTATGAAATTTCAGAACTAAGCGGGTTTTAGACAATTTATGTTTAAGATTTTAGACTAAAAAATTCTGGAAGAGACAGGGTAACAGAAAAAGAGATTTTCACATACTGGACACCACAATTTTTTGTTAGTATTCCAGTAATGAAAATATATGTATATGTAACTGCTCCAAAACTTTAATATTAATGTTCCATGCGTGTACATTATACTTTTCGGGTGTGTTCGAATTTATTTTTAGTTTTTTAAGACAGTACCGTACAAACTCTAATAACTTTTCTGGTTGTTTCAACTCGAAAAGTGTTACATTCTGAGTTATCATTGTTCAGAATTTTAGATAGGTAAAAAAAAACAATATCTTGTTGAAAAATAGTAGATTTCTAATCAAATTCAATTTTTTCGCATGAAATTTGTCTTACACTTTGCTTTGCAAGAGCTAGTGTTGAGTTATGAAATTTCAGAACTAAGCGGGTTTTAGACAATTTATGTTTAAGATTTTAGACTCAAAAATTCTGGGAGAGACAGGGCAACAGAAAGAGAGATTTTCACATACTGGACACCACAATTTTTTGTTAGTATTCCAGTAATGAAAATATATGTAACTGCTCCAAAACTTTAATATTAATGTTCCATGCGTGTACATTATACTTTTCGGGTGTGTTCGAATTTATTTTTAGTTTTTTAAGACAGTACCGTACAAGCTCTAATAACTTTTCTGGTTGTTTCAACTCGAAAAATGTTACATTCTGAGTTATCATTGTTCAGAATTTTAGATAGGTAAAAAAAACAGTATCTTGTTGAAAAATAGTAGATTTCTAATCAAATTCATATTTTTCGCATGAAATTTGTCTTACACTTTGCTTTGCAAGAGCTAGTGTTGAGTTATGAAATTTCAGAACTAAGCGGGTTTTAGACAATTTATATTTAAGATTTTACACTCAAAAATTTTGGGAGAGACAGGGCAACAGAAAGAGAGATTTTCACATACTGGACACCACAATTTTTTGTTAGTATTCCAGTAATGAAAATATATGTAACTGCTCCAAAACTTTAATATTAATGTTCCATGCGTGTACATTATACTTTTCAGGTGTGTTCGAATTTATTTTTAGTTTTTTAAGACAGTACCGTACAAGCTCTAATAACTTTTCTGGTTGTTTCAACTCGAAAAATGTTACATTCTGAGTTATCATTGTTCAGAATTTTAGATAGGTAAAAAAAAACAATATCTTGTTGAACAATAGTAGATTTCTAATCCAATTCATATTTTTCGCATGAAATTTGTCTTACACTTTGCTTTGCAAGAGCTAGTGTTGAGTTATGAAATTTCAGAACTAAGCGGGTTTTAGACAATTTATGTTTAAGATTTTAGACTCAAAAATTCTGGGAGAGACAGGGCAACAGAAAGAGAGATTTTCACATACTCGATACCACAATTTTTTGTTAGTATTCCAGTAATGAAAATATATGTAACTGCTCCAAAACTTTAATATTAATGTTCCATGCGTGTACATTATACTTTTCGGATGTGTTCGAAATTATTTTTAGTTTTTGAAGACAGTACCGTACAAGCTCTAATAACTTTTCTGGTTGTTTCAACTCGAAAAGTGTTACATTCTGAGTTATCATTTTTCAGAATGTTAGATAGGTTAAAAAAACAATATCTTGTTGAAAAATAGTAGATTTCTAATCAAATTCAATTTTTTCGCATGAAATTTGTCTTACACTTTGCTTTGCAAGAGCTAGTGTTGAGTTATGAAATTTCAGAACTAAGCGGGTTTTAGGCAATTTATGTTTAAGATTTTAGACTCAGAAATTCTGGAAGAGACAGGGCAACAGAAAGAGAGATTTTCACATACTGGACACCACAATTTTTTGTTAGTATTCCAGTAATGAAAATATATGTAACTGCTCCAAAACTTTAATATTAATGTTCCATGAGTGTACATTATACTTTTCGAATGTGTTCGAAATTATTTTTTGTTTTTTAAGACAGTACCGTACAAGCTCTCGTAGATAAATAACTTTTCTGGTTGTTTCAACTCGAAAAGTGTTACATTCTGAGTTATCATTGTTCAGGATGTTAGATAGGTAACAACAATATCTTGTTGAAAAATAGTAGATTTCTAATCAAATTCATGTTTATCGCATGAAATTTGTCTTACACTTTGCTTTGCAAGAGCTAGTGTTGAGTTATGAAATTTCAGAAGCAAGCGGGTTATAAGCAATATTATGTTAGACTTTAGACTTAAAAATTCAGTGATTTTTGAGTCTAACAGAATATTTTTGGAGATAGATCCCCCCTGATTTTTAAGCACTTTTAGAATATCGTTTATTGACCATTTTTTAAAAAACCACTTTATAGGTTAAATTCGTTCGAATTGAGTTTGTTACGTTTTTATGGGATTGCAAGGGTGCAATTCCGATCAAAAACAGCAAAAAAGTTTTTCCAACATTTTCTAAAAAATTACGAAAGGGAGGGTATTTCGACATTTTTAGTTTCCACATTTGAAATAAAAGAAAATTGTTTTCATCAACACAATACTAAGTCTTTAACTACTGAAAATGTGGAGAACTAGTCACATATTGCTGCTAGAGTCTTTAATTAGACAGTTGGTTGCCTCTCGGAGGGGCAGAGATTTAGTGTCGGGTTTTGAAATTGATGCGATTTTAAGCAAAATTGTAATGATGCTTCGTGTTATCTAATTTTGTTAAAATTGTAAGAAAAATCAAAAAGAAACTGCAGTTATAATTCTGTGACGTCGTAGATACTAAATTTCTTCACCTCTCGGTCATAATAATATCATAAAGAACAATTTATCGCCTGTATTATAAGCCACGTCTCTAGCAATGTTTTACGACGAGTACCGGAGCTTGTTAACATTGGAAAGAGGTTAATAAAAAATTTAATTTAATATCTATAGTTATTAAAGAAAAAAACGCAGTTTGGCTTTAGGTTGTCGTAGATAACAATAACTTAATAGCCGAAAAGCTTCACGGTTACTGACTAGTTATTTTTATTGGAGCGTCTACTAAACGGATTAGTTCCCGAGATATACGACATCTAGGATTCGAGGATTAACCATTCAGTGTTTAAGGTATTCGAGTGGCAATATATTATGGACAAATAAGCTCTTAAGCGGCCTTAAATGTTTGTTGAGGTTTTACAATAATTGTTAATGTAAACAAATTACTTGAAAAACGGCTTGATCTATCCTTACCCTCGCCGCACTATTCAAAGTCAAGGCCTGCATAAGTTAGTCGTGTCGTTGAACGATGGGCAAATGCGAATTTGGTATGCCCCCGGTGTCCTGCACTTTATCATGCATTATATTTTTTTCAAAAATTCCCTCACGTACCTCTTCGAGCAATAATAACAATAAATATATTATGTTGTACCGTGTTCGTACGCTCGTCCGTGACTAATGGTATACATATGAGCTGACAGCATAGCCGTACGTCAGGCCGGATTTATTTATTAGATCCCTGCGGTGAAAAAATCGAAATAATTCGAGCAATCAAAAGCAAAATATTCGTCTTGAGCTTTATGAATATGCGGATATTTGAAAATTTTTCCTTTTTTTTTCGTGTCATTTAGCAGCCGTTTGCTTTAAACCCGGATTCTGGGCTGTCGCCTTGTATACCTCTACTAATCCAAAAGAGGTTTTATTTACAATGTTTTCACAAGTACAAGACTAAACGTTACCTTAGTGTTCTTAATAATTATTTCAAAACACTCATTTCATTATCTGGAAGTACCTACATAAGAATTAGTGTTCAATTATGAAATTATTTCATAGTGTTTCAGCTATGAAATAATTATCTATACACACATTTAGATATCAAATTTTCAATGTGTGTATAAGAAAAACCGGATGTTTTACAAATAGAATACAACAACGTATTCCCCACAAAAATTTCTAAAACGAGCCTTACGCAGAACTTTGTAACCGCTAGTGTTGATTTATGAAATCTTTATGGCTTTAAATAGGTACTTCAGTTGACCTTTTTACATTCATAACAAATAGTATTGAATATTATAGAAAAAATAGTTTTATTGTCTTTAGACAAACAGAGCTTTTTTCATATACAGCCATGCTTTCACAAAAACTACACTAAACGCTACCTTTTAATCTTTATAATTAGCATTTTGTTCAATTGTGAAATAGTTTCTAGAATATGCACAAATAGTGCTCAGTTATGAAGTAATTATCTGTACCCCACATTTAAGCGCCAAGGGTTCAATGCACATGAGGAAAATTGATAAACTGCACTTTTCACAAATAGAACACTCAAACCCACAACCTATTACTTTCAGCACTAAATTACCTAAAATAAGTTTTACGCAGTTTTTTAATGGTTTTGCAGTGGCTAGTGTTGAGTTTTGTAAATGTCTGTAAAATTGCTTGTTTCAAAAATAGAGCACTTAAACACAATATATGAGATTCCGTTTTGCGTAAAATAAGCTTTACGCAAAACACTGCAATGGGTAGTGTTGAGTTATGAATTTATGATTTTGCACAAATGCTTCAGTTGACCTTTCATATAGATGGGTTTGAACTATATTATCTAGTTTTCGTACATTTTTACAAATTTACACTAAATCTTGATATGATAGCTATTTTTAATCTTCAATATTTATTTCTTAATAATAAAAAAATATTGAAAAGTACCTGAGAATAAAAAGATTTCTTATTTTGTGATAAATAGTGCGCAATGCCCTCAAAATGAAAAAAAACCATTTTTTACTGATAATTACGAATTTTTAACGTTATTTTATCGTATACGCAACGTTATCAAAAAAGTCAGATTCAGTTAGGTACCTACCCCCACAACGAAAATCTTTGTGAAATATGTGAAAAATAGTGCAAAATATGCTCAAAAATGAAAAAAAAACTTTTTTTTACTGATAATTACGAATTTTTAACGTTATTTTAACGTCTATGCAACGTTATAAAAAAAAGTCAGATTCAGTTAGGTGCCTACTAGCATAACGAAAAAAATTGTGAAATTTGTGAAAGATAGTGCAAAATGTCCTCAAAATGAAAAAAAAACTATTTTTTACTGATAATTACGAATTTTTAACGTTATTGAGTTTCAGATAGGTGCCTACTCGCATAATGAAAAAAATTGTGATATTTGTGAAATGTCCTCAAACTGAAAAAAAAACTATATTTTACTGATAATTATGAATTTTTAACGTTATTTTATCGTATACGCAACGTTATAAAAAAAGTCAGATTCAGTTAGGTACCTACCCCCACAACGAAAATCTTTGTGAAATATGTGAAAAATAGTGCAAAATATCCTCAAAATGAAAAAAAAACTTTTTTTTACTGATAATTACGAATTTTTAACGTTATTTTAACGTATATGCAACGTTATAAAAAAGTCAGATTCAGTTAGGTGCCTACTAGCATAACGAAAAAATTTGTGAAATTTGTGAAAAATAGTGCAAAATGTCCTCAAAATGAAAAAAAAAACTATTTTTTACTGATAATTACGAATTTTTAATGTTATTGAGATTCAGATAGGTGCCTACTCGCATAATGAAAAAAATTGTGATATTTGTAAAATGTCCTCAAACTGAAAAAAAAAACTATATTTTACTGATAATTATGAATTTTTAACGTTATTTTATCGTATACGCAACGTTATAAAAAAAGTCAGATTCAGTTAGGTACCTACCCCCACAACGAAAATCTTTGTGAAATATGTGAAAAATAGTGCAAAATATCCTCAAAATGAAAAAAAAACTTTTTTTTACTGATAATTACGAATTTTTAACGTTATTTTAACGTATATGCAACGTTATAAAAAAGTCAGATTCAGTTAGGTGCCTACTAACATAACGAAAAAAATTGTGAAATTTGTGAAAGATAGTGCAGAATGTCCTCAAAATGAAAAAAAAAACTATTTTTTACTGATAATTACGAATTTTTAACGTTATTGAGATTCAGATAGGTGCCTACTCGCATAATGAAAAAAATTGTGATATTTGTAAAATGTCCTCAAACTGAAAAAAAAACTATATTTTACTGATAATTATGAATTTTTAACGTTATTTTATCGTATACGCAACGTTATAAAAAAAGTCAGATTCAGTTAGGTACCTACCCCCACAACGAAAATCTTTGTGAAATATGTGAAAAATAGTGCAATATATCCTCAAAATGAAAAAAAAACTTTTTTTTACTGATAATTACGAATTTTTAACGTTATTTTAACGTATATGCAACGTTATAAAAAAGTCAGATTCAGTTAGGTGCCTACTAACATAACGAAAAAAATTGTGAAATTTGTGAAAGATAGTGCAAAATGTCCTCAAAATGAAAAAAAAAACTATTTTTTACTGATAATTACGAATTTTTAACGTTATTGAGTTTCAGATAGGTGCCTACTCGCATAATGAAAAAAATTGTGATATTTGTGAAATGTCCTCAAACTGAAAAAAAAAACTATATTTTACTGATAATTATGAATTTTTAACGTTATTTTATCGTATACGCAACGTTATAAAAAAAGTCAGATTCAGTTAGGTACCTACCCCCACAACGAAAATCTTTGTGAAATATGTGAAAAATAGTGCAAAATATCCTCAAAATGAAAAAAAACTTTTTTTACTGATAATTACGAATTTTTAACATTATTTTAACGTATATGCAACGTTATAAAAAAGTCAGATTCAGTTAGGTGCCTACTAGCATAACGAAAAAATTTGTGAAATTTGTGAAAAATAGTGCAAAATGTCCTCAAAATGAAAAAAAAACTATTTTTTACTGATAATTACGAATTTTTAACGTTATTGAGATTCAGATAGGTGCCTACTCGCATAATGAAAAAAATTGTGATATTTGTAAAATGTCCTCAAACTGAAAAAAAAAACTATATTTTACTGATAATTATGAATTTTTAACGTTATTTTATCGTATACGCAACGTTATAAAAAAAGTCAGATTCAGTTAGGTACCTACCCCCACAACGAAAATCTTTGTGAAATATGTGAAAAATAGTGCAAAATATCCTCAAAATGAAAAAAAACTTTTTTTACTGATAATTACGAATTTTTAACATTATTTTAACGTATATGCAACGTTATAAAAAAGTCAGATTCAGTTAGGTGCCTACTAGCATAACGAAAAAATTTGTGAAATTTGTGAAAAATAGTGCAAAATGTCCTCAAAATGAAAAAAAAACTATTTTTTACTGATAATTACGAATTTTTAACGTTATTGAGATTCAGATAGGTGCCTACTCGCATAATGAAAAAAATTGTGATATTTGTAAAATGTCCTCAAACTGAAAAAAAAAACTATATTTTACTGATAATTATGAATTTTTAACGTTATTTTATCGTATACGCAACGTTATAAAAAAAGTCAGATTCAGTTAGGTACCTACCCCCACAACGAAAATCTTTGTGAAATATGTGAAAAATAGTGCAAAATATCCTCAAAATGAAAAAAAAACTTTTTTTTACTGATAATTACGAATTTTTAACGTTATTTTAACGTATATGCAACGTTATAAAAAAGTCAGATTCAGTTAGGTGCCTACTAGCATAACGAAAAAATTTGTGAAATTTGTGAAAAATAGTGCAAAATGTCCTCAAAATGAAAAAAAACTATTTTTTACTGATAATTACGAATTTTTAACGGTATTGAGATTCAGATAGGTGCCTACTCGCATAATGAAAAAAATTGTGATATTTGTAAAATGTCCTCAAACTGAAAAAAAAACTATATTTTACTGATAATTATGAATTTTTAACGTTATTTTATCGTATACGCAACGTTATAAAAAAAGTCAGATTCAGTTAGGTACCTACCCCCACAACGAAAATCTTTGTGAAATATGTGAAAAATAGTGCAAAATATCCTCAAAATGAAAAAAAAACTTTTTTTTACTGATAATTACGAATTTTTAACGTTATTTTAAGTATATGCAACGTTATAAAAAAGTCAGATTCAGTTAGGTGCCTACTAGCATAACGAAAAAATTTGTGAAATTTGTGAAAAATAGTGCAAAATGTCCTCAAAATGAAAAAAAAACTATTTTTTACTGATAATTACGAATTTTTAACGTTATTGAGATTCAGATAGGTGCCTACTCGCATAATGAAAAAAATTGTGATATTTGTGAAATGTCCTCAAACTGAAAAAAAAACTATATTTTACTGATAATTATGAATTTTTAACATTATTCAAATTCAGTTAGGTGCCTACTCGCGTAATGAAAAAGTTTGTGATATTTGTGAAAAATAGTGCGAAATGTCCTCAAAATGAAAAAAAAACTATTTTTTACTGATAATTACGAATTTTTAACGTTATTTTATTGTACATGTAACGTTGTAAAAACGTCACATTTAGTTAAGTACCCTCATAATGAAAAAATTTGCGAAATGTATGAAGAATTGTGCGAAATGTCCTCGAAGAGGAAGAGAACTATTTTTTTACTGATAATTACGAATTTTTAACGTTATTTTATCGTATTTGGGACGTTATAAGAAAGTCAGATTCAGTTAGGTTCCCCGCATAACGGAAAAAATTGTGAAATTTGTGAAAAATAGTGCGAAATGTCCTCGAAGAAGAAGAAAACTATTTTTTTACTCATAATAACGAACTTTTAACGTTATTTTCTCCTACATGCGATGTTATAAAAAAGTTAGATTCAATAGATAGGAGCATAACGAAAAATTTCGTATATTTCAAAAATGCCGACGTTTCAACCATATATTTGGTCTTCTTCAGGGATATTTGGGTCCAAAAGGCTTCGTGTTAACAACTGTTTTCTTTTCTTTAAAAACATATTAATGGCATAATGTAAAGTTTCACCATTAATTTAGAACAGACAAGGCACGACTGCCCGAAAAACTGCAATTTAATGGAACATTCCCGGATTTGCAACGTTAGTTACATAATCAGACGAGATGTGTGCCACATCATATAAACGGCACTTTTTTTCGTACCATTTCTTACATTTATGTGACATCATTTGATCGTTTTATTTTCGTTTCACGCGTAGTGAGATGGAAAAGGAATGTGCTGATGACAAAACTGAATGTTTTCACAAATGCAACACTAAGCACTGTATTATTGTTGGGCTTATAAAAAAAATAGTTCAGCAAGGTTTTTCCATCATAAATTCTGAGGCAATTATGTTAGCAGGGTTTGTAAAGTCTAGTGACGAATTTTGACAATTTGACTTAGGGTTTAGAGAAGCTTGGGCAAAAATCTCGTTTAATGTGTACTATGTACACCAATTGCCTCACCCTTCGAAGAAAATAGGCCGCAAAACACTCTTAATACCAAGCATTATCTCAACAAATTCACTGTTAAGCCCACAAAGAAAAACGTCTGTCTTTAATCCCTGTGTTGTTCCCAATGCATTACTATCATTATTGGCTACTAAGCAAATATTTAGCACTTAACAGAGATACTGTCACTTGATGGATTTGTAGAATTGATTTATTTCTTGGTCTCAGAAAGTACCGATTAAAGTGACACAGAGGGGATTATGGTTATTGACCAGATTATAACAGTGAAAAGCAAATACAATATATTATACGCTTCAGAAAGTTGTTTTTTTTTAATAGATTATTTTTTGCACTTGGGAATACCATTTTTTTGTTTTTTTTTTTACAGTTAGCACTATCAGCACATCAGAACTAATGTTAATTTTGTGTTCTTTTTATGACATTTTTTTAACGTTTGTTAAATAAACGTGTTCTTTTAAAACATTTTTCAACACTTGTTTTGAAGTGCAACACGTGCAATTTTGTCTCAAGTGCCACTGAAGTGCTAAAATCATCTTTACCTACTCGAAGCGACTTGTCGATGAGTGGCGATAATCAAAGAAGCAGAACGACATATGGTTTCAATGCGGATGGTATTACACCTGTTCAGGTAGCGGACAAGAAATCCCATATATTTAGAGTTAATCGCAAAACTGATTACATAAACATCTTTGGTATTTTTGCGGTAAATGCGACGATACTTTTCTCGGCAATTAAACATTAATTTTCTTTCTGCAAAATGTGATAACATGGGGATTCCCGACTATTGTGTGGTTAGCCGATGGGCACCTGATTCAGCTGGTCAGGCACACAATATGCAAATTGAGGTTAGAGGACAGAGGTAATCGGGAATTTAGCAAGGGGTTTTTTGTTTGCTTACAGAAGCTACAATTTCCCCACATTGCGAAACCATTTAATAAACGTATGTTCATGTGCAGCGAGCAAGTGCACTTCCTAGTTCATCCAGTTTTTCAGAAAAAGTGCTTAAACGAGATAAAATGTTTCGCATTGCTCGGCTCGCACTTCTAGTCCACGATGCGACATATCAAAGCGACCATTGACAGTTTACAAACCACCGTGGAAGATACGGGTTAAATGCATCATTCATGAATTTCATCACGATTTATCGCTATTCGCCAGAGGCGGCTTTCGGCAAGTTTTATCGTGTCGTCCATATTGTATAATGCAACGAAAAGTCGATAACTCGTCTAAAGACATGCGCCCCAACTAAACCCAAATCACAATAAAACAATATATTCCTGAACTTTTCCAACTCCCGGAACTCTGTATTGATTGCCTTGTCTCGTTGCCAGGGAAACCCCTATAGAAATCCGGAGGCGGACCTATTCATAGTCTGCGAACAAGGGATAAGGGTGTGTCCCGGCTGTGAATTCAATTCCTTGACAAATCAGGGCAAACATCGGGGGGTTTCTGCATTGGGGAATTCATTTTGAGCGCTTTGCGACACGACAAGCACACGAACTGTACATTTGTGCTTATTGAAGAGCGATGAGATGTGCTTATTGATAGAGTTTTTGGTTGTCTCCAAATCAAAACACAGACGAAAAAACTAATCGTTAAATCTTCTCTTAAAGGTGAAAGAGGGCATCAAGAAGAGGAAAAAAAAGTAGGGTTCGCTCCGATCGGTCGCGGGGTTCTCCACCTTACAAGCAATCAAAGTTGAGAATTGAGAAAAAGGTCGTAATACCCCCCCCCCCCCTGACATTTCCAAAAAAACTTGTTTTTATAGTTTTTGATCGCAATATCTTGTCTGCAATCCCCTGAGAACGTAACAAACTCAATTCTACTGAAATTACTTTCTAAAGGGGTTTTTCTAAAAATGGTCCAAAAACGCGATTCTAAAAGTGCCTAAAAATCGATATCCGAAGGGGCCTATCTCCGAAAATACTGCACCTACGGAACTTCCGATGGTGGGAGGTGAAAGAGGGCATCAAGAAGAGGAAAAAAAAGTAGGGCTCGCTACGATCGGTCGAGGCGTTCTCAAGTTACAAGCAATCAAAGTTGAGAATTGAGAAAAAGGTCGTAATACCCCCCCCCCTTTGGAAATTTCCAAAAAAAAAATGTTTTAATTGTTTTTGATCGCAATATCTTGTCTGCAATCCCCTAAGAACGTAACAAACTCAATTCGACTGAAATTACATTCTAAAGGGGTTTTTCTAAAAATGGTCCAAAAACGCGATTCTAAAAGTGCCTAAAAATCGATATCCGAAGGGGTCTATCTCCGAAAATATTGCACCTACGGAACTTCCGATGGTGGGAGGTGAAAGAGGGCATCAAGAAGAGGAAAAAAAGCTTTCAATGAAAAAGAGGGGGCTGAGGCTTAAGCCAAAATGAAAAAAGAAAAGGCTGAAACTAGAAAAGACTGAGAGAAAGAACAACATAAAGATAAAATTAAGAAAGAAAGGGAAAAAGTCGAACCCAAAGTTAGATGGATGCTGAAGCTAAAAACGAAAGGAAAAACGACAGAGCTGAACGTAAAAAATCCAAAGAGAAAAAATGAGCTAAACATATATTTTTATTACTTTCCAAATGTCTCGAAAACGGTTAGAAAGATAATTTTCTGCTTTTTTTGATAAAAGACTTCAGATCATCGGAATTCATACTAATGTTCAAGCTATCGGCTGAAGTTAAGACACCTCAATTTTGAGCCTCCCTCTCCCCCCAGAAGCAAAATTTAGTTGCCTCCTATCTCTTCTTAGTCATATGGCCCAATGCTTCTGGCCATTTTATTGGAGGATGCTGAAGCTAAAAGTAAAAAAAAATATGCTACTCATAGATAATATATAATAGGTGGTCAGCTAGAAGAAAGCTGAAGGCAACGCTTAAAAGTAGGAAAAGTAAATTGGAGGCCAACCAGAGAAAGATAGGAATGCTAAAGGTAAAATTAAAGAAGGAAAAGAAGACATAAATGAGCATGGTGAAAAGAAAGTCAGACAGAGCAGACAAAATAAACAAAGCCAAACAAAAAGAAGTAAAGTGAAGCTTAGCTCTTGTAGAAAAAAAAAGAGCGGGCTGAGGCGAAAAGCCAAAAGAGAAAGAGGAGGCAGAAAGTAAAAAAAAAATAAAAGAAAAAAATCTAGCTTAACATGTATTATAATTTTCCAAAGGTTTCGAGGAAGGTTAAAGGGGCGGTTTTTTTGCTTTTTTGAGGTAAAAGAATTCAGATCATTGGAATTCGTACAAATGTTTAAGCAATCAGCGTTGAGACACCTCTTCTTATTATGCTAAGGAGTAAGCTGAAGCTAGAAAACCAAAGAGGGCAGACAGATTAAAAAAAAGGCAAAGATAAAAAAATCTAACTAAATATACAGGGAGTCGTTTTAAGTCCGTAGAGTATTGCTATTTCCGAAACAGCTTTAGATGTGACTCCAATACGAGCATCAATGTGGTTTCCGAAATATTTAGAAGAGTTTAAATGTTGCCAAAAACTTCAATCTTGTCTACTAATTTTGATACCAGAAAAGTTTACATTGCGGGGAAACGAAAAACCACAGCTAAAGGAAAAGTTAAGGGAGAAAAAGAAGAAGCCGAGTCTAATTTAAAAAACAAAGGATGAAGCTAAAGCTAAAGTTTTGAAGGAAAAGGAGCGGGTTGAGGCTAAAGCCAAAAGAAAAAAAAGAGAAGGCTGGAACTAAAAAAGGCAAAAAGAGAAGACAAAATAAAGATAAAGTATATAAAGAAAGGGAAAAAGTCGAATCTAAATTCAAAAAGAAAAAGGGGAGGTTGAAAAAAGGAAAAACAAGCTAAAGGTTAGGCTAAAAACGAAATGGTGAAGGCTGAAGCTAAAAACAAAACTAAAAACGACAGAGCTGAACGTAAAAAAGCCAAAGAGCAAAAAATGAGCTAAACATATATTATTATTTTCCAAATGCCTCGAAAACGGTTAGAAAGGAAATTTTTTGCTTTTTGATGTGAAAGACTTCAGAGCATCGTAATTCATGCTAATGTTCAAGCCATCAGCTGAAGTTAATACACCTCATTTTGGAGCCTCCCTCTCGACCAGAAGCAAAATTTAGTTGCCTCCTATTTCTTCTTAGTAATATGGCCCAATTTTTCGTTCTTTTTTCTTAGACAAGAAGGTAGACTGAATGATAAAGATCGAAATTTATAACCTAATTGACTAGTGTCTTTAATCCAAAGCACAATTTGTAGTAGGCTCCTCAAATCGGGTTTTACGTTTTTTATTCTACTCGAGAATGCAGACAAGATTAGAGGCATTAAAAATTAAAAACTGATGTAGTAGTATCTTTAATCCAAAGAACAATTTCTGGTAGACGCCTCAAATCAGGTTTTTCGTTTTTTATTCGACTCGAGAGTGCAGACAAGATTAAAGGCATTAAAAATTAAAAACTGGTGGAGTCGTATCTTTAATCCAAATTAAAATTTCTGGAAGACGCCTCAAATCGGGTTTCTTATTCCACTCGAGAGTTTAGACAAGATGAAAGGCATTAAAAAATAAAAACTGATGTTGTAGTATCTTTACTCCAAAGTACAATTTCTGGTAGACGCCTCAAATCGGGTTTTTTATTCTACTCGAGAGTTTAGACAAAATTAAAGGCATTAAAAATTAAAAATTGTTGGAGTAGTATCTTTAATCCAAAGTACAATTTCTGGTATCCGCCTCAAATCGGGTTTTTCGTTTTTGATTCTACTCGAGAGTGCAGACAAGATTAAAGGCGTTAAAAATTAAAAACTGATGAATTAGTATCTTTACTCCAAAGTACAATTTCTGGTAGATGCCTCAAATCGGGTTTTTCGTTTTTTATTCGACTCGAGAGTGCAGACAAGATTAAAGGCATTAAAAATTAAAAACTGGTGGAGTAGTATCTTTAATCCAAATTACAATTTCTGGAAAACGCCTCAAATCGGGTTTCTTATTCTACTCGAGAGTTTAGACAAGTTTAAAGGCATTAAAAAATGAAAACTGATGTAGTAGTATCTTTAATCCAAAGTGCAATTTCTGTTAGACGGCTCAAATGGGATTTCTTATTCTACTCGAGAGTTTAGACAAGGTTAAAGGCATTAAAAAATAAAAACTGATGTAGTAGTATCTTTAATCCAAAGTACAATTTCTGGTAAACGCCTCAAGGCGGGTTTTTCGTTTTTTATTCTACTCGAGAGTGCAAACAAGATTAAAGGCATTAAAAACTAAAAACGGATTAGTATCTTTACTCCAAATTACAATTTCTGGTAGACGCCTCAAATCGGGTTTTTCGTTTTTTATTCGACTCGAGAGTGCAGACAAGATTAAAGTCATTAAAAATTAAAAACTGGTGGAGTAGTATCTTTAATCCAAAGTACAATTTCTGGTAGACGCCTCAAATCGGGTTTCTTATTCTACTCGAGAGTTTAGACAAAATTAAAGGCATTAAAACATAAAAACTGATGTAGTAGTACCTTTAATCCAAAGTACAATTTCTGGTAGACGCCTCAAATCGGGTTTCTTATTCCACTCGAGAGTTTAGACAAGATTAAAGGCATTAAAAAATAAAAACTGATGTAGTAGTATCTTTAATCCAAAGTACAATTTCTGGTAAACGCCTCAAGGCGGGTTTTTCGTTTTTTATTCTACTCGAGAGTGCAAACAAGATTAAAGGCATTAAAAACTAAAAACGGATTAGTATCTTTACTCCAAATTACAATTTCTGGTAGACGCCTCAAATCGGGTTTTTCGTTTTTTATTCGACTCGAGAGTGCAGACAAGATTAAAGTCATTAAAAATTAAAAACTGGTGGAGTAGTATCTTTAATCCAAAGTACAATTTCTGGTAGACGCCTCAAATCGGGTTTCTTATTCTAATCGAGAGTTTAGACAAGATTAAAGGCATTAAAAATTAAAAATTGATGAACTAGTATTTTTAATCCAAATTACAATTTCTGGTAAACGCCTCAAATGGGATTTCTTATTCTACTCGAGAGTTTAGACAAGATTAAAGGCATTAAAAATTAAAAACTGATGTAGTAGTATCTTTAATCCAAAGTACAATTTCTGGTAAACGTCTCAAATCGGGGTTTTCGTTTTTTATTCTACTCGAGAGTGCAGACAAGGTTAAAGCCATTAAAAAATGAAAACTTATGTAGTGGTATCTTTAATCCAAAGTACAATTTCTGGTATCCGCCTCAAATCGGGCTTTTTGTTTTGTATTCTACTCGAGAGTGCAGACAAGATTAAAGGCGTTAAAAATTAAAAACTGATGAATTAGTATCTTTATTCCAAATTACAATTTCTGGTAGACGCCTCAAATCGGGTTTTTCGTTTTTTATTCGACTCGAGAGTGCAGACAAGATTAAAGGCATTAAAAACTAAAAACTGGTGGAGTAGTATCTTTAATCCAAATTAAAATTTCTGGAAGACGCCTCAAATCGGGTTTCTTATTCCACTCGAGAATTTAGACAAGATTAAAGGCATTAAAAAATAAAAACTGATGTTGTAGTATCTTTACTCCAAAGTACAATTTCTGGTAGACGCCTCAAATCGGGTTTTTTATTCTACTCGAGAGTTTAGACAAAATTAAAGGCATTAAAAAATAAAAACTGATGTAGTAGTATCTTTAATTCAAATTACATTTTCTGGTAGACGCCTCATATCGGGCTTTTCGTTTTGTATTCTACTCGAGAGTGCAGACAAGATTAAAGGCATTAAAAATTAAAAACTGATGGATTAGTATCTTTATTCCAAATTACAATTTCTGGTAGACGCCTCAAATGGGATTTCTTATTCTACTCGAGAGTTTAGACAAGATTAAAGGCATTAAAAATTAAAAACTGATGTAGTAGTATCTTTAATCCAAAGTACAATTTCTGGTAAACGTCTCAAATCGGGGTTTTCGTTTTTTATTCTACTCGAGAGTGCAGACAAGGTTAAAGCCATTAAAAAATGAAAACTTATGTAGTGGTATCTTTAATCCAAAGTACAATTTCTGGTATCCGCCTCAAATCGGGCTTTTTGTTTTGTATTCTACTCGAGAGTGCAGACAAGATTAAAGGCGTTAAAAATTAAAAACTGATGAATTAGTATCTTTATTCCAAATTACAATTTCTGGTAGACGCCTCAAATCGGGTTTTTCGTTTTTTATTCGACTCGAGAGTGCAGACAAGATTAAAGGCATTAAAAATTAAAAACTGGTGGAGTAGTATCTTTAATCCAAATTAAAATTTCTGGTAGACGCTTCAAATCGGGTTTCTTATTCCACTCGAGAATTTAGACAAGATTAAAGGCATTAAAAAATAAAAACTGATGTTGTAGTATCTTTACTCCAAAGTACAATTTCTGGTAGACGCCTCAAATCGGGTTTTTTATTCTACTCGAGAGTTTAGACAAAATTAAAGGCATTAAAAAATAAAAACTGATGTAGTAGTATCTTTAATTCAAATTACATTTTCTGGTAGACGCCTCATATCGGGCTTTTCGTTTTGTATTCTACTCGAGAGTGCAGACAAGATTAAAGGCATTAAAAATTAAAAACTGATGGATTAGTATCTTTATTCCAAATTACAATTTCTGGTAGACGCCTCAAATCGGGTTTTTCGTTTTTTATTCGACTCGAGAATGCAGACAAGATTAAAGGCATTAAAAATTAAAAACTGGTGGAGTAGTATCTTTAATCCAAATTAAAATTTCTGGAAGACGCCTCAAATCGGGTTTCTTATTCTACTCGAGAGTTTAGACAAGATTAAAGGCATTAAAAAATAAAAACTGATGTAGTAGTATCTTTAATCCAAAATACAATTTCTCGTAAACGCCTCAAGGCGGGTTTTTCGTTTTTTGTTCTACTCGAGAGTGCAGACAAGATTAAAGGCATTAAAAAATAAAAACTGATGTAGTAGTATCTTTAATCCAAATTACATTTTCTGGTAGACGCCTTATATCGGGTTTTTTGTTCTAATCGAGAGTTTAGACAAGATTATAGGCATTAAAAATAAAAAATTGATGGAGTAGTATCTTTAATCCAAATTACAATTTCTGGAAAACGCCTCAAATCGGGTTTCTTATTCTACTCGAGAGTTTGGACAAGATTAAAGGCATTAAAAAATAAAAACTGATGTAGTAGTATCTTTAATCCAAAGTGGAATTTCTGGTAGACGCCTCAAATGGGATTTCTTATTCTACTCGAGAGTTTAGACAAGATTAAAGGCATTAAAAAATAAAAACTGATGTAGTAGTATCTTTAATCCAAAGTACAATTTCTGGTAAACGCCTCAAGGCGGGTTTTTCGTTTTTTGTTCTACTCGAGAGTGCAGACAAGATTAAAGGCATTAAAAAATAAAAACTGATGTAGTAGTATCTTTAATCCAAATTACATTTTCTGGTAGACGCCTCACATCGGGTTTCTTATTCTACTCGAGAGTTTAGACAAAATTAACGGCATTAAGAATTAAAAAATTAAGGTAGTAGTATTGGTGGGAGGTCGAAGAGAACATCAAGGGGAGGAAAAAACAGTTGGATTCACTCCGATCGGTCGAGGCGTTCTCAAGTTGCAGGCGGTCAAAGTTGAGAGATGAGAAAAAAGTCCTAATAACCCCCCCCCCTTGAACATTTTCAAAAAAAATGTCAGAAAATTTTGTTTGCTGTTTTTGATCGGAATGGCATGTTTGCAATATCCTAAGAACGTAACAAACTCAATTCGAATGAATTTAACCTCTAAAGAGGATTTTTTTTAAAATGGTTAGAAAACGCAATTCTAAAATTGCCTAAAAATCAATCAAATTTGAGAATTGAGAAAAAAGTCGTAATACCTCCCCCCCCCCTTTTTGGATATTTTCGGAAAACTTTTTTTCCTGTTTTTGATCGGAAAGGCACGATTGCAATCCCATATAAACGTAACAAACTCAATTCGAATGAAATTAACCTTCAAAGAGGTTTTTTTTTAAATGGTCCAAAATAGCGATTCTAAAAGTGCCTAAAAATCGACCTCCAAAACGGTCTATCTCCGAAAATACTGCACATACGGAACTTTCGATAGTGGAAGGTGAAAGAGGGCATCAAGAAGAGGAAAAAACAGGTGGATTCACTCCGATCGGTCGAGGCGTTATCAAGTTACAGCGGTCAAAGTTGAGAAGAAAGTCGTGATACCCCCTCCGCCCTTTCGACATTTTCGAAAAAATGTCGGAAAGCTTTTTTTTGCTATTTTTGATCGGAATCTCACGCTTGCAATTCTTTAAGAACGTAACAAACGCAATTCGAATTAATTTAACCTCTAAAGAGGTTTTTTTAAAAATATTCAAAAAACGCGTTTCTATAAGTGTTTGAAAATCGGCCTTCGAAGGAATCTATCTTCGAGTATACTGCACTTGCGGAACTTTCAATGGTGGTAGGTGAAAGAGGACATCAAGAAGAGGAAAAAAAAGTTGGATTCACTTCAATTGGTCGAGGCGTTCTTAAGTTACAAGTGGTCAAAGTTGAGAATGAGAAAAAAGTAGTAATAAGTCAGCAGTAGCAGAGCACGCTCTCTCACATCCTTTTCAACGAGATGGATATCTTAGATCAATCGCAGCGTTTCTATCCGAGACTAACGCGAAAGGCCATTGGATCTTTAAACACGACAATAATTTCAACAGGAAGGAGGAAATTACGTTTCTAAATGCAGATTGAAAGCGAGTTCTACGATATGTTTCAAGTGCACCGAAACCCCGCTTACCCCTATCCCCACCCAAATCCCTCCCCTGCAGCGCGACGGCGGGGGAATAAATACCACGAAGCTCACCATAGTCGAATCAGTCAACGTCACTAAGCAAGGAAGATCACTTCGCCCATTGCCTCATCGCCTTTGATAATGTCTTCCGCAGCTGTAGACGAAACGTCGGTAAGAACAGCTTGAAAGCCCTGAAAACACTTTAGACCGGCTGTGAAAGCTTTCACGGTGTAAAAATTAATAACTTTGCTCTCCAAAGAGGATTGAAACACCCCTCTAAGTGTTCATACAACTATGCACCACTCAGTTGTAGAGATTATTGTACTAAAATATTTGAAAGATGTAGCAGAAGACACTGACAGGCATTAAGGTTGAATTTGATACCAAAACTTGATCAATATGTTTTTTAAACGTAGTTTTTATGTTATTTATATGTTCATTATTTTGTTATTTCAATGACGAAATGAGCTATATTCATGAGTAGATGTTGTTTAGGCTAAAAGACACATTTTTCTGGCAAAAAATAATAATTTTGCTTTCCAAAGAGGATTGAAATATCCCCTCAAGCTTACTTAAAATTATACTTCGCTCCTCTGACCTAAACTCGCCAAATCAAAACTGAACTATCCAAATCAAAACTTGATGGTTTTCGATCAAGTTTTGATGGTTTTCCATCAAGCTTTGATGGTTTTTCACAACCTTAATTGAACCCACCGGAACAAAATGTTTTCTAAAAACGTTATTTTTATGTTATTTATATATACTTATATAACAATTGTTTTCTTTTGTTATTTTAATGACATGCGTCAGTTTCAGAATGTGCTATACTAATCTGTAGATGTTGTTTAGCTAAAGAAGACAACTTATTTGCGGTATAATTGTTGTATTTTATTGGGGAAGTTCTGTTACGTATCGCCAACAATGGCAATACGGTGCCCCCCCCCCCATTAAAAAGAGCCGTGGGTAAGCGACAACGGCTGCATGAGAGTCGAGAGCAGTCGGTCGCAAGCCAACAAGCGCGACAGCATTAGAAAATAAACGAAGTTTTGCATATTCGATTTTATCTCGTTTCATTTTGGAAGCGCTAGTTAATCATTAAGCTAACGAAACGTAAATAAAGGTAGATAACGAACCAGTTAATACAGTCCATTAATCGAACAACAAACATTTTGGTCCCACGATACGGATCTTTTGCATTTTGTACGAAACAAATTGAAGACTCCAGGCAGGAATTCGGCGAAGCGTCGCCGGGCCGCTGCTAAAAATAGAACAGGCGAGGAACGCATCGGACCATCGAGCACCGACAGAGAGAGCTCATGCCGCTTCGCATCGAACACAAATAGAACGTGAGTGGTTCCCTTTTATTATTCCGCATTTTTCCTTATTTCTATAGGGCGGTCTCGTTTGTGCCTGCAATTTTTAATGACTGAAAATTCCAATAATATTTAACAAACCTATAGCGTATTTTTACAGCTTATTTGTTACAGCAACTAGCAGGTGTGTTTCTTATTGTTGTTGGTTAAAATTCTGAACAGGCAATAATTATGGCAGATTTGGAAAAGTTAACGCGTAAAAGGGGTGTAGTTAAAGCTAAAGTTACCATCTTTTCTAAATTTCTCGACACAATAGCGTCTAAATTTTCCGACTTTAAAATCACGGATCCAAGGTTGCTTAATGAGGTTCAAGAACGAACTGAGCGTTTTGGATCCGTGCTAGACGATTTCGAACAGGTCCAAGAGGAAATCGATCAGATTACAAACGAAAGTGATAAACAGTTTGAGGAACGGGAAATTTTTGACCATGATTTTTATTCTGTTCTTTCGAAAGCAAAAACATTTTGTAAAGAATCTGTTGATAACGAGAGAGGAAGTAGCAGTAATAGCAGCGTTCACTCCGTTAGAACCGGCATTGCCGCAGGTCTGGGCGGATTTAACAGTAATACTAATATAAAACTACCGGTGATAGAATTGCCCAAATTTGACGGTAATTACGATGGTTGGCTGGAGTTTAGAGACTCATTCGATTCTTTAATTCATCAAAACCAATCTATTAGCGACATACAAAGGTTTCATTATCTTCGTGCAAGTTTGTCCCGCGGTGCTATGGAAATCATTGCCAGCCTAGAGTTTTCTGGTTCCAACTACGCGACGGCGTGGGATTTGATTTGCAAAAGATACAATAACAATCGTATTTTAATACAGAATCATGTAAAGGCCCTGTTTAACTTAGAAAAAACAAACGAAGAGTCGTCGCAAACGCTTAGGAAAATTGCAGATAATGCAACGAAGCACCTCAGGGCGCTTAAAACGCTTAAAGAACCCACGGAAAATTGGGACACCTTGATAATTCACTTAATCTCACTGAAGTTGGATCCCACCACGTCGCGTGAATGGGAACAGAAGAGGGCTGCTTACGACAAGCCAACCTTTCAACATCTGCAGGATTTCTTGAAGGACCGTGCCGATCTTTTGGAATCGCTAGACAACAGTAAAAATACCAAAAAATTCACCAAAAATAAGCCGGAACTTCGAACAAAGTCCTTCCTGAATACACAAGCATGTTGTCCCTTTTGTCAAATGGAACATTATATTCAGGAATGCGCAGATTTTCAAAGGTTAAGCGTGAATGATCGTCTAAACGAAGTAAAGAAGAGGAGGTTGTGCATTAATTGCTTACGACCTGGCCACGTAATAAAACAATGTCGCTCGAGTTCTTGTAAAGTTTGTAAAGGTCGCCATAATAGTCTGCTACATATCTCTGAGCCTGTCAACTCCCCACAAGTAGTCGAAAACTCCCGAAAGTCCGAAAGTATAGTTTGCTCCTCACAAAGTGTCTCAAATTTTAATAGTCAAGTTTTATTGTCAACTGTCTCTGTCCGCGTATTTGACAAAAATAACAAAATACACATAGCACGAGCACTTCTGGATGCAGGAAGTCAAAGTAGCTTTATTACTTCTAGACTAGCAAACACACTAAAGCTAAAATTGTCAAACATTGACATCAGAGTTTGTGGTTTAAATCAAGCTGAGTCCGCAGTTAAAAGCAAGGCGGTTTTAGATATTCAATCGTGTCATAACAATTTCGGTATTAAGGCTTCGTGTTTGGTAGTGCCACAAATAACAGGTGCCCTGCCTAATTTCCTTGTGGATCGTAATTCTTTGCAAATACCTGGCCATTTGAAACTGGCCGATCCGAATTTTCATTTACCAGGCAAGGTGGATATTCTTTTAGGCGCCGATCACTTTTGGCAACTCATTTGCGTAGGTCAGGTAAAAACAGCAAATCATGACGCAATCCTGCAAAAAAGCAGATTCGGGTGGATTATTTCCGGTCCTGTTTTCTCAAATGCAGCTCCGATTGTTCAGTGCAATCTGTCAACCAATTCTGAGCTTGATAAACAACTCACTCGATTCTGGGAGGTTGAGGAGGTCTCTACCTCAAAGCCTTTATCGCACGAAGAAAAATTCTGTGAGTTACATTTTGTAGAGACTTTGCAGCGTGACGACAACGGTCAATTCATAGTGACAATTCCCTTAAAGGAAAATCCTGATGTTTTGGGGGATTCATTTGAGATTGCCCAAAGGCGTTTTTTGTCCTTGGAAAGAAAGTTTGAACGCCAGCCCGAATTTAAAAGGGAATATTCTAAATTCATAAACGAGTATATCGCCTTGGGACACATGTCCAAGGTCGACAAAGAAGGCAGTCAACCATCATATTTTCTACCCCATCATGGTGTCATTAAAGAAAGCAGCCTTACCACAAAATTACGCGTAGTTTTTGACGCTTCTTGCGCCACTAGTTCTGGCTATTCTTTGAACGACATACAGATGGTGGGTGCGACCATACAGCCCGAGTTGTTCTCGGCTCTTATTCGATTCAGAAAATACAATTACGTGATCGCGGGAGATGTGGAGAAGATGTATCGAATGTGTTTAATAAACCCCAATCAACGAGCCCTTCAGCGCATTCTATGGCGTGAAAACCGTGACGATCAGCTAGAAACTTATGAATTGTCAACCGTTACGTACGGCACTTCATCGGCAGCCTTCTTGGCCATAAGATGCCTTTATCAGATTGGTTTGGATTGTGCCGAAGAATCACCTGAGATTTCCCACATCATCAAAAATCATTTTTATGTCGATGACTTTCTTAGTGGAGCCAATTCAATAAACGAAGCCGTTTTTTTAGCCAATGAGGTTGCTCGGCACCTAAAAAAGAGCGGTTTTATATTGCGGAAGTGGATTTCTAATTCACCAGAAGTATTAGCGCATATCGAATCAAAGGATAAGGTTCACTACATCGATTTCGGCACGCGCGAAAACACAAAAACGTTGGGTTTGGTTTGGAGTGCGCAAACCGACAGTTTGACTTACAATATCGGCGATTCTGTAAACAAGCAGGTTACCAAGCGATCGATTTTGTCTGAAACTTCGCAAATCTTTGACCCTCTGGGTCTCTTGAGCCCTTCAATCATAATCGCTAAGATGATTCTTCAGGAGTTGTGGTCAGAAAAATTGTCCTGGGACGAAGGTCTACCAAATCACTTGCATAGTCGATGGCTACAATTTCGCAACGAGTTAAAATGTTTAAATGAGTTAAGCATTAATCGCCAAGTAGTGTGTTCAGATTCCAATGTCATAGAACTTCATGGCTTCGCGGATGCATCCACTCGGGCCTTTGGAGCATGTGTTTATGCTAGGAATCAGGGCAATGATGGAAGTTTCACAGTAGAATTGATTTGTGCGAAGTCAAAGGTAGCTCCGCTAAAAATACAAACAGTTCCTCGTTTGGAGCTTATGGCTGCCCTTCTGCTTGCACAATTAATCGAAAAGATCAGGGTTTCCATAGACGTCAATATAAGTCGTATAATTTATTGGTCAGATTCTACCGTGGTTTTGGGGTGGCTCAAAGCTGAGCCCAATCTTCTACAGCCCTTCGTGGGCAATCGAGTTGTAAGGATTCAAGAATTAACACAAGCTCATAGCTGGCGGCATGTGCCAACAGCGGAAAACCCCGCAGACCACGTATCTCGCGGCATTATGCCCAAAGATTTGGCTTTGCTTAGTCTTTATTGGAAAGGGCCCGAATGGTTAAAACATGATGAATCCCATTGGCCAGTTTTATCTTATTCCCAAACGGAACTTCCAGAATTTCGAAAAAACGTACATGCTCACGTAGAAACTTCAACCCCGTCCCTTTCTCTTTTTGAAAAATATTGCGATTTATCTAAACTAGAACGTATAGTAGCATATTGCTTGAGATTTAAAGCCAATTGCTTAAAAGGGGAGGCAGACACGCATCGTGGCCCCTTGCTTGCCGACGAAATCGCGAAGGCTTCATTATTGCTCACAAAAATTTCTCAAGCTGAATCATTTCAAAATGAAATAAATATTTTAGCTAAAGAACCAACCAAGCTCAGCAAGGGTGCATTGGCAAGGCTTTCACCATTTTTGGATGATAATGGAATAATTAGAGTTGGTGGTAGGCTCCAACATTCAGCGCTCTCATATCATAAAAAACATCCAATTCTACTATCATCCAAGCACTTATTTACAAAACTCCTCTTTAAGCGGGAGCATGTTAGACTGCTACACGCAGGACCTCAACAAACTTTATACTCGGTTCGCGAAAAATTTTGGCCATTAGCGGCTCGCAGTTTATCCAGAAAGACAGTGCACGAATGTATGAAGTGTTTCAGGGCAAACCCCAAATCAGTTTCTCCATTTATGGGAAATTTACCAAAGAATCGAGTGAGTCCTGCTCCCCCATTTTACATTAGCGGTGTTGACTACTGCGGCCCATTCCTGATAAAGGATCGAAAGGGTCGTGGATGTAAAACAACCAAATGTTATATTTCACTCTTTATTTGCTTCGCGACTCGCGCCATCCATCTAGAGCTAGTGTCCGACCTGACAAAGGATTCTTTTATAGCTGCCTTAAGGCGATTCATTGGGAGACGCGGGAAGCCGTATCAGATATATTCCGACAATGGCACTAATTTCGTAGCCGCAAGTGCTGAATTAAGGCCTCTAGGCGATTTCTTAAAACTTAACTCATCCGAGCTAACACGATTGGTAGGAAATGAAGGTATTGCTTGGTCATTTATACCGGCACGCTCGCCTCATTTTGGTGGCCTCTGGGAGGCCGGAGTAAGGGCCGCGAAACATCACCTCAAACGGGTTGCTGGAAACGCTATGCTAACTTTCGAACAATTTAGCACATTGCTTGCACAGATCGAGGCCGTGCTTAACTCCCGTCCAATCTCGCCCTTATCATCAGACCCATCCGACTTTACTCCCTTGTGTCCTGCTCACTTTCTTATCGGGCGTCCACTGACTACCGCTGCTGACCCAGACCTGCTAGAAGTTAAAGCCACTCGACTAGACCAATTCCAACAAATCCAACAGTTACAACAGCACTTTTGGAAAAGGTGGTCCCTGGAATACATCTCAGAGCTGCAGCAACGTCAGAAGTGGCTAAAGTGTGAAAAGTCGCTTCAAATCGGCGACTTGGTGCTCATAAAGGATGATAATCAGCCCCCGCTCAAATGGTCACTCGGGCGAGTCAGCAGTGTACATCCAGGCTCCGACGGAATTGTTAGGGTAGCAACAGTAAAGACAGCTACCGGCACTTTACGGCGTGCACTCGCAAAGCTGTGCCCGTTACCTGTTAGTGATGTGAAATAACAAGTTCATCTTCATCTTAAGCGAGATAGTGCTTGTAGTGAAGCGGCAGTGATTATTATTATTTAAAGGACTTTGTAGGCATTAGTTATTTTACTATGTCATTAAATTATAGGTATTCGTTTCTTGAAAGGCACGCTCTTTCAAAGCCGGGGGTATGTTGTATTTTATTGGGGAAGTTCTGTTACGTATCGCCAACAATGGCAATACGGTGCCCCCCCCCCCATTAAAAAGAGCCGTGGGTAAGCGACAACGGCTGCATGAGAGTCGAGAGCAGTCGGTCGCAAGCCAACAAGCGCGACAGCATTAGAAAATAAACGAAGTTTTGCATATTCGATTTTATCTCGTTTCATTTTGGAAGCGCTAGTTAATCATTAAGCTAACGAAACGTAAATAAAGGTAGATAACGAACCAGTTAATACAGTCCATTAATCGAACAACAAACAATAATGATTAATAATTTTACTCTCCAAAGATGATTGGGGTATCCCCCCAAGGGGTACTTATCCATACAACTATAGAGACCATGCACTTTTCGAGATTATGGTAATCCGCAAACATGCACCCAGCAACATCTGGGTCGCCCGACAACAATTACCAAATAGTGCATAACCCGTAACGCTTTATCATGATCAATAGGACCAAATTACATGCCAAAACCATCATCATCAGGCATCGTCCCCGGCGCGCTATGCTCTACTCATCTGCATAAGCGTGTTCACCTTTTACCACCGTTTCCCGACTATCCGCCGTGTAGATAATACGAACAATAATTCATTAAGCACCCCCACCATGTTGGCTTTTATTATTTGGTGACTGTGGAAGGTTGACCATTCCCGAAGACCAGCTCTTGAATTAGTGCTGAAGCAGCCATTGAGCGTCGTGCACGGTTGGTACGGGAGCGTGCGCACATCGCCCGAACTCGCGACCGCGTATATGCCGACGCGCTTTTGTTTTTCCTCCTCAGTCGCAGCCCGCTGTGACAGACGCACTGAAACGATCGATTTTTTCCGGTCGAAACGTCGGATTGTTTTTCTTTTTTCGACGAACGAGCGTGAATGAGTTTTTTGAGTGACCGAATAATATGTTGAATCGACACAGATGCTGCTAGTTGTCGACGGACCGCCGGACTGTGGCTCGAAAATCCATCAGGACCCGGATAACAGTTTGTTTTTTCGAGAAATTTTGGATTTGACTGAATTTAGTATGTTCCTAGTAAGTGCTGTTTGTACTGTTGTCGTAGGGTTAGAGAATTCAGATTCTTGTGTCTTGTAATTATGATGATTTTGTCCTCAAATGTAAGTAAACGTTTGTTTTTTTCGTTGGTGTTGGTGCTGGTGACAGAGAAACGAGATACACAAATCACATTCGAAAAGAAGGATATTTTCTAATTTTTTTGGGTTTTTGGGGTGCCTCCGCATGACCTCCCGTTCTCTATTAAAGAAACATTTTTTGCAAGAACTAGAAGAAGAGATATTTTCAAACATATTTTGGTATTTTGGTACTTGAGTGCAGTGCAAATAATAGGCATTTGGAAGAATTTGGAAATTCTTAAATTTGAACTATAAGCAAACTGCAAAAAAGTCGAAAAAAAATAGATTTTAGAAATGCGCACGAAAACAACAACGTTTCGATCTTTTTTCTGTCACTAAAATTTCTTGATAGAGCGGAGCTTTAATTCAAATTAAACTGAATTTGTCTTTTGAAAATGAAGTTTAAAGTTTGTATGAGAAATCGGAGAACTCGTCAAAGAAAATTATTGTTACTCTAATAATTGGATATTTACACTAATTGTAGTGTAAAAGTACTTAGTGATTGGTCAAAATAAATTTGATAGCTGCTGTGTTCAGAAAAAAGTTACTGTGGAATCTAAATTCACTTATTTAGACTGAATGGAAATTATTGAAAAACAGTTTTTTTTTTGCCTATAACTGTCTATTATTTGCAACGTAAAGTCCTCTTTTAGGCACCTAATTGTACTAAAACCTTAATCGTAATAAATAATAAAAAAAAGTTAGGTACTAAACAAACAGCAGTTTTGTGCTGGAACTGTGGCCAGTTTTGGCGCATCCGCATTTTTATGTTGTTTAGTATTGTAAGGTATAGCAAGTAAACTTGTTAGCCCAAACTTAAAAACAAAGAAACATAGGTTTACTGATATAATTGGTTTTTTTATTGTCTTTGAGATCTCAATTCTCCACAGGAAAGAACATTATCGATATTTTTGAATCCAAACAGCATAAGGGAACTAAAAAACATATTATTATTTTTTAAAAGTTGTTTCACTTCCAAATTTTTATGATAAATATGGCTAATGAATTTCTTTATATAGAGTAAATTCTGTTTTTACTATCCTATCTGGTGCCTTTGTACCAAACTGTTAAACACAACAAGACTCAGAAACTTCTTGTGATGATGAAACACAGTCTCAAAAAATACATAGAAAGCAACAAACTGACATTTAATGTTTCACAATCAACTCAGTTATGATTTTTTTAGAACTTGGGCTTTTACATTATATTTGGGGACACTATTAGAGTAAATAATACACTTTTTGAACTAAACAAATCGTGCTGTATTATCTAGAAAGTCAGAGATTTTTCCCTATTAAAATTATGCAAAGGAGCTCCAATTCTTGGCCACAGTCTCAAAACACAAACAAAAAGCAAAAAAAAACAGTTTCTAGCCCAATTTTAAATTTTTTGCAGCAGACTATTGTTCTGAGGATTGATTAGGCTTATCCTGGGTTTATATACACCAAGTATGGTTCTTACGAGGGTTCTTAGATTTTTAAAATAATCAAACAATTTCGTCAGAATGGCAGAGTAGAAAAAGATATTTTAATTAGAAATAAGCGAGGAACTAAGTTAATTAGAAAAATATCTAATAATTATTAGCAAATATCTAAACTAATTAGGCAAATTGGCGCAGATTTTTTGAAAAGAAAGTGGTTCTTGAGGGTGAAAATTACGCGCGCAGGGTACTCAGCCTTGTTTGAGCCTGACGATATCTAACTAAAATATCGAAACGTCGGAAAAAATTTTATTTTATTTTCGTAAATCTAATAGTATTTGAACAAGGAGAAAAATAAACGATAAAATTTGTTAGAATTGACCTGTTAGAATTTATAAAAACATTTACAATGGTACCATGGTACCCATATCAGCATTCTGATTTATCTTCGGATTTATCACTAATTGTTTGTACTTATTATATATCCGAATGAAGAGAGTATATATATATATATAAAGCCGAGTGTTTGGACCAAGTATAGGGCTCCCCATGGGTAGATTTTTCCATACGTGTAGATGATAAATTTTGAAATCTAATTCCGATACGTCAAATAGGAAAATGTACAAAAATTCGCAAAATTAGAACGTTTTTTATAATGGTCAATTTCTTGGCCTCCTAGACCCCCTTAGTTAGATGACTGGCCCAATGAGCGTGGTACAAGGGGAAGGGCATATCCTTGTTCACTTTTAATCCAAAGAGTGGTTTAAAAAATGTCCAAAGACAGTTAAGAAAAAGTTTCCGAAATAGTAGGTATAGCAGTTTTTTGCAATTTTAACGAAAACTATACCAGAGCCCCTTTTCGATTAGAAATTATTATTATTAGACGACGTAGAGAGAAAAAAAATCTGTTGTTAGTTTTCATCGAGGTTTTTCTGTGCCACACTTTTTGCCAATTTGGGCATACTTTCTCACATTTCACCCTGTAATTTCCATTATTTTTGCAGCAAAAAATCTAAAATAATGCAAAGAGGTAGTACACATATGGGCCCCGAAACTGACAAAAAATCAAGGGCCTAGCTTTGAATTTGCAATTTTGACGAATTTTTGAACTTTAAATTTCAAACTGCCACTTTGATGTATATTTGTGCCTGGACCGTCCATTTAATCGAATGGCTTTCTATCCCAGGGGATACCTTGAAATGTTCTCTTTTTGGGATTTAGGAACCACTTTTCGTTGGGACGTCGCGAAATGCTCCTAATTGAGTTTCGAAGCGAAAGATGCAGATTTTTGCTAATTTCGGCCGCAAAATCCCGAATGCTTCCGAAGATCGCCACTTAACTGGTAATCGGAACCATTCGGCGGCGGCGGTTTCCGCCACTGACTGTTGAAATTTCCTAAATGTAAACATTAACTTTAAAGTCGCAGACCAAGGAAAATCGGCTGAAAAGTGTGGAAATCTGTGTGGCAGGAGAAAATTTGAACATTTCTATGAAGATTATTGGCAAAATACCCGGTCTTCGAAAACGTTTTCACAAAGACTGGTCGAATTGAAAATTTCGTGTCCGGATTTATGTCAAAAAATTCACCTAAATCAAAGACCCTCTTTTTCAGATGCAGAGTTTCAACTCGAATGTAAAAATGTAGACTAAACATATATTTTATTAACATACCGGCCGTGACGTAAGCAATTAAAGATATCACTGATCTTTGAAACGATTAAAGTTAAAAAGCTGAAATTTGGTATTTGGTATCGCACTACGGCTACATGATGCGACACCACGTTTTGTTTGTTAAATATACGCCATCATCAGGCTTTTATATTATGTCCGTTTACCCGTTGGTTCGAATTTGAATAGGGGGTAACCTACTGAGTTAAATGGGAATAGCTAATGAGTTGAAAATGGAATGGTAGGTTTCCCTTATGTCCAACATGTCCGCATGAAATGTTTTGGTTTTAAGCCGATATCTCTGGAATGGTTTGAGCTAGAAAGCTGAAATTTGGTACTTGGCTACTTTTTGAGAAGGTCTAGAACTAACCGGAACCTTGATGCGAGTACCGAAGATAAAAGAAAATACCCCATCATGAGGGTATTCTCTTTTATTGCAAATATAGCTTTATAAATGTGCTACTCCCAAACAATCAGTTTTTCGTATGACTGACAAAATAGCTTTAACGAAGACCATTCGACTGGTAATAATCGTTCGATTTTATTATTTTTAGCTTCCGAGATTTAACTGATTAAATTTCTCATTGATAGGGCTAGAGTGACATTTGCCATTTTATAGCAAATCCATTTATGACAATTGAACAACACCCGCTTAGCAATTTTACATTCTTATCATCTGACAAGAATATGTCTTCGAGGAGATGGAATGTGATATTCAGGTGAAAACTTATCATTTGGAACTTGAATGTCCTTTTCAGGTTCTAAGAACGAGTCAATGATATGATGAACATGCACCATATATGTTCATTTAGGACATTCCTAACACCTGACAAGAATAAGCCTTTCAGGAGAAGAACATGTAATATTCATGTGAAATATTATCATATTTAAAATTCACTTCTATTAGAACTATTATTGTTTATTTATTGGTAATTTAATAAAAGAGATATAAATATTTTACTTAATTGACTAAGTTTCTTTAAAGAACGTTCTTATCATATTATTCATTAGAACTCCTTTTCAGTGACCTCCTTGGCATGTGATATTTTCATACCGAAAAGTACGTGATATCTGGGGTCATGACAACGTACTTTTTACATCGTTTTGCACATTCTTCCAGAGAACATTACATTCATGTTACCTTCATATTACTTAAAAAATGTTCTTTTTGTGTAGCTTGAGGGAATGTGATAAGAACTTGAATATTCTTTTAATGTTATGTGGACAGTGACTCAATTAAGTGGGTTAATGGTTTCAAATAATGCTCATAACGTTTATTACTATTTTGCTTAGTTTAATAACAGTCTCATAGGAAATGAAAAACTATTAAAATTTTGTGAAAATTACCTAATATTGAAATTTGATCGAACATTAAGCCAACTAAATTAAAAACTTGGAACGACAAATTAAGCAGGTAGTTTGTGCTCGTGAATGCTTTATTCATTAGTGTCAATGGCATCGTTATGCCGTGTTTAGTTTTTGAATTATATAGAAATAAGTATTAAAATGTCGATAAAAAGTGGAAAAATTACCTTTAAGGCACCATTTTGAAAGGAAAGGATGCTACTGAAAATTCCAATTTTGCATATTTATTACATATTTTTGTCCCCTCTTTCATATGAGACTTTTTTTGAAAAAATATATGACAATTGATTTCGATCGAAAATTTCAACGTCTACCCTTTGAAATTTTTGAAATTTTCACATTTTTCCGTTTATCTTGGAAAGGGTAAGGTTTTTCGATATGCAGATTTATACGATGTATGAACAGGTTATTGAGGACTATCAGATGCATGTATCAGAAAGAAGTTGCCTTTCACGGTTTTCGAGAAAATTTAAAAAAAATTACAAAATGTGTACGTTGTATTTGGGCCACCCGTGCTTTTTCGAGGCAGACCTTCGAAAATGGACTCTACCTGTGGCTCCAGTCTGCTACTTCCTTAGCTCTTTTTATAGTTTTTCGGATAAATCTTCATCAAAACGAGATATCAGATGTTAAGGGCCGCAATGCATGATTTTGATCTCAAAATTTAGTTTTTTGGGCCGGTTTGAGAGCCCCATATGCTTAACATAGAAATATCGACTTTTCCGACTTGTTATAACAAGTTGGTCAGCAAAAATCTTGAGTTGGTTTGTTTATGGTGTGCTTTTTACTTGAGACGCGACATTTTTTTTTTGACCACGCGCGCGGGGCCTTCATAGTTTAGGAAATCGGAACGATGGGGACAGAGTGCTTTTGAAGTTATACCTAAAAGTAAAACTGAAATGTCGAAACGTTTGAAATACTTTACTTCATATTCGCAATCATAACAGCTTTTAAAAAATGGTAAAAAACGTGCTAAAATTCATAAAAAGATCTAAAATGGTACCACGAGTACCTATATCAAGGTTCCCATTTATGACAAATTGTTTGTGAGTATGAAACGAATCTACAATTGAAATTTCACTTTTCTAGCTTTGATTGTTCGTAAAAATGTAATATTTGCCAATTTTTAGCTCACCCTATAATATCTAAATCAGAAATCAATGCAGTGTTTACAATAAGGTAATAAAATTTAGCATTAGCACTTAGCATTATTTTGGACAGCGTATACTATTTAAAACAGAAATCAACGCTTTATTTATCATAAAACTACTCGAATTAACGCAATAAATTAATTGATATCGATCTACATGCAAAAATCCTAAAATTCCAGGTTACAACATTTTTTTGGGACACTTTATACTATCTAAAACGTAAACATATGCCCTATTTGCCACAAAACTACTGGAACCAACGAATAAAATCGAATACTATTGATTTATGTGGGAAAAGTAGTTATTTCTTTGTTAAGCATATGGAGCTCTCAAACCGACCCGAAAACCGAATTTTGGGGATCGAAATCGTGCATTTCAGCCTTCAACAGTTTATATCGCGTTTTATTTAAGATTTATCCGAAAAGCTATATGAGGAGCCAAAAAAGTGCAATAATTTTAGTGTTTTTTAACAATTTGTGGATAAAATGGCGAAGGAAATGGTCTGCAGTAAATATTACTAATATCTGACACCACCAGACTCCTTGAATAATTAAAATTGCTTTCATTACTAGGTTTTAATAACTATTTCAACGCCTATATCTAACATTTTATTCTGGCTTGTCTGCGTACTAAATAATCCACCCTTTCTATGTAAAATACACACTACTTATGGACCTTTTCTGCATTATTAGCATATATTAGCTTCCTGCATCATTTTTTGAGCCACCCTATACTATCTAAAACAGAAATCAACGTCCTATTCATTATAAAACGACTCGAAGTAACAAATAAAATCGATTACTATAGATTTAAATGAAACATATAGAAAATTCTATGTTAAACATATGGGGCTCTCAAACCGGCCCAAAAAACTAAATTGTGAGATAAAAATCGTGCATTGCTGCCTTTAACAGCTAATATCTCGTTTCGATGAAGATTTATCAAAAAATGTATAAGAACAGCTAAGGAAGTAGAAGAATAGAACTACTAGTAGAGTCCATTTTCGAAGCTCTGACTAGAACAGTAACCGAGCACGTGTGGCCCAAAAATGAGGTACAATTCTTGCATTTTTTTTTAATTTTCTTAAAAACCGTGAAAGCTAGCTTCTTTCTGATACATGCATCTGATAGCCCTTGATGACCTCTTCATACATCATATTAACCGGCATATCGAAAAACCTTACCGTTTCCAAGATAAACAGAAAAATGTAAAAATTTCAAAATTTTCAAAGGGGGTAGGTCGTGAAAATTTTCAGCCAAAATCGATTGTCATAGATTTTGTCAAAAATAGTCTCATATGAAAGAGAAGATAAAAATATGTAAAAAATGTACAATTTTGAAATTTTCAGTAATTTCCTTCCCCTTCAAAATGGCGCCAAAAACGTAATTTTTCCACTTTTTATCGACATTTTAATACTTATATCTATATAATTCAAAAACTAAACATGGTATAACGATGCTATTGACACCCATGAATAGAGCATTCTCTACTACAAAATACCTGCTTAATTTGTCGTTCGAGGTTTTTAATTTAGTTGACGTAATGTTCGATCAAATAAAAACATTAGGTATTTTTTGCAAAATTTTAACAGTTTTTCACTTTATATAAGACTGTTATGAAACTAAGCAAAATTTTAATTAACGTTTTGAGCAGTATTTGACACGGCTCACACTTAATTGAGACACTGTTGTGCAATTGTCATAAATGGCTTTGCTATAAAATGGCAAAAGTCACTCTACCCCTATCAATGAAAAATTTAATCAGTTAAATCTCGGAACCTAGAAACGGTAAAATCGAACAGTTAGTACCAGTCGAATGGGCCTCGTGAAAGCTATTTTGTCAGTCATATACGAAAAGCTGATTGTTTGGGCGTGGCACATTTATAAAGCAATATTTGTAATAAAAGGGATTACCCTGATGATGGCGTATAGTAGGCGTAAAGTCGAAACGTCGGATATATTTGGTTTCAGCGCCCTTTAGCAACAGTGAGTAAGTTGGAGCAAAAAAGTGTCATTTTAATAAAAAAGTTTTCAAAATAGAACCTTGGGTACCCGCGGCAAGGTTCTGGACATTAGAGGCCTCTAGCCCGTCCCATAAGGTAGCCACATACCAAATTTCAGCTTTCTAGCTCAAACCGTTTCAGAGATATCGGCTTTAAACCAAACGTTTTCAGGCGGCCATCTTGGATTTTTAAAATAGTAGATTATGTCACTAGGAGTAAAAGTGGGTCTTTTCGTGCTGAGCCCAGAGATTGACGGCCGAAGCGAAGCACAAAAAGACCTTTTACTCCGAGTAACATATACTATTTTTTTTTCAAGCATGCAATAAATTAGAAATCTATTTAAAAGTGGTTCAGTTTTGCAATTTTCTCTCATCCTCTTTAAGCGGGTCTAGGTACTTACCTAATTGTGTATATTATTTGTAAAATACATAGAATATGTTAAAATGGTGGTTTTCAATGTTCAATGGTTTTAATGTATTAAATAATAACCAACGATTGTGGTAAACTATGAATTTGTAGCATTATTTTCAATACTAAATTAATAAATGTCACATTGACAGATAAATATGATGACGCGCATGACATTTAACAGACGAATTCAGAATTCGAGAACCTATGCGATTTCGACTAATAACGGTTTCGGATGGTGCTCTTGAGTGCTCTGAGAGTATTTCTGTCCTTTGTTTTTTCAACAAGAATGTAAAGATGGCAATACACTCAGATCGGTTTATCTGGTGTCATCTATTGTTAAAATAATTTTGGTGAATGAAAATCGTTTATATATGCGCCACCATGACACTAGCGGTGACTTTTGACTTTACTTTTACTGCCTAGGCCTTTTTTGCTACTTTTTTAGTCTCAGGATTTGAAAGCCCACTTTAGGTGTGCGTATGGAGAAAACAAATGACGTACTTTTAGTCCGCTTGAAAAAAAATGTCATTTTTAGCGAATTTTACATAAGGGAAACCTACCATTCGATTTTCCAGTCGATATCACCATCGGTTCATAAAACAGCTATAACCTAGCTATGGTCAGCTACGTAGCTATGTCGGCTATATTACCATTCATGGTACCTCAATGGGCACCCAGCATCCAAAGTTGAACCATGTATCATTAACAGTTCTTTAAATACTAACGTTACTCAGTTATTGTAGCTATGATAGCTGAGTCAGCTATATCACAATTTATGATACCCCCATACGTACCTACCATCCAAATTTGAACCATGTACCATCCATGGTACCCCAAATATGACGTAACCTACATTCCACCCATATAATACGCATTGCCCAACGTTTTTCTTATGGGAAATACACGTGCAAAAGCGTGAAAACTTATATGTAAAATTTCGTTAATGGTACCCATGGGTTTGGTACCATAAATAAAGTTTCGACGCATGGCAACTTGCAATCCATTCCCTAATGAACCATGGTACCAAATTTCAGCTCTCTAACTTTATTTGTTTCAGAGATATCCCCATTTTTTAATTACCCTGTCAGCGGCGGCCATTTTTTTTCGCCTCCATCTTTTTTTCTGACGAAATCAATATTGTCCCATTTAGAAAGCATTGCACAATGTATTTCTTATGGGAAATACACGTGCAAAAGCCTGAAAACTTATATGCAAAATTTCGTTAATGGTGCCCATGGGTTTGGTACCATGAATAAGGTTTCCACCCATGACAACTTGCAGTCCATTTCCTAATGAACCATGGTACCAAATTTCAGCTCTCTAACTTTATTCCTTTCAAAGATATCCCCATTTTTTAATTACCCTGTCTACGGCGGCCATTTTTTTTCGCCGATCTCGAGGACAATATTGATTTCGCCATTTTTTATTTATGACGAAATCAATATTGTCCCATTTAAAAAGCATTGCACAATGTATTTCTTATGGAAAAACAGAAGAAATAGCAAAAAAAAATAATAACTACGCCCATGTCTGCCGAAAAATCGAAAAAATACATTTTTGCCCGAATTTGTAACCGCCACTGTCCGGGCGAAAACCGCGTGGTCTGGCTTCGACGTCATCAGCCAAAAATGAAACCCGACATGAAATTTTCAAATCGACCAGTCTTTGTGAAAACCACCTCGAGGACTGGGCATTTTGCCAATAATCTTCCTAGAAATGTTCAAATTTTCCCCGGCCAGACAGTTTTCCCCGCCTTTCGGCCGATTTTCCTTAGTCTGAGGCTTTAAAGTTAATGTTTACATTTCGGAAATCTCAGCTGTCAGTTGCAGATGGGCGCGGCCGCCGAATGCTTCCGACACCCCCGTGGTGGACGCCGCTTCGGAACCATTCGGGATTTTCGGCCAAAATTTCAAAAAATTGCATCTTTCGCTTTGAAATTCAATTAAGCCCATTTCGCGACGTCCCAGCTAAAAGTGGTTCCTAAGTCCCAAAAAGAAAACATTCCAACGTATCCCCTGGGATAGAAAACCATTCGATTAGATGCGCGGTCTCCGGACAAATATACCTCAAATTGGCAATTTGAAATCTAAAGTTTAAAAATTCGTCAAAATTTTAAATTCAAAGCTAGGCACTTGATTTTCGGCACGATCAAGGGTCCATGTGTCTGCTACCTCCCTGAATTATTTCAGATTTTTTGCTACGAAAATGTCGAATCTACAGGGTGAAATGTGAGAAAAGTACACCAAAATTGGCAAAAAATGCGGCACAGAAAAACTTTTGTATCTCACCCGGTATAAGAGCTAGACCAAAACTAGTAACTGATTTTTTTTTCTCTCCACGTCTTCTAGTTGCCCGTATACCACCGATGCTGGGCCGTTCCACAGTTTTCGTAAAAATCGCAAAAAACTACCTTCAAATTTTGGACACTTTTCCTTAATTGTCTTTGGATATTTTTTTGACCACTCTGTATTAAAGTGACGCCTTTGGCGAGATAGGATTAAAAGTAGCCAAGGATATGCCCTTTCTTCTAGTACCATCGTTATTGGGTCAGTCGTCTAACTAAAGGGGTCCAGAAGGCCCAGAAGTTGCAATTGAAGTTGCAATCAAGGAAATCGATTGGTTCATATAAACTTATATGACAAAAATGTAAAACTAATTTTTTTTACTCATTACTCAACTCTAACTATAGAAAACAAAAATATCGTTTAACAACAGAACTTGAAGTGACGAATAAAGTTGATTATTATAAATTTATAAGGAATAGAATTGAAATTAGCACTTTAAGTATATGAGTATATGATTTTACTATAGCAAAATCGTGTATTGCGGCTTTTAGGAGCTTATATCTCGTTTCAATGAAGATTTAGCCGATATTTTTTAATAACAGCTAGGATAGCAAAGGAATGGGGCTACAGTTTTGAGCTTATTTCCAAATATCCACCTGTTATAGCAATCATGCACGGGGGGCCCAAAAATGAAATACAGATTTTGCGCTGTCTCAAGTTAAAAAGACCTCCCTGTAGATGGGGTGGAAAATGACATTTTTGCCCGATGAGCCAAACTCTCGCATGTTCCTACCGAATTAGGTGAGCTGTTGTAAAATAAATTTGAAATCATCAACTCAATACAAGACCTGGCAGTATCGCAGCACGAAATAGCAGGAGGAAACTCAACGAAGACTGATTAAAATTCATTATTATCAACGTACTATTAAATAATTAAACCTATGAAGCCACGACATGGTCTACTGCCGTTAAACGGGTGGATTTTATGTAATGGGCTCTGAAAACTTGTATGGCGATGTTTATCCGGAGGTTCTTAATAAGCTAAAAATTACCCATTTTCTCGGTTGAACGGGCACGAAAGAATATCAGTTACGCTGGTAGTAGCCGAGTGTCGTAAACAATAAATATGTCGAAATTCCGCGGATAGATATTGACCGCAAAGCGTCTTGACCATAAAACGAACTCTTCTTCCGTCTTCTTCGTATGTGGGTACCTACCACAATAAGCGCATTGGGTTTACTGCTCGTTTATTGTGAGATTTCCACGTGTTTACGCAACCCATGGCTGGGTAATTATGAGCTGAGAGATTGGATGTCGATAAGGCTGCGAATTGATTAGATGCAACAAATTGCACGGTGCCAATTTTTAAACGACCTAATCGAATAATATACGGTGCGAATGCGCCCATTACAATAAACTTAGGTATTTATTAGAGTTGCAAGGAGGTGGGATTGATTTACTATTTCTGGTGCTTCGGGTAGATCTGTTACCATTCGAGGTATGCAGTGTGAACTCATTCATCGGCTGGTAAGTCACGCCATAAACTGTGTATTTCTTAATGTGCAATTTTTTTAATCGTTTCCATCAAAAGGAGCCAAACACGGCCCGTTTTTTTACTAAAAAATGTGTTTGTCATTTGAGAAGGAATTAATAGCAGAGGGAAAGGAAAAGGAAATGCTTCTTTTACTCAAAGCTTAAACCTGCTTAAAACGTTGATCTACCAAACGTGGAGAAGCAACTAACCTATCAAAGCACAACATTTCGTTGATAATTAGGCAACGCTGTCACTATAACGGCACATTTTCGTCCAATTTATAATCAGATCAATTAAATCTGACGTTACAGTCTCTCCGTTTCCTAATGATTAATCTGTAACATCTAATTAAAAAAAAAAATCCGGCCCCACATTATTAAAATTCCCCATTCGAAGGACAACGATTTTTACGTTGCGATTAATGGATCGCTGCCATATCCACGGTCGGGGCAAAAAATCTTTCACAACTGACCATAATAATTTATCTAAGTAATTCCATATATTAGTCGATTTGCTTTAAAGTTCAGCTTAATTGAAGTTATTCAACGATTTTTAATAAGCGACATTGTATTTAATTATGGCGGCATTCTTGGCGGTTAGACGCAAGAGCTCTTTAATATGGAACTGCTTATTGCCGTAAACTGTTAACGGTTACTCAGTTGTCATGTCATTATGCGAAAATTTACTCACATAAATTATCGATAATTTTTCTTTAAAGTGAATCATTTAATTATTTAGCAAAGCGCACATTGTCCAGTTTAAAACTTTTAGGGGGCCGTGTCCTACTATAACGCCATAATGCATTCCGACTTAATGCTGATTAATATTCCGCGGGTACGACTGTCACTGTAACAAAATATGCTAAACAATTGATTTACAACGTTCGTCTAACACGTACAAGGCAATCAGGACGCACTGTAAATAGAAATGCCTCAAAATGACAAAGGAAACGTTATAAAACTCTTTGTTTGTCGGCCAGAGGCTATAATGGCTTGTGCAAAGCCGAGGATCGAAGAAATTTACACAAGTTTGAGGTTTAATAGAATGAGAAATTTATCAGAAATAGTTTCGTTTTGACAATAAATAGGCAGCAGAGAAAGGGCTTTAAACAGGCAAAGCACTTCTGACCTTTTTTCTCATATTAGATACCAATCATTTATAAGACCATATAATAAATACAAACTTTTACGGAGAGTATAATCCATTCAGTTATTTTTGGCATCAACCCGTGCCTTGGAATTTCACCAGTATAACATCGACAGCGATTGTTTGTTGTACTTGTTGCCAAGACAAATTTGTCAAGATGCGCCATTAAAATTTCGCTGTTGCCGACTTTTTGTACACTTAAGCGTGCATTTTGTAAGCTAATTAGTTATTAAAAAACTATTTCTTAAGAAAAATTGCCCAAGGTAATTAAAGCGAAAATTCGAATTAGAATTAAAAAATTCTACCTCCAATTTAGAAGAGACCTCCCCCAAGAATCGCCCACAACGAACCTTGGCTAAAATTTCCAATATTGTTGGTATTGTATGTATTAACTCTGCTTGCTTTCAATTGCCGCTGACAGAGACATATCATTTTTCCTGTTCTTCTCTAACTGTATTCCACCTTTTAGTCCGAAAAGCAAACTTCTTATACATATCATCACAACCACATTCACACTATAAACTTATTAACCTCAACTATTATCGTTGTGAAAGATTTATTTTAAAATGCATTAATAAAATATAATATGTTTGCTAACGTAGATCCCCGGTCCATTTTTTACTAGATTCTAGGTTAGTGATCATTAATCAATATTATTAAAAGTTTGAACTAATGAGGCCATCTGGCAACTATGTGAGCAAAAGAGTAAACCTTAGAAAATATAAACCAGAGGAAGTAGGATACGACGCCGGCGTATGTTACCAGTTTGCTCCAATCTGTAAAGTGTGAAAATGCCAGTGACGTAGCATCAGGGTTGCCAGATTTCTTACAGGCGAATACGGTTTAGCGAGTGCCAAATTACGGAAATTACGGCTTTATCGAATCCCAAATTACGGTGCTTTTACGGCCCAGTGATGAAGAAATATATATAGAACAAAAAGCTTGTTTTCTGTTGCTGCACTTTTTTTACTAACCTGCGCTATAATATATATGGTAAAAACTCTTCTTAATGCAAAATTACAAGAAAGTACCTAATCACAGTTTCTTTGCGCTATTAATTTTAGAATTGTGCATAAAGTTCATTTGGTTGGCATTAAAACCTAATAAAGTTTTTTTTTCAGCCATTTTTTGCCACCAAAAATGGTGGGAGGATTACAATTCTGCGCAAAGAATTCTAAAGAGCACCTTTTTAAATTATCGAAGCTTTCTGAGCTGCACGACAATAGAAAAGAAACGCGGGTCATTTAAAAAATATGGTATCAAGTCTTATGAGACTGTGAAGGCTCTCACGACTGGTCAAAAGACAATCTAAAGTGTTTTCCGGGCTTTGAAGCCGTGGTCCAATGGAATTTCTTCTTGACGTTTCGTCCACAGCTGCGGCAGACATTATCAAGGGGCAAGGGGCGAAGTGATCTCCCGTGCTTCCCGACGTTGACTGATTCGACTGTTGTGAGCTCCGTGTGTACACTCGTCCAATGCAGCAGAGTTGTATTGTACGAGTGTTTAATAACTTCAACTGGCATTTACTAACGTATCACCTGACATTACCGGAAATAACCTCAACTAAGCTGACACTACCTATACGAAACTGAACTATTTGTAACGATTCTCTATGAAAATAACCGAGAGAAAAATCAGTATCCTAAATGTGATGTAGAAACTCCATTTTTTCACGCAAAATACCATATTTCCTGCATTTCAACTATCTACCAGCCAAACTTCCACTTTTGTTCTGACCTCCCGTTAAATTTCAGTTCCAAATGTGAAATACCATCAAAATACCAGCAAAATACCAATAAATTCCAAGCAAAATAACTTTGCATTCCAATACTTAAATTATTTAGGTATTATACACAGCAAGCAGTCAAATTTACGAGGTTGTTATACAGGGCGTCCCAAAATTTCTCCTTCACGCAAAATACCATAAAATACCACTTTTATTTCCTGCACTTCAATTAACTCCCATCTGAACTTCCACTTTTTGTTCTAGCTTTCGATTAAGTTTCAATTTTTAATGTAAAATACCATCGAGATGCCGTGAAATCCAGCAAAATACCAATAAATTTCAAAAGCAAAACACGGTTTCTTTCCAATATTTAAATTATTTATTATACACAACAAGCAGTCAAATTTACAAGAATGTTATACAGGGTATCCCAAATTTTTTGTTCACGCAAAACACCATAAAATACCACTTTTATTTCCTATACTTCAACTAATTCCCAGATGAACTTTCACATTTTGTTCTGCCCTTCCATTAACTTTCAGTTTCAAGTGTGAAATACCATCGAGATACAGTAAAATACCATTAAATTCCAAACAAAATACCGTTATATGCCAAATTTAAAATTAATTAATATACACACCAAGCGGTCAAATTTACAAGACCGTTAAACAGGGTGTTTCAAAATTTCTGATTTACGCAAAATACCGTAAAATACCACTTTATGTCCTGCACTTCAACTAACTCGCAGCTGAACTTCCACTTTTTGTTCTGGTCTTCCATTAACATTCAGTTTTAAATGCCAATTGCCATCGAAATGCGGTAAATAGCAGGAAAATAGCATTAAATTACACATAAAATACCGTTAAATTCCAAACAAAATAATTTCAATTCCCAAAGTTAAAATTAATGAATATACACACAGCAAGCAGTGCAGTTTACAAAAATGTTATACAGGGTGTGCCAAAATTTTTGTTCACGCAAAATACCATAAAGTAGTACTTTTATTTCTTGCCCTTCAACAAATTGTCAAATGAATTTCCACTTTTTGTTTTTTTACCATTAAATTCCAAACAAAATATTGTTAAACTCCAAAAGTAAATTTAATTAAAATACACAGCAGTCATATTTACAACAATGATAATGATAAAAAGGGGTGTCCCAAAAGTTCCAAAATTCCTTGTTGACGCAAAATACCGTAAAAAAACTGTTTTATTTCCTGCACTGTGACAAAATACCAGAAAATTACCAAATGATTTACAAGGTGTCCCAAATTTGCTTGTTTCAATAAGTTTAGAAAAATAATTTTTGTTTTTTAGACCTTTCTATCCACAAAACGACGTGATCAGATTTCTAATATAATGTTTTGCATTTTAGTAACCATCAACTTTCTATTAATCCGGAGAATACCTTTTTATCGTATTTTTTAAACTCTTAATTTTTCTTATCTGATCACACGATCTTGTAAAAAATAAAAAGTACAAAAGAGGAAGTAAAATTTATTTTTAAAACAATTCTCATTACAAATTACAAATTTAACAATTTGTAATTTAATAGTTTAACAAAAAAAAAACAATTTTTAGCAAATTTATATATTTTTTTAAATATTTACGAAAGTAGAAAATTTAACTGAATCTGTAACTCTTTGATACATTGAGAGCTAAAAACTAAATACGAAAGCTGCCGTACAATTTAAAATTAGAGAAAAATATACGGGGCGGCCTAAAAAAAATCGTTGCAGAAAAATATCGATATTATACTTGTTTTGATGAAATCGGACTAGTTGAATTGAGTTTTTTCACTCAAATTCAGACAAAAGCGTTTGTTGTTGGATTTTTTGGTATCTACTTGATATTTGTAAGCATCAGAGGCGTTAGAGGGAGCCACATTACTCGTATAACGTGCAACCCGAACAAAATCAAAACTTCGCCCTCCAGGTGTTTTGCTTGGGATTTAAACTGTGAAAATCAGCAAGAGGAAGTACTTTATTAGGTTCAAATCAAAAGAACTATTCATAATCGAACGAAAAACACCCTTTTACAACTCAAATATTTACCCGTACTGATAAAGCTTTAGAGAGGACGAAATCAGATTAATAAGTGTTATTGTCGTCTTCTTGTATTGACCAAAGAGACGCTCGTAAAATTATTTATGGCTTCTAGAACTGCAGTGATAGAGAGGTGTACACATAATAAATGAACGACTGTTAATTATTTATTAATATTTAATTACCCAGTAAATGAGAGGGTATAAATTACCGCAGGTTGTTGTTGTTTTTGTTACATAGAGGTCCGGTTTCACGTCGGGGACACCTGTATCATGTTCATTTAAGCTTGTTTTATTACATTTTATTTATACACTTACGATGAATAATAGTTGCAAGGAAATGCAGGAGTCAATGAAACAAAAGTTTTCAAGTGGAATCAAGGAAAGTTTTCAAAGTGGTCCAGGTTTTAGTTGCTATTGTAACAAGATTTGGCCTAATTATCAAGATAATAAAAAACCGGTTGTTTGATCATAGAGGGTAAGTTTTTTCGATTTTCAGTAAAATTATCTAGAAACGAGATGGTTTAAATGCGGGAAAAAATCCAGTTTTTAGGAAATCAATACAAAAACACTTCTACATTTTTGAAAAATTTCATGGCACTAGATAATTAGCAAAAGACAAATTTTTATTATTTCTTTAAATCAATCGAGCTAAGTCATTATTGGTTCTAGCCATGTAAAAACCAAAGTTGGAGATAATTTTATCCTGAACTACTATTCTTCTAGTTTTGACTTGTAGTACATTAGTAATTTCGAGAGTAAATTATTATTCTAAATCTGACAATTTTAGAGAAAAACCGAATAAGTGCAATTCTTATTGCAAATCGGAAGTTCCATAGGTGCAATATTTTCGGAGATAGACCCCTTCGGAGGTCGATTTTTAGGCACTTTTAGAACCGCGTTTTTTGTAGAAAAACCTCTTTAGAAGATAATATCAGTTGAATTGAGTTTGTTACGTTATTAGGGGAAACAAGACAGTCCGATCAAAAACAGTAAAAAAAAATTCCGAATTTTTTTTGAAAATGTCCAATGGGGGGAGTATTACGACCTTTTTCTCAATTCTCAAGTTTGACCGCCTGTAACTTAAGAATGTCTGGACCGATTGGAATAAATCCAAGTGTTTTGTCCTCTTGTTGATGTCCTCTTTCACGTCTCGCCCTTGGAAGTTCCGTAGGTGAAATATTTTCGGAGATAGACCCCCACGGAAATCGATTTGTAAGGACTTTTAGAATTCCTTTTTTGGACCACTTTTAGAAAAACCTCTTTAGAGGGTAATTTCAGTCAAATTGAGTTTGTTACTTCTTAGAGGATTGCAAACAAGCCATTCCCATCAAAAACAATAAAATAAAATTTCTGAGTTTTTTTTGAAAATGTCCAAAAGGGCTTTTGGACATTTTCTAGGAATGGCTGACAGTCCACTCTGCACCCACTGTGGGGCAGGGGAAAAGTCGTCATACCATTTTCTGGGAGTGTGCCATAGGTGGGCGCGACTGCGCCATAGAACACTTGGAGCTGCTTTTCTTCATCGAGAGGAGCTTTCGACTCTGCAATGGAACGAGATACTCTCCTTCATTAGAGGGACGGGTCGCCTCGTGGAGGGAATGAGGGCCCTGGTGGAGTGGACCGGGGTGCTGTCAAAAAGGCCTCTAAGGTCTAGTTGTAGGGCTTCAGCCCCCCATTTTTTACTACTACTACTGGTGATGTAGGATTCAGGAGCACGACGCGCAATCAGAGCAAGTTTCACTGTAAAATTTTAAGGAATTGAACAGGGTGACTATTTTTTCGAGTTTAACAAGAAAAAAATAAAAACAAGTTGGTCAGCAGAAATCTTGAGTTGGTTTATTTGTGGTGTGCTTTTTACTTGAGACGCAACATTTTTTTTTTGCTTTTTTTTACCACGCGCGCGGGGCGCCCATAGTTTAGGAAATATCCGAACGTTCCTCTGATGTAGCTCAAATTGCCGCAAAAGCATTAACAAAGAACCTGAAGAAACCTGAAAGTAACTGAAATGTCGAAACGTTTGAAATACTTTACTTCATATTCCCAAATATAACAGTTTTTGAAAAATGGTAAAAAACGTGCTAAAATTCATAAAAAGATATAAAATGGTACCACGGGTACCCATATCAAGGTTCCCATTTATGACATATTGTTTGTGATTATGAAACGAATCTAAAATTGAAATTTCAGTTTTATAGCTTTGATTGTTTGATTTGATTGTACAAAAAAATATTGGTAAACAAAAAAAACTAAAGTTAAATGTTGCAGAATTATTTGGGACACTGTATACTATTTATAACAGAAATCAACGCTCTATTTATCATAAAACTACTGGAACTTACGCAATAAATTAACTGATATCAATTTTCATGAAAAAATCCTAAAATTCTAGGTTACAACATTTTTTAGGGACACTCTATACTATCCAAAACGTAAATATATGCCCTAATTATCATACGACTACTAGAACCTACGAATAAAATCTATTACTATTGATTTAAATGGGCAAAGTCGATAATTCTATATTAAGCATATGAGACTCTCCCCAACTGGCCCAAAAACCTAATAACCGAAAACCCAATAATCCACACTTTCTATGAAAAATACACACTGCTTATGGACCTTTTCTGCATTATTAGCATATGTTAGCTTTCTGCATCATTTTTTGAGCCACCCTATACTATCTAAAACAGAAATCAACGTCCTATTCATTATAAAACGACTCGAAGTGACAAATAAAATCGATTACTATAGATTTATATGACACATATACAGTGAGGTTTTTTTTATCTCTAAACATACAAGCAATTTTCCCTATGTTCAATTTTAAAAAAATCATCTCAAAGCATTGGTGTCAGACGTTGATGTTTAGGTAAAGGTAAAACGTCAAAAAAGCCTCCAAATATATTTCGTTAATTATTTCAATTTAGACATCGCTTTTAAACATTAAATAACATTGATAAAAAGGTATACAGTCCTAGAAAAATAATTGGTTGATACGGTTGTCGGATTGGGACAAGGCAGCAAATTACAAAACTATCTCTCTGAAAAGCAGAGAGGCACAGGCACAGAGATAGTTGTGTAATTTGCTGCTTTGTCCTAGTCTGCCAATGATATCCACCAATTAAATAATATTTTTATAACAAGAAAACATTTATTAAAAACACTAGAAAATTAAAAGTTTATAACAAATTCTCAAAATGTCCCCCTTCGCGTTCTATACAATAAGCAAGTCAATCTTGAAAGGCACGAACTGTGTTTCTTAAGCAATTTTGATTAAATTCGTTGCAGGCTGTTCGGATACGTTGTTTTAAAACGTCCACATTCTCAATTTCAATATTGTTATCAATTTTCGACTTTAGATCGATTAGATAGCCCCATAAAAAGAAGTCGTTTGGGGAGAGGTCAGGGGACCTTGGTGGCCATGAAATAGGCCCAAACCTTCCTATCCACCTGTCAGGAAATTCTTGATTGAGGAAATTTCTAACTTCGTTCGTGGAATGAGCAGGAGCGCCATCCATTTGAAAACACGTGTTTTCAATATTCAAAATTTCAATTTCTGGCATAATTTGGTCACGGAGCAGGTTTAAAAATTTAAGCGAATTTAAAGTCCCTTCAATAAAGAATGGTCCTATAAGTGTATCTCCAATTATGCCTATCCACACGCTGACTCTTGCATTATATTGGGAGTGAGTTAAATTTTGTAAATGCTGATTTGTTTGAGACCAGTATCTAAAAACAGTAGGTAATTAGGATATTAAAAAACAGAATTCAGGCGATTGCTATAAAAGTTCTTTACCTATAATTTTGGGAATTTACACAACCATTTAATGAAAAAGATGCTTCATCTGTAAATACAATTTTTCGCAAAATGTTACCATTCCTATAGAGTAAATTTAGGAATCTTTCACAGAAATCTGTTCGTCTCTCTTTGTCGTCGTCATAGAGCACTTGATGATTAGAGTATTTGTAGAATTTGAACTTGAATTCTTTTAGGGTCCTTCACACAGAAAATTTTGGAATTGGAAATAATCAGCCACTTGTTTTAAGGTGGATCCGGGATTTTCTTCCATAAAACATAAAATTTCCAGTTTTAATTCCTCTGTAAGAACATGTGGTTGTTTGCTCCGCTTCCTATGAGAGTTAACTACACATCCTTCTGAATTAAACATCTTGACGATATTATGTATCGTTCCAATAGAAGGAATGGGACTGTCTGGATGACTAGTTGCAAATAAATCACGCACTCTCCTAAGGCTATTTTCTTTTTTGTAAAGATTAAGCAATTCAATTTTTTCCTGTTTAGAATACATTATCTAGGTGATTGTAAAGAAAATGTCATCTCGATTTTTGCCTTAATTTTGATATCATTAGAAAGGTTATGTTAAGATTACCAGATTTAAGTAAAAAAATTCTTGGATGGTCGAGTTTTGTAAGAAAAAAATAGAAAAATGAAGGTAGGGAAATACATTACTCATACTTGGAAGTTGCCTCAATCTTCTTTTGTAGCCACAACACACATGTCACACACTCAATTCTTGGTTTTTCGATTTTTATGATATAACTTAGGTAAGTTTCGAACTTCTCATAAATTCAAATTTTTATTCAACTTACAAATTTTGCATTGTACTGAAGTTGGCAGGTAGCTTATAAAACATGAAGTTTGTTGACGTTTTTAAAGGCAGTGTTGCAAAGTCTTTTTCTTGAAAATATTCGATTATTACAACTTAAAATTTAATTTATTTTTTTTTTCATCAGGTTAACTTCGGTTGGTTCAGGTTAGGTCTTATCAGTTCAGGTTAGTCCAATTCTAATATTCATTTACAGTTTTTACGTATGCTAGCCTAGTTAGTTCCGTTCTAGTTTTCCTGGTTAGGTTAGTTCAGTTACATTTTACGTTTAGGTTAGGTTAGATCAGGTTAGTTCAGTTCTACCCTTTACGTTAGGGGCAGAGAATAATATAAAATGCGGTCCCGTGAGGGCCCGCTTTCTGGCAAAACTTTCTGTAACTTCAGGTAAAGTCTGGTTAGTTCAGTTCTAGTTTTCCTGGTTGGGTTAGTTCAGTTACACTTTTTACGTTTAGGTTAGGTTAGCTCAGACTAGTTCAGTTCTAGTTCTTCTTGTTAGGTTAGTTCAGTTACTCCATTTACGTTTAGGTTAGGCTAGCTCAGGTTAGTTCAGTTCTACTCTTTGGCGCTTTTTTAAATTTTTAAACAGGTTAACTTCCTGTTACTTCAGATAAGGTCTGGTTAGTTCAGGTTAGTTCTCTGGTTAGGTTAGTTCAGTTACACTTTTGACGTTTAGATTAGACTAGCTTAGGTTAGTTCAGTTCTACTCTTTATACCCGAATGTGTCCACCTCCGAAAATATTGCATCCACGAAACTTCCGTTCGTGGGAGATAGTGGAATGTGAAAGAGAACATCAAGGAGAGGAGAAAACAGTTAGATTCACCTCAATCGGTCGAGGCGTTCTCAAGTTACAGGCGGTCAAATTTGAGAATTTAAAAAAAAAGTCGTAATACCCGTTCCTATAGACATTTTGAAAAAAAAAATCTGAAATATTTTTAGCTTTTTTTGATCGGACTGGCACGTTTGCAATCCCCTAAGAATGTAACAAACTCAATTCGAATGAAACTCGAACTCTAAAGAGGTTTTTTTTTAAACGGTCAAAGAAACGCAATTCAAGTGCCTGAAAATCGACCCCCGAAGGGGTCTATCTTCTAAAATATATTTTTAGAACAGGTTAACTTTCTGTTACTTCAGGTGAGGTCTCGTTAGTTCAGGTTAGTCCAGTTCTAGTTTCCCTTGTTAGTTTAGTTCAGTTACATTTTTTACGTTTAGGTTAGGTTAGCTCAGATTAGTTCAGTTCTAGTTTTCCTGGTTAGGTTAGTTCAGTAACACTATTTACGTTTAGGTTAGGCTAGCTCAGGTTAGTTCAGTTCTACTCTTTATGTTAGGGGTAGAGAATAATATAAAAAGCGGGCCCTTAAGGGCCCGCTTTCTTTTATTTTTAGAACAGGTTAACTTTCTGTTACTTCAGGTAAGGTCTGGTTAGTTCAGTCTTAGTTTCCCTGGTTGGGTTAGTTCAGTTACACTTTTGACGTTGAGGTTAGACTAGCTTAGGTTAGTTCAGTTCTACTCTCTATGTTAGGGGCAGAGAATAATATGAAAACTTTACCCGTTTTAATTTTTAAAACAGGTTAATTTTCGGTTAGTTCAGGTTAGCTCAGGTTAGTCCAGTTCTACTTTTCCTGATTAGGTTGGTTCAGTTACACTTTTACGTTTAGGTTAGGTAAGCTAAGTTTAGTTCAGTTCTACTCATTATGTCAAAATTAGAGAATTATAAGAATTCACTAGTCGTTGCCGCAATTTCGTTGGGCATATTCGCAAACGTTATGTGTTAAATTAATACCTCTTAAATTTTCCTAATATCAGTTATGCAATTTTCTTTCTAGATGCGACCACATAATTTTATTGCACTTAGTGATTAACTCCGACGTTTGGCATCACTGTAAATATATTTCTAACCCTACTGTCAGATTCGAGAGTTTTCGCATCAATTTTGTCAAACATTTTCAATTTTTATTTTCTTGTTTCTCAGTGAAAAGTGGCTAATCCAAGAATTTTTTCTTTCAATCTGTTTTATAGACCGTAAGCTACTATTAAAAAAAGGAAAAACCTTGAAAATCGAGATGACATAAACTTTACAAACACCCATTATCTAAAGTCTATGAAAAATATTCAGCAAAAAGTTTACTAAAAGCAGCGTTATAAAAAATAAAGTTTGAAGTTTTCGAGCTGTTAAAGTTACCTGTACAGACATCTGAACCTAGAAATTAAGATCTGACAGCAATGCATTGAGATGGTTTTTTTTAAATTGAACATAGGGGTAATAGCGTTATATGTTCTAAGTTAAAAAAATCTTACTGTAGAAAATTCTATGTTACACATATGGGGCTCTCAAACCGGCCCAAAAAACTAAATTTTGAGATAAAAATCGTGCAATGCTGCCTTTAACAGCTAATATCTCGTTTCGATGAAGATTTTTCAGAAAATATATAAGAAGAGCTAAGGAAGTAGAAGAGTAGAGCTACCCGTAGAGCCCGAAGCCTTTTCGAAGCTCTGCCTAGAACAGTAAGTGAGCACGGGTGGCCCAAAAATAAGGTAAAAATTTTGCACTTTTTTTAAATTTTCTCGAAAACCGTGAAAGCTAGCTTCTTTCTGAATTATGCATCTGATAGCCCTTAATGACCTCTTCATGCATCATATTAACCTGCATATCAAATAACCTTACCGCTTCCAAGATAAACAGAAAAATGTAAAAATTTCAAAATTTTCAAAGGGTGTGTCCTACCGGTCGTGAAAATTTTCAGCCAAAATCGATTGTCATAGATTTTATCAAAAATAGTCTCATATGAAAGAGGGGACAAAAATGTGTAAAAAATTTGCAATTTTTGAACTTTCAGTAATTTCCTTCCCCTTCAAAATGGCGCATAAAACCTATTTTTTTGACTTTTTATCGACAATTTAATACTTATATTTATATAATTCAAAAACTAAACACGGTATAACGATGCTATTGACACCCATGAATAGAGCATTCTCTACCACAAAATACCTGCTTAATTTGTCGTTCAAGGTTTTTAATTTAGTTGACGTAATGTTCGATCAAATAAAAACATTAGGTAATTTCTACAAAATTTTAACAGTTTTTCACTTCCTATAAGACTGTTATGAAACTAAGCAAAATTCTAATTAACGTTTTGAGCAGTATTTGAGACGACTCACACTTACGTGAGACACTGCTGTTCTATTGTAATAAATGGCTTTGTTATAAAATGCCAAATGTCACTCTACCCCTATAAATGAGAAATTTAAACAGTCAAATATCAGAACCTAAAAACGATAAAATCGAACTGTTAGTACCAGTTGAATGGCCTTCGTTAAACCAATTTCGTCAGTCATATACGAAGAATAAATTGTTTGGGCGTGGCACATTTGTAATAAAAGAGAATACCCTGATGATGGCGTATAGTAAGCATAAAGTCGAAACATTGGATATATTTGGCTTCAGCGCATTTCGGCAACAGTAAGTAAGTTGTAGCAAAAAAGTGTCAAGAAATTTAAAAACTTTCCAAAATAGAACCTTCGGTACCCGCGGCAAGGTTCTGGACCTCAGAGACCTCTAGCCCGTCCCATAAAGTAGCCACATACCAAATTTCAGCTTTCTAGCTCAAACCGTTCCAGAGATATCGGCTTAAAACCAAAACTTTTCAGGCGGCCATCTTGGATTTTTAGAAATATCATTTTTAGCGAATATTACATAAGGGAAACCTACCATTCGATTTTCAACTTGATATCACCATCGGTTCAAAAAACAGCGATAACCTAGCTACCGCCAGCTACATAGGTCCGTCAGCTATACTACCATTCATGTTACCTCAAATACCTCAATGGGCACCCAGCATGCAAAGTTGAACCATGTATCATTAACAATTCTCTAAATATTAATGTTAATCAGCTATTGTAGCTATGATAGCTGAGTCAGCTATATCACAATTTATGATACCCCCATAGGTACCTACCATCCAAATTTGAACTATGTACCATCATTGGTACCCCAAGTATGACGTAATCTACATTCCACCTATATAATACGCATTGCCCAACGTTCTTCTTATGGAAATACACGTGCAAAAGCCTGAAAACTTATATGCAAAATTTCGTTAATGGTACCCATGGGTTTGGTACCATAAATAAGGTTTCGACCCATGGCAACTTGTAGTCCATTCCTTAATGAACCATGGTACCAAATTTCAGCTCTCTAACTTTATTCGTTTCAGAGATATCCCCATTTTTTAATTACCCTGCCTACGGCGGCCATTTTTTTTTTCGCCTCCATCTTCTATTTATGACGAATAAAGCAATATTGTCCCATTTAAAAAGCACAATGTATTTCTTATGGGAAAGCCGAAGAAATGGCAAAAAAAAATAACTACGCCCATGTCTGCCGAAAAATCGAAAAAATACATTTTTGCCCGAATTTGTAACCGCCACTGTCTTGGCAAAAACCGCGTCGTCGGGCTTCGACGTCATCAGCCAAAAATGAACCCCGACACGAAATTTTCAAATCGACCAGTTTTTGTGAAAACGACCTCGAGGACTGGACATTTTGCCAATAATCTTCCTAGAAATGTTCAAATTTTCCCCGGCCAGACAGTTTTCCACGCTTTTCGGCCGATTTTCCTTAGTCTGAGGCCTTAAAGTTAATGTTTACATTTCGGAAATCTCAGTGTCAGATGCAAATGGGCGCGGCCGCCGAATGCTTCCGATTCACCCCATGGATAGTGGACGTGATTCGGAACCATTCGGGATTTTCGGCCAAAATTTTAAAAAAATCTGCATCTTTGGCTTCGAAGTTCAATTAAGACCATTTCGCGACGTCCCAACGAAAAGTGGTTCCTAAATCCCAAAAAGATAACATTCCCAGGTATACCCTGGGATAGAAAGCCATTGCATTAGATGCACGGTCTCCGGATAAATATACCTCAAAGTGGCAATTTGAAATTTAAAGTTTAAAAATTCGTCAACATTTTACGTTCAAAGCTAGGCCCTTGATTTTTGGCGCGATCAAGGGCCCATGTGTGTACTACCTCTCTGAAATATTTGAGATTTTTTGCTGCGAAAATGCCGAATCTACAGGGTGAAATGTGAGAAAAGTACACCAAAATTGGCAAAAAATGCGGCACAAAAAAACTTTCGTAGCTCACCCGGTATAAGAGCTGGACCAAAACTATTAACTGATTTTTTTCTACGTTTTCGAGTTGCCTATATACCACCGAAGCTGCACCGCTCCATAGTTTTCGTAATAATCGCAAAAAACTACCTTACTATTTTAGACACTTTTCCTTAATTGTCTTTGGACATTTTTTTTGACCACTCTGTATTAAAGTGACACCTTTGGCGGGATAAGATTAAAGGTAGCCAAGGATATGCCCTTTCCCCTGGTACCATATTTATTGGGCCAGTCGTCTAACTAAAGGGGTCCAGAAGGGCGACAAGTTGACCATTGCAAAAAATTTTTAGAAAAACCGTCCCAACTTTGCGAATTTTTGTACATTTTTCTATTTCACTTATCGGAATTAGACTTCAAAATGTATCGTCTACACGTATGAGCAAATCTACCCACATGGAGGCCTATACCCCACGTAGCCCCGGAGTTACGGTAAAGACGCTAGACTTTTGTGTTGTGGAAAAAAAACGCATTTTTGACTTTGGTACGCCACTGGTCCTCTCACCTGCAACCAAATCGATCACATTTTCGGAAAGCCCGTTCATTTCTGTACATACGCGCAACACTTCAAAATCCCGTCAAATGAGCAGTATAAAAGTTATAAGCGTTAAGATAATAGTTGAAAATGCCAAAATTCACACATTTACAATAGGGCAAATGCGCCAAGCTAAAGTACATTCTAACAATAAAAAGTACAATTTACTCGCCGATACGAGTACACTTTTTTGCCTCCCTCAAACAACTCTGGCAATTTCATCTTTCCTCTTCGATAGTTGTTCTCGTGCTTAAAGATCTCCATGGTTAACTTCCTGGTTAAGTGTCTTATAGCAATGATGATGACTTTTGTGTTTGCCCACGTCAAAACTACTTTTGTATTTCTTATTCCTCATGTTGATACTTCGTTTTTTAATAAACTAGTAAAAATAAAAAAAAATTTTTGGTGGTAAAATTGTCATTTTGGTGGTAAAAAAGACTAAAAGGCTATTTAAAAGTTGATTTCTTAAAAAAAAAAACGAATTAAGTGGACGGATATATTCGAATAATAACTACTTCTTTTTTACAATAAAATAAGAACACTTTTCTTCATTTTTACATTTTCAGGATTTTTTCAAGTCGGCCGGTTCCGGTCATAAGGTCAGTCCCGATTAGCGTCGTTTCTTCAATTCATCTTGGCAAAAGGTAAATCAAGCGCAATTAACGCCGGATACGGGTTCGCTAAAACCGCTCCAAGACGCGCTTAACATTCCACCTGATGACCATAAACCGGCCGATTCCGTTAATATCTCGATTTATGCAAGCGAAACACGTGTGGTATATGGAAATCTTTTAAGCCTAATCTTTAATACTCAATAAAAAGTGAGTTTTTCCGAAAAGGCACAAAATAGCTTTATTGGGCGGCAGTAAAAATAAATTAATTTGTCTTAACTGTAAATAAGTTTTGGGTGACGCAAACGCCCGCGGGGTCCATGACACTAAGTTTCTATTTTCCTTTATAAAGATTAATGAATATTAACGTCCAATATCGCCGTAAATCTGATGGTATCTTTTCTTGTCCATTAGATTTATAGATTTTGGCCTTTTTTTAATGTGGGACCTCCTTATCGTGTTTCGACGCACTAACCACAGGCACTAACAGCCTCTCTCGTCTGAACTCGAGACAAGCTGATGGGTCCCTTTGTGGGTCACCACCTTATGCACCACAAACCCAATCAAAGACTAATAATTAACGAGAAGTCCGAAAGAATCCGCAGCTAATTGGCGATAAAAACGTAGAAAAATGTGGTTGACGAACTGGCATAGCGGACTATCCGGATCCCATGAATGGAGGTTATATGAATGAAACGTGATCTTGGTCGCTCTGTCGAAGATCGAAGATGAAAAGGAAATGAATAATGTAAAGGAATCTTCGACCACTGGCCTCCAAGCTGAAGGACTGCAATTTGCTGCTATTGATTGATTTCTTCTGAGAATATAGAAGAGAAAGCGAATTAGTTTAGGCAAAAAAGTATATTTTCATAAACGCACTACTATTTCTCTTCTATCAGTGAAAATGGGAAAAGTTAGAGTTAATAAACCACTATTCAGCTGACACAAACTCATCTTAAGGAACAAATATTGAGCTTAACGAGTTTTTTTTAAGACGACCAGACAATTAGCACTTTAGCAACCAAGAACAAGACTATAAAACCGAAAATGGAGCATTAAGGTGAGCCGTTGAAGAAGAAGAACGGAACACGTCTCAATTTTAAAGGGGCGTAGAGGCAATAAATTAAACCTAAATACTTTCTCCTGGTAATTGCGAGGTACCGCCAGTATTTGCTCTTTGTGTCCGGACAAAAAAGTGGCCGTTCGCCACGCGTAATTTACCCGAAATTATCGTCGCAAAATCTCCTTCTTCTTCTTCTTCTCGTGGTCATTTTTCTTCTCCCGACGGCACTCTACATAATACGGCCGTTTATTCGCCAATTTTCGATTTTTCACAGAGCGGCGTAATTACGGCAGCGATTACGTTTAATTACGCTCTCGATAGTATACCGCCACAGCTCGTCAGCCAATAATCGCTTAAGTACTTTATCAATCTAAATCTTCATCATAAAAAAAAATGCCAATTTGCTTGTCCTCGATATTACTGCACTGTGCTGCATTTTTGTCAGCAATCAACAAATTTGATGCTCGCAACTGTTATCAACAATGAATGTTCCAATGCGCTGAAGATTAAAAAAATTTTGCAATTGATGCGTGCGCCATTTCCACACACATAAACACTTATTACGCACAGATTTCATGAATAGAACATTGCAAAAGTTCGAAGAATATGGTAAGGAAGTTGGACTAAATTTACTCGCTTACAAGTTGCAATCTCTCATAAAGAATTGTAGATTATGTCACTAGGAGTAAAAGTGTGTCTTTTTGTGCTGAGCTCAGAAATTGACGGCCGAAGCGAAGCTGAGGCCTGCAACTGGGCGAAGCCTTTTACTCCTAGTAACATATACTTTTTATCCGAACGCCAGTGAGGATATAAAGGCGAGCCAACGGAGACATTTTGGTTGTATGGTTGTAGATATTTGGTATTTTTTCCCTTCTAACGCTTATAACTTTAAAACTGCTCATTTGACGGGATTTTGTCGTGTTGCGCGTATGTACAGAAATGAACGGGCTTTCCAAAAATGTGGTCGATTTGGTAGCACGTGCGGGGGGGGGGGGGCTGACCAGTGGCGTACCAAAGTTAAAAATGCGTTTTTTTCACAACCCAAAAGTCTAGCGTCTTTGCCGTAACTCCGGGACTATGTGGTGTATAGTCCTTCATGTGGATAGATTTTCTCATACGTGAAGACGATAAATTTTGAAGTGCAATTCGATAAGTTAAATAGAAAAATGTACAAAAATTCGCAAAGTTGGACGGTTTTTCTAAAAAATTTTTGCAATGGTCAACTTGTCGGCCTTCTGGACCCCTTTAGTTAGACGACTGGCCCATAAGGATAATACCGGGGGAAAAGGCATATCCTTGGCTACTTTTAATCCAATCCCGCCAAAGGTGTCGCTTTAATGCAGAGTGGTCAAAAAAATGTCCAAAAACAATTAAGGAAAAGTGTCTAAAATAGTAAGGTAGTTTTTTGCGATTATTACGAAAACTATGAAGCGGTCCAGCTTCAGTGGTATATGGGCAACTAGAAGACGCAGAGAGAAAAAAAAATCAGTTGTTAGTTTTCGTCTAGCTCTTATACCGGGTGAGCTACAAAAGTTTTTCTGTGTCGCATTTTTTGCCAATTTTGGTGTACTTTTCTCACATTTCACCCTGTAGATTCGACATTTTTGCAGCAAAAAATCTCAAATATTTCACGGAGGTAGTCCACACGTGGGCCCTTGATCGTGCCAAAAATCAAGGTCCTAGCTTTGAATTTGAAATTTTGACGAATTTTTAAACTTTAAATTTCAAATTGCCACCATATTTGTCCGGAGACTGTGCATCTAATGCAATGGCTTTCTATCCCAGGGGATACTTTGGAATGTTTTCTTTTGTGACTGAGGAACCACTTTTCGTTGGGACGTCGCGAAATGGTCTTAATTGAATTTCGAAGCCAAAGATGCAGATTTTTTTAAATTTTGGCCGAAAATCCCGAATGGTTCCGAATCACGTCCACTATCCATGGGGTGAATCGGAAGCATTCGGCGGCCGCGCCCATCTGCATCTGACAGCTGAGATTTCCGAAATGTAAACATTAACTTTAAAGCCTCAGACTAAGGAAAATCGGCCGAAAGGCGGGGAAAACTGTCTGGCCGGGGAAAATTTGAACATTTCTAGGAAGATTATTGGCAAAATGCCCAGTCCTCGAGGTGGTTTTCACAAAGACTGGTCGATTTGAAAATTTCATGTCGGGTTTCATTTTTGGCTGATGACGTCGAAGTCCGACCACGCGGTTTTCGCCCAGACAGTGGCGGTTACAAATTCGGGCAAAAATGTATTTTTTCGATTTTTCGGCAGACATGGGCGTAGTTATATATTTTTTGCCATTTCTTCGGCTTTCCCATAAGAAATACATTGTGCAATGCTTTTTAAATAGGACAATATTGATTTCGATATAAAAAAAGATGGAGGCGAAAAAAGAATGGCCGCCCTAGACAGGGTAATTAAAAAATGGGGATATCTCTGAAACGAATAAAGTTAGAGAGCTGAAATTTGGTACCATGGTTCATTAGGGAATGGACTGCAAGTTGCCATGGGTCGAAACCTTATTTATGGTACCAAACCCATGGGTACCATTAACGAATTTTTGCATATAAGTTTTCAGGCTTTTGCACGTGTATTTCCCATAAGAAAAACGTTGGGCAATGCGTATTATATGGGTGGAATGTAGATTACGTCATATTTGGGGTACCATTTATGGTACATAGTTAAAATTTGGATGGTGGGGACTATGGGGGATCATAAATTGTGATATAGCTGACTCAGCTATCATAGCTACAATAGCTGAGTAACGTTAATATTTAGAGAACTGTTAATGATACATGGTTCAACTTTGGATGCTGGGTGCCCATGGGAGTACATGAATGGTAATATAGCTGACATAGTTATGTAGCTGACCATAGCTAGGTTATAGCTGTTTTATGAACCGATGATGATATCAAGTTGAAAATCGAATGGTAGGTTTCCCTTATGTAAAATTCGCTAAAAATGACATTTCTAAAAATCCAAGATGGCCGCCTGAAAAGTTTTGGTTTTAAGCGGATATCTCGGAACCGTTCGAGCTAGAAAGCTGAAATTTGATATGTGGCTATTTTATCGGACGGGCTAGAGGTCTCTGAGGTCCAGAACCTTGCCGCGGGTACCCAAGGTTCTATTTTGGAAACTTTTTTAATAAAATGACACTTTTTTGCTCCAACTTACAAACTGTTGCTAAAGGGCGCTGAAACCAAATATATCCGACGTTTCGACTTTATGCTTACTATACGCCATCATCAGGGTATTCACTTTTATTACAAATATTGCTTTATAAATGTGCCACGCCCAAACACTCAGTTTTTCGTATATGACTGACAAAATAGCTTTAACGAAGCACATTCAACTGGTACTAACTGTTCGATTTTATCGTTTTTAGGTTCTGAGATTTGCCATTGCCATTGACGTTTGACTTTTGCCATTTTATAGCAAAGCCATTTACGGCAATAGAACAACAGTGACTCAATTAAGTGTGAGTCGCCTCAAATACTGCTCAAAACGTTAATTACTATTTTGCTAAGTTTAATAACAGTCTCACGGGAAGTGAAAAACTATTAAAATTTTGTAAAAATTACCTAATATTTTTATTTGATCGAACATTACGTCAACTAAGTTAAAAACCTTGAACGACAAATTAAGCAGATATTTTGTGGTCGAGAATGCTCTATTCATGGGTGTCAATAGCATCGTTATACCATGTTTCGTTTTTGAATTATATAGATATAAGTATTAAAATGTCGATAAAAAGTGGAAAAATTACGTTTTTGGCGCCATTTTGAAGGGGAAGGAAATTACTGAAAATTCCAGAATTGCAAATTTTTTACATATTTTTGTCGCCTCTTACATATGAGACATTTTTGACAAAATCTATGACAATCGATTTTGGCTGAAAATTTTCACCCCTTTGAAAATTTTGAAATTTTTACATTTTTTCTGTTTATCTTGGAAACGGTAAGGTTTTTCGATATGCCTATTAATATGATGTATGAAGAGGTCATTAAGGGCTATCAGATGCATTTATCAGAAAGAAGCTAGCTTTCACGGTTTTTGAGAAAATTAAAAAAAAGTGCAAAATTTGTACCTTATTTTGGGCCCCCCGTGCTCAGTTACTGTTCTAGTCAGACATTCTAAAATGGCTCTACGTGTAGCTCTATTCTTCTGCTTCCTTATCTGTTCTTATACATTTTTCGATAAATCTTCATCGAAACGAGATATTAGCTGTTAAAGGCAGCAATGCACGATTTTTATCTCAAAATTTAGTTTTTTGGGCCGGTTTGAGATGTTTAACATAGAATTTTCTATATGTGTCATATAAATCTATACTAATCGATTCTATTTGTTACTTCGAGTCGTTTTATAATAAATAGGACGTTGAGTTCTGTTTTAGATAGTATAGGGTGGCTCAAAAAATGATGCAGAAAGCTTATATACCGGGTGTCCAGCAGAACCCTGGACATAGGAGATTAACATGGGAAATCGGTTTTTATTTTTTTGCGCCTGTACGGTTGATTTGATTGAAAAACTTTTAAGAGTAAAGTTGTAGAGCGTATGGTCAGCTATCATCCTGTAATTTTTTCAATGCCCCAGTTTTGGCCGTTTTTTGGAAAAACGTCTCGAAAAGTGCAAGAATTTGAATTTGGCGCGTCACCCCCCACCATGCATGTGCAGTGTCGCCAACATAATAATTTCTTATGTCAGACTCAGAGCTGATTTTCCTTTCTTATTTATTTTGAGGGACTATCATGTAGTAATTAACGTGATTATGCAGAGAAAATTAACTGAAAACCTGACGATAATGTTCTTAAATTATAGGTAAGTAAAAGTTACGTTTATAATTATCATAATTAGTAAAAGGAAAATCATTCC